>BTSY01000002.1:444795-471693 GCA_036245785.1 Pristionchus fissidentatus | reverse complement strand
ATTCCGCACCAAATTTGAAGTAGATCACGGGTAGATCATTCCTATTTTTAAAAACGTGTCGGATGAGAACTTTGCACTATCTCCGCACCAAATTTGGAGTAGATCACGGGTAGATCATTCCTATTTTTAAAACGTGTCGGATGAGAACTTTGCACTAATTCCGCACCAAATTTTGAGTAGATCACGGGTAGATCACTCCCATTTTTCAAAATGTGTCGGATGAGAACTTTGCACTAATTCCGCACCAAATTTTGAGTAGATCACGGGTAGATCATTCCTATTTTTAAAAACGTGTCGGATGAGAACTTTGCACTAATTCCGCACCAAATTTTAAGTAGATCACTCCCATTTTTCAAAATGTGTCGGATGAGAACTTTGCACTAATTCCGCACCAAATTTTGAGTAGATCACGGATAGATCATTCCTATTTTTAAAAACGTGTCGGATGAGAACTTTGCACTAATTCCGCACCAAATTTTAAGTAGATCACGGGTAGATCACTCCCATTTTTCAAAATGTGTCGGATGAGAACTTTGCGGTTATTCCGCACCAAATTTGGAGTAGATCACGGGTAGATCATTCCTATTTGTAAAAACGTGTCGGATGAGAACTTTGCACTAATTCCGCACCAAATTTTGAGTAGATCACGGGTAGATCACTCCCATTTTTCAAAATGTGTCGGATGAGAACTTTGCACTAATTCCGCACCAAATTTTGAGTAGATCACGGGTAGATCATTCCTATTTTTAAAAACGTGTCGGATGAGAACTTTGCACTAATTCCACACCAAATTTTAAGTAGATCACGGGTAGATCATTCCTATTTTTAAAAACGTGTCGGATGAGAACTTTGCACTAATTCCGCACCAAATTTTGAGTAGATCACGGGTAGATCACTCCCATTTTTCAAAATGTGTCGGATGAGAACTTTGCACTAATTCCGCACCAAATTTTGAGTAGATCACGGGTAGATCATTCCTATTTTTAAAAACGTGTCGGATGAGAACTTTGCACTAATTCCGCACCAAATTTTAAGTAGATCACTCCCATTTTTCAAAATGTGTCGGATGAGAACTTTGCACTAATTCCGCACCAAATTTTGAGTAGATCACGGATAGATCATTCCTATTTTTAAAAACGTGTCGGATGAGAACTTTGCACTAATTCCGCACCAAATTTTAAGTAGATCACGGGTAGATCACTCCCATTTTTCAAAATGTGTCGGATGAGAACTTTGCGGTTATTCCGCACCAAATTTGGAGTAGATCACGGGTAGATCATTCCTATTTTTAAAAACGTGTCGGATGAGAACTTTGCACTAATTCCGCACCAAATTTTGAGTAGATCACGGGTAGATCACTCCCATTTTTCAAAATGTGTCGGATGAGAACTTTGCACTAATTCCGCACCAAATTTTGAGTAGATCACGGGTAGATCATTCCTATTTTTAAAAACGTGTCGGATGAGAACTTTGCACTAATTCCGCACCAAATTTGAAGTAGATCACGGGTAGATCATTCCTATTTTTAAAAACGTGTCGGATGAGAACTTTGCACTATTTCCGCACCAAATTTGGAGTAGATCACGGGTAGATCATTCCTATTTTTAAAACTTGTCGGATGAGAACTTTGCACTAATTCCGCACCAAATTTTGAGTAGATCACGGGTAGATCACTCCCATTTTTCAAAATGTGTCGGATGAGAACTTTGCACTAATTCCGCACCAAATTTTGAGTAGATCACGGGTAGATCACTCCCATTTTTCAAAATGTGTCGGATGAGAACTTTGCACTAATTCCGCACCAAATTTTGAGTAGATCACGGATAGATCATTCCTATTTTTAAAAACGTGTCGGATGAGAACTTTGCACTAATTCCGCACCAAATTTTAAGTAGATCACGGGTAGATCACTCCCATTTTTCAAAATGTGTCGGATGAGAACTTTGCGGTTATTCCGCACCAAATTTGGAGTAGATCACGGGTAGATCATTCCTATTTGTAAAAACGTGTCGGATGAGAACTTTGCACTAATTCCGCACCAAATTTTGAGTAGATCACGGGTAGATCACTCCCATTTTTCAAAATGTGTCGGATGAGAACTTTGCACTAATTCCGCACCAAATTTTGAGTAGATCACGGGTAGATCATTCCTATTTTTAAAAACGTGTCGGATGAGAACTTTGCACTAATTCCACACCAAATTTTAAGTAGATCACGGGTAGATCATTCCTATTTTTAAAAACGTGTCGGATGAGAACTTTGCACTAATTCCGCACCAAATTTTGAGTAGATCACGGGTAGATCACTCCCATTTTTCAAAATGTGTCGGATGAGAACTTTGCACTAATTCCGCACCAAATTTTGAGTAGATCACGGGTAGATCATTCCTATTTTTAAAAACGTGTCGGATGAGAACTTTGCACTAATTCCGCACCAAATTTTAAGTAGATCACTCCCATTTTTCAAAATGTGTCGGATGAGAACTTTGCACTAATTCCGCACCAAATTTTGAGTAGATCACGGATAGATCATTCCTATTTTTAAAAACGTGTCGGATGAGAACTTTGCACTAATTCCGCACCAAATTTTAAGTAGATCACGGGTAGATCACTCCCATTTTTCAAAATGTGTCGGATGAGAACTTTGCGGTTATTCCGCACCAAATTTGGAGTAGATCACGGGTAGATCATTCCTATTTTTAAAAACGTGTCGGATGAGAACTTTGCACTAATTCCGCACCAAATTTTGAGTAGATCACGGGTAGATCACTCCCATTTTTCAAAATGTGTCGGATGAGAACTTTGCACTAATTCCGCACCAAATTTTGAGTAGATCACGGGTAGATCATTCCTATTTTTAAAAACGTGTCGGATGAGAACTTTGCACTAATTCCGCACCAAATTTGAAGTAGATCACGGGTAGATCATTCCTATTTTTAAAAACGTGTCGGATGAGAACTTTGCACTATTTCCGCACCAAATTTGGAGTAGATCACGGGTAGATCATTCCTATTTTTAAAACTTGTCGGATGAGAACTTTGCACTAATTCCGCACCAAATTTTGAGTAGATCACGGGTAGATCACTCCCATTTTTCAAAATGTGTCGGATGAGAACTTTGCACTAATTCCGCACCAAATTTTGAGTAGATCACGGGTAGATCACTCCCATTTTTCAAAATGTGTCGGATGAGAACTTTGCACTAATTCCGCACCAAATTTTGAGTAGATCACGGGTAGATCATTCCTATTTTTAAAAACGTGTCGGATGAGAACTTTGCACTAATTCCGCACCAAATTTTAAGTAGATCACTCCCATTTTTCAAAATGTGTCGGATGAGAACTTTGCACTAATTCCGCACCAAATTTTGAGTAGATCACGGATAGATCATTCCTATTTTTAAAAACGTGTCGGATGAGAACTTTGCACTAATTCCGCACCAAATTTTGAGTAGATCACGGGTAGATCATTCCTATTTTTAAAAACGTGTCGGATGAGAACTTTGCACTAATTCCGCACCAAATTTTAAGTAGATCACGGGTAGATCACTCCCATTTTTCAAAATGTGTCGGATGAGAACTTTGCGGTTATTCCGCACCAAATTTGGAGTAGATCACGGGTAGATCATTCCTATTTGTAAAAAACGTGTCGGATGAGAACTTTGCACTAATTCCGCACCAAATTTTGAGTAGATCACGGGTAGATCACTCCCATTTTTCAAAATGTGTCGGATGAGAACTTTGCACTAATTCCGCACCAAATTTTGAGTAGATCACGGGTAGATCATTCCTATTTTTAAAAACGTGTCGGATGAGAACTTTGCACTAATTCCACACCAAATTTTAAGTAGATCACGGGTAGATCATTCCTATTTTTAAAAACGTGTCGGATGAGAACTTTGCACTAATTCCGCACCAAATTTTGAGTAGATCACGGGTAGATCACTCCCATTTTTCAAAATGTGTCGGATGAGAACTTTGCACTAATTCCGCACCAAATTTTGAGTAGATCACGGGTAGATCATTCCTATTTTTAAAAACGTGTCGGATGAGAACTTTGCACTAATTCCGCACCAAATTTTAAGTAGATCACTCCCATTTTTCAAATGTGTCGGATGAGAACTTTGCACTAATTCCGCACCAAATTTTGAGTAGATCACGGATAGATCATTCCTATTTTTAAAAACGTGTCGGATGAGAACTTTGCACTAATTCCGCACCAAATTTTAAGTAGATCACGGGTAGATCACTCCCATTTTTCAAAATGTGTCGGATGAGAACTTTGCGGTTATTCCGCACCAAATTTGGAGTAGATCACGGGTAGATCATTCCTATTTTTAAAAACGTGTCGGATGAGAACTTTGCACTAATTCCGCACCAAATTTTGAGTAGATCACGGGTAGATCACTCCCATTTTTCAAAATGTGTCGGATGAGAACTTTGCACTAATTCCGCACCAAATTTTGAGTAGATCACGGGTAGATCATTCCTATTTTTAAAAACGTGTCGGATGAGAACTTTGCACTAATTCCGCACCAAATTTGAAGTAGATCACGGGTAGATCATTCCTATTTTTAAAAACGTGTCGGATGAGAACTTTGCACTATTTCCGCACCAAATTTGGAGTAGATCACGGGTAGATCATTCCTATTTTTAAAACTTGTCGGATGAGAACTTTGCACTAATTCCGCACCAAATTTTGAGTAGATCACGGGTAGATCACTCCCATTTTTCAAAATGTGTCGGATGAGAACTTTGCACTAATTCCGCACCAAAATTTTGAGTAGATCACGGGTAGATCACTCCCATTTTTCAAAATGTGTCGGATGAGAACTTTGCACTAATTCCGCACCAAATTTTGAGTAGATCACGGGTAGATCATTCCTATTTTTAAAAACGTGTCGGATGAGAACTTTGCACTAATTCCGCACCAAATTTTAAGTAGATCACTCCCATTTTTCAAAATGTGTCGGATGAGAACTTTGCACTAATTCCGCACCAAATTTTGAGTAGATCACGGATAGATCATTCCTATTTTTAAAAACGTGTCGGATGAGAACTTTGCACTAATTCCGCACCAAATTTTAAGTAGATCACGGGTAGATCACTCCCATTTTTCAAAATGTGTCGGATGAGAACTTTGCGGTTATTCCGCACCAAATTTGGAGTAGATCACGGGTAGATCATTCCTATTTTTAAAAACGTGTCGGATGAGAACTTTGCACTAATTCCGCACCAAATTTTGAGTAGATCACGGGTAGATCACTCCCATTTTTCAAAATGTGTCGGATGAGAACTTTGCACTAATTCCGCACCAAATTTTGAGTAGATCACGGGTAGATCATTCCTATTTTTAAAAACGTGTCGGATGAGAACTTTGCACTAATTCCGCACCAAATTTGAAGTAGATCACGGGTAGATCATTCCTATTTTTAAAAACGTGTCGGATGAGAACTTTGCACTATTTCCGCACCAAATTTGGAGTAGATCACGGGTAGATCATTCCTATTTTTAAAACTTGTCGGATGAGAACTTTGCACTAATTCCGCACCAAATTTTGAGTAGATCACGGGTAGATCACTCCCATTTTTCAAAATGTGTCGGATGAGAACTTTGCACTAATTCCGCACCAAATTTTGAGTAGATCACGGGTAGATCATTCCTATTTTTAAAAACGTGTCGGATGAGAACTTTGCACTAATTCCGCACCAAATTTTAAGTAGATCACTCCCATTTTTCAAAATGTGTCGGATGAGAACTTTGCACTAATTCCGCACCAAATTTTGAGTAGATCACGGATAGATCATTCCTATTTTTAAAAACGTGTCGGATGAGAACTTTGCACTAATTCCGCACCAAATTTTAAGTAGATCACGGGTAGATCACTCCCATTTTTCAAAATGTGTCGGATGAGAACTTTGCACTAATTCCGCACCAAATTTTAAGTAGATCACGGGTAGATCACTCCCATTTTTCAAAATGTGTCGGATGAGAACTTTGCGGTTATTCCGCACCAAATTTGGAGTAGATCACGGGTAGATCATTCCTATTTTTAAAAACGTGTCGGATGAGAACTTTGCACTAATTCCGCACCAAATTTTGAGTAGATCACGGGTAGATCACTCCCATTTTTCAAAATGTGTCGGATGAGAACTTTGCACTAATTCCGCACCAAATTTTGAGTAGATCACGGGTAGATCATTCCTATTTTTAAAAACGTGTCGGATGAGAACTTTGCACTAATTCCGCACCAAATTTGAAGTAGATCACGGGTAGATCATTCCTATTTTTAAAAACGTGTCGGATGAGAACTTTGCACTATTTCCGCACCAAATTTGGAGTAGATCACGGGTAGATCATTCCTATTTTTAAAACTTGTCGGATGAGAACTTTGCACTAATTCCGCACCAAATTTTGAGTAGATCACGGGTAGATCACTCCCATTTTTCAAAATGTGTCGGATGAGAACTTTGCACTAATTCCGCACCAAATTTTGAGTACATCACGGGTAGATCATTCCTATTTTTAAAAACGTGTCGGATGAGAACTTTGCACTAATTCCGCACCAAATTTTAAGTAGATCACGGGTAGATCATTCCTATTTTTAAAACGTGTCGGATGAGAACTTTGCACTAATTCCGCACCAAATTTTGAGTAGATCACGGGTAGATCACTCCCATTTTTCAAAATGTGTCGGATGAGAACTTTGCACTAATTCCGCACCAAATTTTGAGTAGATCACGGATAGATCATTCCTATTTTTAAAAATGTGTCGGATGAGAACTTTGCACTAATTCCGCACCAAATTTGAAGTAGATCACGGGTAGATCATTCCTATTTTTAAAAACGTGTCGGATGAGAACTTTGCACTATTTCCGCACCAAATTTGGAGTAGATCACGGGTAGATCATTCCTATTTTTAAAACGTGTCGGATGAGAACTTTGCACTAATTCCGCACCAAATTTTGAGTAGATCACGGGTAGATCACTCCCATTTTTCAAAATGTGTCGGATGAGAACTTTGCACTAATTCCGCACCAAATTGTGAGTAGATCACGGGTAGATCATTCCTATTTTTAAAAACGTGTCGGATGAGAACTTTGCACTAATTCCACACCAAATTTTAAGTAGATCACGGGTAGATCATTCCTATTTTTAAAACGTGTCGGATGAGAACTTTGCACTAATTCCGCACCAAATTTTGAGTAGATCACGGGTAGATCACTCCCATTTTTCAAAATGTGTCGGATGAGAACTTTGCGGTTATTCCGCACCAAATTTGGAGTAGATCACGGGTAGATCATTCCTATTTTTAAAAACGTGTCGGATGAGAACTTTGCACTAATTCCGCACCAAATTTTGAGTAGATCACGGGTAGATCACTACCATTTTTCAAAATGTGTCGGATGAGAACTTTGCACTAATTCCGCACCAAATTTTGAGTAGATCACGGGTAGATCATTCCAATTTTTAAAAACGTGTCGGATGAGAACATTGCGGTTATTCCGCACCAAATTTGGAGTAGATCACGGGTAGATCATTCCTATTTTTAAAAACGTGTCGGATGAGAACGTTGCACTAATTCCGCACCAAATTTTGAGTAGATCACGGGTAGATCACTCCCATTTTTCAAAATGTGTCGGATGAGAACTTTGCACTAATTCCGCACCAAATTTTGAGTAGATCACGGGTAGATCACTCCCATTTTTCAAAATGTGTCGGATGAGAACTTTGCACTAATTCCGCACCAAATTTTGAGTAGATCACGGGTAGATCATTCCTATTTTTAAAAACGTGTCGGATGAGAACTTTGCACTAATTCCACACCAAATTTTAAGTAGATCACGGGTAGATCATTCCTATTTTTAAAAACGTGTCGGATGAGAACTTTGCACTAATTCCACACCAAATTTTAAGTAGATCACGGGTAGATCATTCCTATTTTTAAAACGTGTCGGATGAGAACTTTGCACTAATTCCGCTCCAAATTTTGAGTAGATCACGGGTAGATCATTCCTATTTTTAAAACGTGTCGGATGAGAACTTTGCACTAATTCCGCACTAAATTTTGAGTAGATCACGGGTAGATCACTCCCATTTTTCAAAATGTGTCGGATGAGAACTTTGCACTAATTCCGCACCAAATTTGAAGTAGATCACGGGTAGATCATTCCTATTTTTAAAAACGTGTCGGATGAGAACTTTGCACTATTTCCGCACCAAATTTGGAGTAGATCACGGGTTTGGAGTAGAAAATTTGGAGTAGATTATTCCGCACCAAATTTGGAGTAGATCACGGGTAGATCATTCCTATTTTTAAAAACGTGTCGGATGAGAACTTTGCACTAATTCCGCACCAAATTTTGAGTAGATCACGGGTAGATCACTACCATTTTTCAAAATGTGTCGGATGAGAACTTTGCACTAATTCCGCACCAAATTTTGAGTAGATCACGGGTAGATCATTCCAATTTTTAAAAACGTGTCGGATGAGAACATTGCGGTTATTCCGCACCAAATTTGGAGTAGATCACGGGTAGATCATTCCTATTTTTAAAAACGTGTCGGATGAGAACGTTGCACTAATTCCGCACCAAATTTTGAGTAGATCACGGGTAGATCACTCCCATTTTTCAAAATGTGTCGGATGAGAACTTTGCACTAATTCCGCACCAAATTTTGAGTAGATCACGGGTAGATCACTCCCATTTTTCAAAATGTGTCGGATGAGAACTTTGCACTAATTCCGCACCAAATTTTGAGTAGATCACGGGTAGATCATTCCTATTTTTAAAAACGTGTCGGATGAGAACTTTGCACTAATTCCACACCAAATTTTAAGTAGATCACGGGTAGATCATTCCTATTTTTAAAAACGTGTCGGATGAGAACTTTGCACTAATTCCACACCAAATTTTAAGTAGATCACGGGTAGATCATTCCTATTTTTAAAACGTGTCGGATGAGAACTTTGCACTAATTCCGCTCCAAATTTTGAGTAGATCACGGGTAGATCATTCCTATTTTTAAAACGTGTCGGATGAGAACTTTGCACTAATTCCGCACTAAATTTTGAGTAGATCACGGGTAGATCACTCCCATTTTTCAAAATGTGTCGGATGAGAACTTTGCACTAATTCCGCACCAAATTTGAAGTAGATCACGGGTAGATCATTCCTATTTTTAAAAACGTGTCGGATGAGAACTTTGCACTATTTCCGCACCAAATTTGGAGTAGATCACGGGTAGATCATTCCTATTTTTAAAACGTGTCGGATGAGAACTTTGCACTAATTCCACACCAAATTTTAAGTAGATCACGGGTAGATCATTCCTATTTTTAAAACGTGTCGGATGAGAACTTTGCACTAATTCCGCACCAAATTTTGAGTAGATCACGGGTAGATCATTCCTATTTTTAAAACGTGTCGGATGAGAACTTTGCACTAATTCCACACCAAATTTTAAGTAGATCACGGGTAGATCATTCCTATTTTTAAAACGTGTCGGATGAGAACTTTGCACTAATTCCGCACCAAATTTTGAGTAGATCACGGGTAGATCATTCCTATTTTTAAAACGTGTCGGATGAGAACTTTGCACTAATTCCGCACTAAATTTTGAGTAGATCACGGGTAGATCACTCCCATTTTTCAAAATGTGTCGGATGAGAACTTTGCACTAATTCCGCATCAAATTTTGAGTAGATCACGGATAGATCATTCCTATTTTTAAAAATGTGTCGGATGAGAACTTTGCACTAATTCCGCACCAAATTTTAAGTAGATCACTCCCATTTTTCAAAATGTGTCGGATGAGAACTTTGCGGTTATTCCGCACCAAATTTGGAGTAGATCACGGGTAGATCATTCCTATTTTTAAAAACGTGTCGGATGAGAACTTTGCACTAATTCCGCACCAAATTTTGAGTAGATCACGGGTAGCTCACTCCCATTTTTCAAAATGTGTCGGATGAGAACTTTGCACTAATTCCGCACCAAATTTTGAGTAGATCACGGGTAGATCATTCCAATTTTTAAAAACGTGTCGGATGAGAACTTTGCGGTTATTCCGCACCAAATTTGGAGTAGATCACGGGTAGATCATTCCTATTTTTAAAAACGTGTCGGATGAGAACGTTGCACTAATTCCGCACCAAATTTTGAGTAGATCACGGGTAGATCACTCCCATTTTTCAAAATGTGTCGGATGAGAACTTTGCACTAATTCCGCACCAAATTTTGAGTAGATCACGGGTAGATCACTCCCATTTTTCAAAATGTGTCGGATGAGAACTTTGCACTAATTCCGCACCAAATTTTGAGTAGATCACGGGTAGATCATTCCTATTTTTAAAAACGTGTCGGATGAGAACTTTGCACTAATTCCACACCAAATTTTAAGTAGATCACGGGTAGATCATTCCTATTTTTAAAACGTGTCGGATGAGAACTTTGCACTAATTCCGCACCAAATTTTGAGTAGATCACGGGTAGATCATTCCTATTTTTAAAAACGTGTCGGATGAGAACTTTGCACTAATTCCACACCAAATTTTAAGTAGATCACGGGTAGATCATTCCTATTTTTAAAACGTGTCGGATGAGAACTTTGCACTAATTCCGCACCAAATTTTGAGTAGATCACGGGTAGATCACTCCCATTTTTCAAAATGTGTCGGATGAGAACTTTGCGGTTATTCCGCACCAAATTTGGAGTAGATCACGGGTAGATCATTCCTATTTTTAAAAACGTGTCGGATGAGAACTTTGCACTAATTCCGCACCAAATTTTGAGTAGATCACGGGTAGATCACTCCCATTTTTCAAAATGTGTCGGATGAGAACTTTGCACTAATTCCGCACCAAATTTTGAGTAGATCACGGGTAGATCACTCCCATTTTTCAAAATGTGTCGGATAGGAACTTTGCGGTTATTCCGCACCAAATTTGGAGTAGATCACGGGTAGATCATTCCTATTTTTAAAAACGTGTCGGATGAGAACTTTGCACTAATTCCGCACCAAATTTGGAGTAGATCACGGGTAGATCATTCCTATTTTTAAAAACGTGTCGGATGAGAACTTTGCACTAATTCCGCACCAAATTTTGAGTAGATCACGGGTAGATCATTCCTATTTTTAAAAACGTGTCGGATGAGAACTTTGCACTAATTCCACACCAAATTTTAAGTAGATCACGGGTAGATCATTCCTATTTTTAAAACGTGTCGGATGAGAACTTTGCACTAATTCCGCACCAAATTTTGAGTAGATCACGGGTAGATCATTCCTATTTTTAAAACGTGTCGGATGAGAACTTTGCACTAATTCCGCACTAAATTTTGAGTAGATCACGGGTAGATCACTCCCATTTTTCAAAATGTGTCGGATGAGAACTTTGCACTAATTCCGCATCAAATTTTGAGTAGATCACGGATAGATCATTCCTATTTTTAAAAATGTGTCGGATGAGAACTTTGCACTAATTCCGCACCAAATTTTAAGTAGATCACGGATAGATCATTCCTATTTTTAAAAATGTGTCGGATGAGAACTTTGCACTAATTCCGCAGCAAATTTTAAGTAGATCACTCCCATTTTTCAAAATGTGTCGGATGAGAACTTTGCGGTTATTCCGCACCAAATTTGGAGTAGATCACGGGTAGATCATTCCTATTTTTAAAAACGTGTCGGATGAGAACTTTGCACTAATTCCGCACCAAATTTGAAGTAGATCACGGGTAGATCATTCCTATTTTTAAAAACGTGTCGGATGAGAACTTTGCACTATTTCCGCACCAAATTTGGAGTAGATCACGGGTAGATCATTCCTATTTTTAAAACGTGTCGGATGAGAACTTTGCACTAATTCCGCACCAAATTTTGAGTAGATCACGGGTAGATCATTCCTATTTTTAAAAACGTGTCGGATGAGAACTTTGCACTAATTCCGCACCAAATTTGAAGTAGATCACGGGTAGATCATTCCTATTTTTAAAAACGTGTCGGATGAGAACTTTGCACTATTTCCGCACCAAATTTGGAGTAGATCACGGGTAGATCATTCCTATTTTTAAAACGTGTCGGATGAGAACTTTGCACTAATTCCGCACCAAATTTTAAGTAGATCACTCCCATTTTTCAAAATGTGTCGGATGAGAACTTTGCACTAATTCCGCACCAAATTTTGAGTAGATCACGGATAGATCATTCCTATTTTTAAAAACGTGTCGGATGAGAACTTTGCACTAATTTCGGACCAAATTTTAAGTAGATCACGGATAGATCATTCCTATTTTTAAAAAAGTGTCGGATGAGAACTTTGCACTAATTCCGCACCAAATTTTAAGTAGATCACTCCCATTTTTCAAAATGCGTCGGATGAGAACTTTGCGGTTATTCCGCACCAAATTTGGAGTAGATCACGGGTAGATCATTCCTATTTTTAAAAACGTGTCGGATGAGAACTTTGCACTAATTCCGCACCAAATTTTGAGTAGATCACGGGTAGATCACTCCCATTTTTCAAAATGTGTCGGATGAGAACTTTGCACTAATTCCGCACCAAATTTTGAGTAGATCACGGGTAGATCATTCCAATTTTTAAAAACGTGTCGGATGAGAACTTTGCGGTTATTCCGCACCAAATTTGAAGTAGATCACGGGTAGATCATTCCTATTTTTAAAAACGTGTCGGATGAGAACGTTGCACTAATTCCGCACCAAATTTTGAGTAGATCACGGGTAGATCACTCCCATTTTTCAAAATGTGTCGGATGAGAACTTTGCACTAATTCCGCACCAAATTTTGAGTAGATCACGGGTAGATCATTCCTATTTTTAAAAACGTGTCGGATGAGAACTTTGCACTAATTCCGCACCAAATTTGAAGTAGATCACGGGTAGATCATTCCTATTTTTAAAAACGTGTCGGATGAGAACTTTGCACTATTTCCGCACCAAATTTGGAGTAGATCACGGGTAGATCATTCCTATTTTTAAAACGTGTCGGATGAGAACTTTGCACTAATTCCGCACCAAATTTTGAGTAGATCACGGGTAGATCACTCCCATTTTTCAAAATGTGTCGGATGAGAACTTTGCACTAATTCCGCACCAAATTTTGAGTAGATCACGGGTAGATCATTCCTATTTTTAAAAACGTGTCGGATGAGAACTTTGCACTAATTCCGCACCAAATTTTAAGTAGATCACTCCCATTTTTCAAAATGTGTCGGATGAGAACTTTGCACTAATTCCGCACCAAATTTTGAGTAGATCACGGATAGATCATTCCTATTTTTAAAAACGTGTCGGATGAGAACTTTGCACTAATTCCGCACCAAATTTTAAGTAGATCACGGGTAGATCACTCCCATTTTTCAAAATGTGTCGGATGAGAACTTTGCGGTTATTCCGCACCAAATTTGGAGTAGATCACGGGTAGATCATTCCTATTTTTAAAAACGTGTCGGATGAGAACTTTGCACTAATTCCGCACCAAATTTTGAGTAGATCACGGGTAGATCACTCCCATTTTTCAAAATGTGTCGGATGAGAACTTTGCACTAATTCCGCACCAAATTTTGAGTAGATCACGGGTAGATCATTCCTATTTTTAAAAACGTGTCGGATGAGAACTTTGCACTAATTCCGCACCAAATTTGAAGTAGATCACGGGTAGATCACTCCCATTTTTCAAAATGTGTCGGATGAGAACTTTGCACTAATTCCGCACCAAATTTTGAGTAGATCACGGGTAGATCACTCCCATTTTTCAAAATGTGTCGGATGAGAACTTTGCACTAATTCCGCACCAAATTTTAAGTAGATCACTTCCATTTTTCAAAATGTGTCGGATGAGAACTTTGCGGTTATTCCGCACCAAATTTGGAGTAGATCACGGGTAGATCATTCCTATTTTTCAAAATGTGTCGGATGAGAACTTTGCGGTTATTCCGCACCAAATTTGGAGTAGATCACGGGTAGATCACTCCCATTTTTCAAAATGTGTCGGATGAGAACTTTGCACTAATTCCGCACCAAATTTTGAGTAGATCACGGGTAGATCATTCCTATTTTTAAAAACGTGTCGGATGAGAACTTTGCACTAATTCCGCACCAAATTTTGAGTAGATCACGGGTAGATCATTCCTATTTTTAAAAACGTGTCGGATGAGAACTTTGCACTAATTCCGCACCAAATTTGAAGTAGATCACGGGTAGATCACTCCCATTTTTCAAAATGTGTCGGATGAGAACTTTGCACTAATTCCGCACCAAATTTTGAGTAGATCACGGATAGATCATTCCTATTTTTAAAAACGTGTCGGATGAGAACTTTGCACTAATTCCGCACCAAATTTTAAGTAGATCACGGGTAGATCACTCCCATTTTTCAAAATGTGTCGGATGAGAACTTTGCGGTTATTCCGCACCAAATTTGGAGTAGATCACGGGTAGATCATTCCTATTTTTAAAAACGTGTCGGATGAGAACTTTGCACTAATTCCGCACCAAATTTTGAGTAGATCACGGGTAGATCACTCCCATTTTTCAAAATGTGTCGGATGAGAACTTTGCACTAATTCCGCACCAAATTTTGAGTAGATCACGGGTAGATCATTCCTATTTTTAAAAACGTGTCGGATGAGAACTTTGCACTAATTCCGCACCAAATTTGAAGTAGATCACGGGTAGATCATTCCTATTTTTAAAAACGTGTCGGATGAGAACTTTGCACTATTTCCGCACCAAATTTGGAGTAGATCACGGGTAGATCATTCCTATTTTTAAAAACGTGTCGGATGAGAACTTTGCACTAATTCCGCACCAAATTTGAAGTAGATCACGGGTAGATCACTCCCATTTTTCAAAATGTGTCGGATGAGAACTTTGCACTAATTCCGCACCAAATTTTGAGTAGATCACGGATAGATCATTCCTATTTTTAAAAACGTGTCGGATGAGAACTTTGCACTAATTCCGCACCAAATTTTAAGTAGATCACGGGTAGATCACTCCCATTTTTCAAAATGTGTCGGATGAGAACTTTGCGGTTATTCCGCACCAAATTTGGAGTACATCACGGGTAGATCATTCCTATTTTTAAAAACGTGTCGGATGAGAACTTTGCACTAATTCCGCACCAAATTTTGAGTAGATCACGGGTAGATCACTCCCATTTTTCAAAATGTGTCGGATGAGAACTTTGCACTAATTCCGCACCAAATTTTGAGTAGATCACGGGTAGATCATTCCTATTTTTAAAAACGTGTCGGATGAGAACTTTGCACTAATTCCGCACCAAATTTGAAGTAGATCACGGGTAGATCATTCCTATTTTTAAAAACGTGTCGGATGAGAACTTTGCACTATTTCCGCACCAAATTTGGAGTAGATCACGGGTAGATCATTCCTATTTTTAAAACTTGTCGGATGAGAACTTTGCACTAATTCCGCACCAAATTTTGAGTAGATCACGGGTAGATCACTCCCATTTTTCAAAATGTGTCGGATGAGAACTTTGCACTAATTCCGCACCAAATTTTGAGTAGATCACGGGTAGATCATTCCTATTTTTAAAAACGTGTCGGATGAGAACTTTTCACTAATTCCGCACCAAATTTTAAGTAGATCACGGGTAGATCATTCCTATTTTTAAAACGTGTCGGATGAGAACTTTGCACTAATTCCGCACCAAATTTTGAGTAGATCACGGGTAGATCACTCCCATTTTTCAAAATGTGTCGGATGAGAACTTTGCACTAATTCCGCACCAAATTTTGAGTAGATCACGGATAGATCATTCCTATTTTTAAAAATGTGTCGGATGAGAACTTTGCACTAATTCCGCACCAAATTTGAAGTAGATCACGGGTAGATCATTCCTATTTTTAAAAACGTGTCGGATGAGAACTTTGCACTATTTCCGCACCAAATTTGGAGTAGATCACGGGTAGATCATTCCTATTTTTAAAACGTGTCGGATGAGAACTTTGCACTAATTCCGCACCAAATTTTGAGTAGATCACGGGTAGATCATTCCTATTTTTAAAAACGTGTCGGATGAGAACTTTGCACTAATTCCGCACCAAATTTTAAGTAGATCACGGGTAGATCATTCCTATTTTTAAAACGTGTCGGATGAGAACTTTGCACTAATTCCGCACCAAATTTTGAGTAGATCACGGGTAGATCACTCCCATTTTTCAAAATGTGTCGGATGAGAACTTTGCACTAATTCCGCACCAAATTTTGAGTAGATCACGGGTAGATCATTCCTATTTTTAAAAACGTGTCGGATGAGAACTTTGCACTATTTCCGCACCAAATTTGGAGTAGATCACGGGTAGATCATTCCTATTTTTAAAACGTGTCGGATGAGAACTTTGCACTAATTCCGCACCAAATTTTGAGTAGATCACGGGTAGATCATTCCTATTTTTAAAAACGTGTCGGATGAGAACTTTTCACTAATTCCGCACCAAATTTTGAGTAGATCACGGGTAGATCATTCCTATTTTTAAAACGTGTTGGATGAGAACTTTGCACTAATTCCGCACCAAATTTTGAGTAGATCACGGGTAGATCACTCCCATTTTTCAAAATGTGTCGGATGAGAACTTTGCACTAATTCCGCACCAAATTTTGAGTAGATCACGGGTAGATCATTCCTATTTTTAAAAACGTGTCGGATGAGAACTTTTCACTAATTCCGCACCAAATTTTAAGTAGATCACGGGTAGATCATTCCTATTTTTAAAACGTGTCGGATGAGAACTTTGCACTAATTCCGCACCAAATTTTGAGTAGATCACGGGTAGATCACTCCCATTTTTCAAAATGTGTCGGATGAGAACTTTGCACTAATTCCGCACCAAATTTTGAGTAGATCACGGGTAGATCATTCCTATTTTTTAAAACGTGTCGGATGAGAACTTTGCACTAATTCCGCACCAAATTTTGAGTAGATCACGGGTAGATCATTCCTATTTTTAAAAACGTGTCGGATGAGAACTTTGCACTAATTCCGCACCAAATTTTAAGTAGATCACGGGTAGATCATTCCTATTTTTAAAACGTGTCGGATGAGAACTTTGCACTAATTCCGCACCAAATTTTGAGTAGATCACGGGTAGATCACTCCCATTTTTCAAAATGTGTCGGATGAGAACTTTGCACTAATTCCGCACCAAATTTTGAGTAGATCACGGGTAGATCATTCCTATTTTTAAAAACGTGTCGGATGAGAACTTTGCACTATTTCCGCACCAAATTTGGAGTAGATCACGGGTAGATCATTCCTATTTTTAAAACGTGTCGGATGAGAACTTTGCACTAATTCCGCACCAAATTTTGAGTAGATCACGGGTAGATCATTCCTATTTTTAAAAACGTGTCGGATGAGAACTTTTCACTAATTCCGCACCAAATTTTGAGTAGATCACGGGTAGATCATTCCTATTTTTAAAACGTGTTGGATGAGAACTTTGCACTAATTCCGCACCAAATTTTGAGTAGATCACGGGTAGATCACTCCCATTTTTCAAAATGTGTCGGATGAGAACTTTGCACTAATTCCGCACCAAATTTTGAGTAGATCACGGGTAGATCATTCCTATTTTTAAAAACGTGTCGGATGAGAACTTTTCACTAATTCCGCACCAAATTTTAAGTAGATCACGGGTAGATCATTCCTATTTTTAAAACGTGTCGGATGAGAACTTTGCACTAATTCCGCACCAAATTTTGAGTAGATCACGGGTAGATCACTCCCATTTTTCAAAATGTGTCGGATGAGAACTTTGCACTAATTCCGCACCAAATTTTGAGTAGATCACGGATAGATCATTCCTATTTTTAAAAATGTGTCGGATGAGAACTTTGCACTAATTCCGCACCAAATTTGAAGTAGATCACGGGTAGATCATTCCTATTTTTAAAAACGTGTCGGATGAGAACTTTGCACTATTTCCGCACCAAATTTGGAGTAGATCACGGGTAGATCATTCCTATTTTTAAAACGTGTCGGATGAGAACTTTGCACTAATTCCGCACCAAATTTTGAGTAGATCACGGGTAGATCATTCCTATTTTTAAAAACGTGTCGGATGAGAACTTTGCACTAATTCCGCACCAAATTTTAAGTAGATCACGGGTAGATCATTCCTATTTTTAAAACGTGTCGGATGAGAACTTTGCACTAATTCCGCACCAAATTTTGAGTAGATCACGGGTAGATCACTCCCATTTTTCAAAATGTGTCGGATGAGAACTTTGCACTAATTCCGCACCAAATTTTGAGTAGATCACGGGTAGATCATTCCTATTTTTAAAAACGTGTCGGATGAGAACTTTGCACTATTTCCGCACCAAATTTGGAGTAGATCACGGGTAGATCATTCCTATTTTTAAAACGTGTCGGATGAGAACTTTGCACTAATTCCGCACCAAATTTTGAGTAGATCACGGGTAGATCACTCCCATTTTTCAAAATGTGTCGGATGAGAACTTTGCACTAATTCCGCACCAAATTTTGAGTAGATCACGGGTAGATCATTCCTATTTTTAAAAACGTGTCGGATGAGAACTTTTCACTAATTCCGCACCAAATTTTGAGTAGATCACGGGTAGATCATTCCTATTTTTAAAACGTGTTGGATGAGAACTTTGCACTAATTCCGCACCAAATTTTGAGTAGATCACGGGTAGATCATTCCTATTTTTAAAAACGTGTCGGATGAGAACTTTGCACTAATTCCGCACCAAATTTTGAGTAGATCACGGGTAGATCATTCCTATTTTTAAAACGTGTCGGATGAGAACTTTGCACTAATTCCGCACTAAATTTTGAGTAGATCACGGGTAGATCACTCCCATTTTTCAAAATGTGTCGGATGAGAACTTTGCACTAATTCCGCATCAAATTTTGAGTAGATCACGGATAGATCATTCCTATTTTTAAAAATGTGTCGGATGAGAACTTTGCACTAATTCCGCACCAAATTTTAAGTAGATCACTCCCATTTTTCAAAATGTGTCGGATGAGAACTTTGCGGTTATTCCGCACCAAATTTGGAGTAGATCACGGGTAGATCACTCCCATTTTTCAAAATGTGTCGGATGAGAACTTTGTACTAATTCCGCACCAAATTTTGAGTAGATCACGGGTAGATCATTCCAATTTTTAAAAACGTGTCGGATGAGAACTTTGCGGTTATTCCGCACCAAATTTGGAGTAGATCACGGGTAGATCATTCCTATTTTTAAAAACGTGTCGGATGAGAACGTTGCACTAATTCCGCACCAAATTTTGAGTAGATCACGGGTAGATCACTCCCATTTTTCAAAATGTGTCGGATGAGAACTTTGCACTAATTCCGCACCAAATTTTGAGTAGATCACGGGTAGATCATTCCTATTTTTTAAAACGTGTCGGATGAGAACTTTGCACTAATTCCGCACCAAATTTGAAGTAGATCACGGGTAGATCATTCCTATTTTTAAAAACGTGTCGGATGAGAACTTTGCACTATTTCCGCACCAGATTTGGAGTAGATCACGGGTAGATCATTCCTATTTTTAAAACGTGTCGGATGAGAACTTTGCACTAATTCCGCACCAAATTTTGAGTAGATCACGGGTAGATCACTCCCATTTTTCAAAATGTGTCGGATGAGAACTTTGCACTAATTCCGCACCAAATTTTGAGTAGATCACGGGTAGATCATTCCTATTTTTAAAAACGTGTCGGATGAGAACTTTGCACTAATTCCGCACCAAATTTTAAGTAGATCACGGGTAGATCACTCCCATTTTTCAAAATGTGTCGGATGAGAACTTTGCACTAATTCCGCACCAAATTTTGAGTAGATCACGGGTAGATCACTCCCATTTTTCAAAATGTGTCGGATGAGAACTTTGCACTAATTCCGCACCAAATTTTGAGTAGATCACGGGTAGATCATTCCTATTTTTAAAAACGTGTCGGATGAGAACTTTGCACTAATTCCGCACCAAATTTTAAGTAGATCACGGGTAGATCATTCCTATTTTTAAAAACGTGTCGGATGAGAACTTTGCACTAATTCCGCACCAAATTTTGAGTAGATCACGGATAGATCATTCCTATTTTTAAAAATGTGTCGGATGAAAACTTTGCACTAATTCCGCACCAAATTTTGAGTAGATCACGGGTAGATCTTTCCTATTTTTAAAAACGTGTCGGATGAGAACTTTGCACTAATTCCGCACCAAATTTGAAGTAGATCACGGGTAGATCATTCCTATTTTTAAAAACGTGTCGGATGAGAACTTTGCACTATTTCCGCACCAAATTTGGAGTAGATCACGGGTAGATCATTCCTATTTTTAAAACGTGTCGGATGAGAACTTTGCACTAATTCCGCACCAAATTTTGAGTAGATCACGGGTAGATCACTCCCATTTTTCAAAATGTGTCGGATGAGAACTTTGCACTAATTCCGCACCAAATTTTGAGTAGATCACGGGTAGATCATTCCTATTTTTAAAAACGTGTCGGATGAGAACTTTGCACTAATTCCGCACCAAATTTTAAGTAGATCACGGGTAGATCATTCCTATTTTTAAAAACGTGTCGGATGAGAACTTTGCACTAATTCCGCACCAAATTTTGAGTAGATCACGGGTAGATCATTCCCATTTTTCAAAATGTGTCGGATGAGAACTTTGCACTAATTCCGCACCAAATTTTGAGTAGATCACGGGTAGATCATTCCAATTTTTAAAAACGTGTCGGATGAGAACTTTGCGGTTATTCCGCACCAAATTTGGAGTAGATCACGGGTAGATCATTCCTATTTTTAAAAACGTGTCGGATGAGAACTTTGCACTATTTCCGCA
Source organism: Pristionchus fissidentatus (assembly GCA_036245785.1). NCBI lineage: Eukaryota > Metazoa > Nematoda > Chromadorea > Rhabditida > Neodiplogasteridae > Pristionchus > Pristionchus fissidentatus. The sequence goes on along the minus strand of BTSY01000002.1, from coordinate 450,809 downwards.
CCAAATTTGGAGTAGATCACGGGTAGATCATTCCTATTTTTAAAACGTGTCGGATGAGAACTTTGCACTAATTCCGCACCAAATTTTGAGTAGATCACGGGTAGATCATTCCTATTTTTAAAAACGTGTCGGATGAGAACTTTGCACTAATTCCGCACCAAATTTTAAGTAGATCACGGGTAGATCATTCCTATTTTTAAAACGTGTCGGATGAGAACTTTGCACTAATTCCGCACCAAATTTTGAGTAGATCACGGGTAGATCACTCCCATTTTTCAAAATGTGTCGGATGAGAACTTTGCACTAATTCCGCACCAAATTTTGAGTAGATCACGGGTAGATCATTCCTATTTTTAAAAACGTGTCGGATGAGAACTTTGCACTATTTCCGCACCAAATTTGGAGTAGATCACGGGTAGATCATTCCTATTTTTAAAACGTGTCGGATGAGAACTTTGCACTAATTCCGCACCAAATTTTGAGTAGATCACGGGTAGATCACTCCCATTTTTCAAAATGTGTCGGATGAGAACTTTGCACTAATTCCGCACCAAATTTTGAGTAGATCACGGGTAGATCATTCCTATTTTTAAAAACGTGTCGGATGAGAACTTTTCACTAATTCCGCACCAAATTTTGAGTAGATCACGGGTAGATCATTCCTATTTTTAAAACGTGTTGGATGAGAACTTTGCACTAATTCCGCACCAAATTTTGAGTAGATCACGGGTAGATCATTCCTATTTTTAAAAACGTGTCGGATGAGAACTTTGCACTAATTCCGCACCAAATTTTGAGTAGATCACGGGTAGATCATTCCTATTTTTAAAACGTGTCGGATGAGAACTTTGCACTAATTCCGCACTAAATTTTGAGTAGATCACGGGTAGATCACTCCCATTTTTCAAAATGTGTCGGATGAGAACTTTGCACTAATTCCGCATCAAATTTTGAGTAGATCACGGATAGATCATTCCTATTTTTAAAAATGTGTCGGATGAGAACTTTGCACTAATTCCGCACCAAATTTTAAGTAGATCACTCCCATTTTTCAAAATGTGTCGGATGAGAACTTTGCGGTTATTCCGCACCAAATTTGGAGTAGATCACGGGTAGATCATTCCTATTTTTAAAAACGTGTCGGATGAGAACTTTGCACTAATTCCGCACCAAATTTTGAGTAGATCACGGGTAGATCACTCCCATTTTTCAAAATGTGTCGGATGAGAACTTTGTACTAATTCCGCACCAAATTTTGAGTAGATCACGGGTAGATCATTCCAATTTTTAAAAACGTGTCGGATGAGAACTTTGCGGTTATTCCGCACCAAATTTGGAGTAGATCACGGGTAGATCATTCCTATTTTTAAAAACGTGTCGGATGAGAACGTTGCACTAATTCCGCACCAAATTTTGAGTAGATCACGGGTAGATCACTCCCATTTTTCAAAATGTGTCGGATGAGAACTTTGCACTAATTCCGCACCAAATTTTGAGTAGATCACGGGTAGATCATTCCTATTTTTTAAAACGTGTCGGATGAGAACTTTGCACTAATTCCGCACCAAATTTGAAGTAGATCACGGGTAGATCATTCCTATTTTTAAAAACGTGTCGGATGAGAACTTTGCACTATTTCCGCACCAGATTTGGAGTAGATCACGGGTAGATCATTCCTATTTTTAAAACGTGTCGGATGAGAACTTTGCACTAATTCCGCACCAAATTTTGAGTAGATCACGGGTAGATCACTCCCATTTTTCAAAATGTGTCGGATGAGAACTTTGCACTAATTCCGCACCAAATTTTGAGTAGATCACGGGTAGATCATTCCTATTTTTAAAAACGTGTCGGATGAGAACTTTGCACTAATTCCGCACCAAATTTTAAGTAGATCACGGGTAGATCACTCCCATTTTTCAAAATGTGTCGGATGAGAACTTTGCACTAATTCCGCACCAAATTTTGAGTAGATCACGGGTAGATCACTCCCATTTTTCAAAATGTGTCGGATGAGAACTTTGCACTAATTCCGCACCAAATTTTGAGTAGATCACGGGTAGATCATTCCTATTTTTAAAAACGTGTCGGATGAGAACTTTGCACTAATTCCGCACCAAATTTTAAGTAGATCACGGGTAGATCATTCCTATTTTTAAAAACGTGTCGGATGAGAACTTTGCACTAATTCCGCACCAAATTTTGAGTAGATCACGGATAGATCATTCCTATTTTTAAAAATGTGTCGGATGAAAACTTTGCACTAATTCCGCACCAAATTTTGAGTAGATCACGGGTAGATCTTTCCTATTTTTAAAAACGTGTCGGATGAGAACTTTGCACTAATTCCGCACCAAATTTGAAGTAGATCACGGGTAGATCATTCCTATTTTTAAAAACGTGTCGGATGAGAACTTTGCACTATTTCCGCACCAAATTTGGAGTAGATCACGGGTAGATCATTCCTATTTTTAAAACGTGTCGGATGAGAACTTTGCACTAATTCCGCACCAAATTTTGAGTAGATCACGGGTAGATCACTCCCATTTTTCAAAATGTGTCGGATGAGAACTTTGCACTAATTCCGCACCAAATTTTGAGTAGATCACGGGTAGATCATTCCTATTTTTAAAAACGTGTCGGATGAGAACTTTGCACTAATTCCGCACCAAATTTTAAGTAGATCACGGGTAGATCATTCCTATTTTTAAAAACGTGTCGGATGAGAACTTTGCACTAATTCCGCACCAAATTTTGAGTAGATCACGGGTAGATCATTCCCATTTTTCAAAATGTGTCGGATGAGAACTTTGCACTAATTCCGCACCAAATTTTGAGTAGATCACGGGTAGATCATTCCAATTTTTAAAAACGTGTCGGATGAGAACTTTGCGGTTATTCCGCACCAAATTTGGAGTAGATCACGGGTAGATCATTCCTATTTTTAAAAACGTGTCGGATGAGAACTTTGCACTATTTCCGCACCAAATTTGGAGTAGATCACGGGTAGATCATTCCTATTTTTAAAACGTGTCGGATGAGAACTTTGCACTAATTCCGCACCAAATTTTGAGTAGATCACGGGTAGATCATTCCTATTTTTAAAAACGTGTCGGATGAGAACTTTGCACTAATTCCGCACCAAATTTTAAGTAGATCACGGGTAGATCATTCCTATTTTTAAAACGTGTCGGATGAGAACTTTGCACTAATTCCGCACCAAATTTTGAGTAGATCACGGGTAGATCACTCCCATTTTTCAAAATGTGTCGGATGAGAACTTTGCACTAATTCCGCACCAAATTTTGAGTAGATCACGGGTAGATCATTCCTATTTTTAAAAACGTGTCGGATGAGAACTTTGCACTATTTCCGCACCAAATTTGGAGTAGATCACGGGTAGATCATTCCTATTTTTAAAACGTGTCGGATGAGAACTTTGCACTAATTCCGCACCAAATTTTGAGTAGATCACGGGTAGATCACTCCCATTTTTCAAAATGTGTCGGATGAGAACTTTGCACTAATTCCGCACCAAATTTTGAGTAGATCACGGGTAGATCATTCCTATTTTTAAAAACGTGTCGGATGAGAACTTTTCACTAATTCCGCACCAAATTTTGAGTAGATCACGGGTAGATCATTCCTATTTTTAAAACGTGTTGGATGAGAACTTTGCACTAATTCCGCACCAAATTTTGAGTAGATCACGGGTAGATCATTCCTATTTTTAAAAACGTGTCGGATGAGAACTTTGCACTAATTCCGCACCAAATTTTGAGTAGATCACGGGTAGATCATTCCTATTTTTAAAACGTGTCGGATGAGAACTTTGCACTAATTCCGCACTAAATTTTGAGTAGATCACGGGTAGATCACTCCCATTTTTCAAAATGTGTCGGATGAGAACTTTGCACTAATTCCGCATCAAATTTTGAGTAGATCACGGATAGATCATTCCTATTTTTAAAAATGTGTCGGATGAGAACTTTGCACTAATTCCGCACCAAATTTTAAGTAGATCACTCCCATTTTTCAAAATGTGTCGGATGAGAACTTTGCGGTTATTCCGCACCAAATTTGGAGTAGATCACGGGTAGATCATTCCTATTTTTAAAAACGTGTCGGATGAGAACTTTGCACTAATTCCGCACCAAATTTTGAGTAGATCACGGGTAGATCACTCCCATTTTTCAAAATGTGTCGGATGAGAACTTTGTACTAATTCCGCACCAAATTTTGAGTAGATCACGGGTAGATCATTCCAATTTTTAAAAACGTGTCGGATGAGAACTTTGCGGTTATTCCGCACCAAATTTGGAGTAGATCACGGGTAGATCATTCCTATTTTTAAAAACGTGTCGGATGAGAACGTTGCACTAATTCCGCACCAAATTTTGAGTAGATCACGGGTAGATCACTCCCATTTTTCAAAATGTGTCGGATGAGAACTTTGCACTAATTCCGCACCAAATTTTGAGTAGATCACGGGTAGATCATTCCTATTTTTTAAAACGTGTCGGATGAGAACTTTGCACTAATTCCGCACCAAATTTGAAGTAGATCACGGGTAGATCATTCCTATTTTTAAAAACGTGTCGGATGAGAACTTTGCACTATTTCCGCACCAGATTTGGAGTAGATCACGGGTAGATCATTCCTATTTTTAAAACGTGTCGGATGAGAACTTTGCACTAATTCCGCACCAAATTTTGAGTAGATCACGGGTAGATCACTCCCATTTTTCAAAATGTGTCGGATGAGAACTTTGCACTAATTCCGCACCAAATTTTGAGTAGATCACGGGTAGATCATTCCTATTTTTAAAAACGTGTCGGATGAGAACTTTGCACTAATTCCGCACCAAATTTTAAGTAGATCACGGGTAGATCACTCCCATTTTTCAAAATGTGTCGGATGAGAACTTTGCACTAATTCCGCACCAAATTTTGAGTAGATCACGGGTAGATCACTCCCATTTTTCAAAATGTGTCGGATGAGAACTTTGCACTAATTCCGCACCAAATTTTGAGTAGATCACGGGTAGATCATTCCTATTTTTAAAAACGTGTCGGATGAGAACTTTGCACTAATTCCGCACCAAATTTTAAGTAGATCACGGGTAGATCATTCCTATTTTAAAAAACGTGTCTGATGAGAACTTTGCACTAATTCCGCACCAAATTTTGAGTAGATCACGGATAGATCATTCCTATTTTTAAAAAATGTGTCGGATGAAAACTTTGCACTAATTCCGCACCAAATTTTGAGTAGATCACGGGTAGATCTTTCCTATTTTTAAAAATGTGTCGGATGAAAACTTTGCACTAATTCCGCACCAAATTTTGAGTAGATCACGGATAGATCATTCCTATTTTTAAAAATGTGTCGGATGAGAACTTTGCACTAATTCCGAACCAAATTTTAAGTAGATCACTCCCATTTTTCAAAATGTGTCGGATGAGAACTTTGCGGTTATTCCGCACCAAATTTGGAGTAGATCACGGGTAGATCATTCCTATTTTTAAAAACGTGTCGGATGAGAACTTTGCACTAATTTCGGACCAAATTTTAAGTAGATCACGGGTAGATCATTCCTATTTTTAAAAACGTGTCGGATGAGAACTTTGCACTAATTCCGCACCAAATTTTAAGTAGATCACGGGTAGATCATTCCTATTTTTAAAACGTGTCGGATGAGAACTTTGCACTAATTCCGCACCAAATTTTGAGTAGATCACGGGTAGATCACTCCCATTTTTCAAATGTGTCGGATGAGAACTTTGCACTAATTCCGCACCAAATTTTGAGTAGATCACGGATAGATCATTCCTATTTTTAAAAATGTGTCGGATGAGAACTTTGCACTAATTCCGCACCAAATTTTAAGTAGATCACTCCCATTTTTCAAAATGTGTCGGATGAGAACTTTGCGGTTATTCCGCACCAAATTTGGAGTAGATCACGGGTAGATCATTCCTATTTTTAAAAACGTGTCGGATGAGAACTTTGCA
>BTSY01000002.1:370384-444295 GCA_036245785.1 Pristionchus fissidentatus | reverse complement strand
TCGGGGGAAAATGATTACTTCAAAGTCGGGGAAAATGATTACTTCAAAATCGGGGGAAAATGATTTTTAAAAAAGTTGTTACTTCAAAATTGGGTAAACTATTTACTTCAAAATCGGGGAAAATGAATACTTCAAAATCAGGGAAAGTGATTACTCCAAAATCGGACAGTGCCATTCTCACTGCTTACTAACAGTGCCATCCTTCATCTCACTTCAAAATCGGGGGAAAATGATTTTTAAAAAAGTTGTTACTTCAAAATTGGGTAAACTATTTACTTCAAAATCGGGGGAAAATGATTTAAAACAGTTATTACTTCAAAATTGGGTAAACTATTTACTTCAAAATCGGGGAAAATGAATACTTCAAAATCGGGAAAAATGATTACTTCAAAATCGGGGGAAAATGATTTTTAAAAAAGTTGTTACTTCAAAATTGGGTAAACTATTTATTTCAAAATCGGGGGAAAATGATTTTAAAACAGTTATTACTTCAAAATTGGGTAAACTATTTACTTCAAAATCGGGAAAATGAATACTTCAAAATCGGGGAAAAATGATTACTTCAAAATCGGGAAAATAATTTTAAAAAATATTGTTACTTCAAAATTGGGTAAACTATTTACTTCAAAATCGAGGAAAATGAATACTTCAAAATCGGGGAAAGTGATTACTCCAAAATCGGACAGTGCCATTCTCACTGCTTACTAACAGTGCCATCCTTCATCTCACTTCAAAATCGGGAAAATAATTTTTAAAAACTTATTGTTACTTCAAATTCGGGAAAAATAATTTAATAAAATTTTGTTACTTCAAAATTGGGGTTAACTATTTACTTCAAAATCGGGGGAAAATGATTTTAAAACAGTTATTACTTCAAAATTGGGTAAACTATTTACTTCAAAATCGGGGAAAATGAATACTTCAAAATCGGGGGAAAATGATTACTTCAAAGTCGGGGGAAAATGATTTTTAAAAAAGTTGTTACTTCAAAATTGGGTAAACTATTTACTTCAAAATCGGGGAAAATGAATACTTCAAAATCGGGGGAAAATGATTACTTCAAAGTCGGGGGAAAATGATTACTTCAAAATCGGGGGAAAATGATTTTTAAAAAAGTTGTTACTTCAAAATTGGGTAAACTATTTACTTCAAAATCGGGGAAAATGAATACTTCAAAATCGGGGGAAAATGATTACTTCAAAGTCGGGGGAAAATGATTACTTCAAAATCGGGGGAAAATGATTTTTAAAAAAGTTGTTACTTCAAAATTGGGTAAACTATTTACTTCAAAATCGGGGAAAATGAATACTTCAAAATCGGGGGAAAATGATTACTTCAAAGTCGGGGGAAAATGATTACTTCAAAATCGGGGGAAAATGATTTTTAAAAAAGTTGTTACTTCAAAATTGGGTAAACTATTTACTTCAAAATCGGGGAAAATGAATACTTCAAAATCAGGGAAAGTGATTACTCCAAAATCGGACAGTGCCATTCTCACTGCTTACTAACAGTGCCATCCTTCATCTCACTTCAAAATCGGGAAAAATATTTTTAAAATATTGTTACTTCAAAATCGGGGGAAAATGATTTTTAAAAAAGTTGTTACTTCAAAATCGGGGAAAATGAATGCTTCAAAATCGGGGGAAAATGATTACTTCAAAGTCGGGGGAAAATGATTTTTAAAAAAGTTGTTACTTCAAAATTGGGTAAACTATTTACTTCAAAATCGGGGAAAATGAATACTTCAAAATCGGGGGAAAATGATTACTTCAAAGTCGGGGGAAAATGATTACTTCAAAATCGGGGGAAAATGATTTTTAAAAAAGTTGTTACTTCAAAATTGGGTAAACTATTTACTTCAAAATCGGGGAAAATGAATACTTCAAAATCAGGGAAAGTGATTACTCCAAAATCGGACAGTGCCATTCTCACTGCTTACTAACAGTGCCATCCTTCATCTCACTTCAAAATCGGGGGAAAATGATTTTTAAAAAAGTTGTTACTTCAAAATTGGGTAAACTATTTATTTCAAAATCGGGGGGAAAATGATTTTAAAACAGTTATTACTTCAAAATTGGGTAAACTATTTACTTCAAAATCGGGAAAATGAATACTTCAAAATCGGGGGAAAAATGATTACTTCAAAATCGGGAAAATAATTTTAAAAAATATTGTTACTTCAAAATTGGGTAAACTATTTACTTCAAAATCGAGGAAAATGAATACTTCAAAATCGGGGAAAGTGATTACTCCAAAATCGGACAGTGCCATTCTCACTGCTTACTAACAGTGCCATCCTTCATCTCACTTCAAAAATCGGGAAAATAATTTTTAAAAACTTATTGTTACTTCAAATTCGGGAAAAATAATTTAATAAAATTTTGTTACTTCAAAATTGGGTAAACTATTTACTTCAAATTCGGGGGAAAATGATTTTAAAAAAGTTATTACTTCAAAATTGGGTAAACTATTTACTTCAAAATCGGGGAAAATGAATACTTCAAAATCGGGGGAAAATGATTACTTCAAAATCGGGGGAAAATGATTTTTAAAAAAGTTGTTACTTCAAAATTGGGTAAACTATTTACTTCAAAATCGGGGAAAATGAATACTTCAAAATCAGGGAAAGTGATTACTCCAAAATCGGACAGTGCCATTCTCACTGCTTACTAACAGTGCCATACTTCATCTCACTTCAAAATCGGGAAAATGATTTTTAAAAATATTGTTACTTCAAAATTGGGTAAACTATTTTCTTCAAAATCGAGGAAAATGAACACTTCAAAATCGGGGAAAGTGATTACTCCAAAATCGGACAGTGCCATTCTCACTGCTTACTAACAGTGCCATCCTTCATCTCACTTCAAAATCGGGAAAAATATTTTTAAAAATATTGTTACTTCAAAATTGGGTAAACTATTTTCTTCAAAATCGAGGAAAATGAACACTTCAAAATCGGGGAAAGTGATTACTTCAAAATCGGGGGAAAATGATTACTTCAAAATCGGGGGAAAATGATTTTTAAAAAAGTTGTTACTTCAAAATTGGGTAAACTATTTACTTCAAAATCGGGGAAAATGAATACTTCAAAATCGGGGGAAAATGATTACTTCAAAATCGGGGGAAAATGATTTTTAAAAAAGTTGTTACTTCAAAATTGGGTAAACTATTTACTTCAAAATCGGGGAAAATGAATACTTCAAAATCAGGGAAAGTGATTACTCCAAAATCGGACAGTTCCATTCTCACTGCTTACTAACAGTGCCATACTTCATCTCACTTCAAAATCGGGAAAATAATTTTTAAAAATATTGTTACTTCAAAATTGGGTAAACTATTTTCTTCAAAATCGAGGAAAATGAACACTTCAAAATCGGGGAAAGTGATTACTTCAAAATCGGGGGAAAATGATTACTTCAAAATCGGGGGAAAATGATTTTTAAAAAAGTTGTTACTTCAAAATCGGGGGAAAATGATTACTTCAAAATCGGGGGAAAATGATTTTTAAAAAAGTTGTTACTTCAAAATTGGGTAAACTATTTACTTCAAAATCGGGGAAAATGAATACTTCAAAATCAGGGAAAGTGATTACTCCAAAATCGGACAGTTCCATTCTCACTGCTTACTAACAGTGCCATACTTCATCTCACTTCAAAATCGGGAAAATAATTTTTAAAAATATTGTTACTTCAAAATTGGGTAAACTATTTTCTTCAAAATCGAGGAAAATGAACACTTCAAAATCGGGGGAAAGTGATTACTCCAAAATCGGACAGTGCCAATCTCACTGCTTACTAACAGTGCCATCCTTCATCTCACTTCAAAATCGGGAAAAACAATTTTTAAAAATATTGTTACTTCAAAATTGGGTAAACTATTTTCTTCAAAATCGAGGAAAATGAACACTTCAAAATCGGGGAAAGTGATTACTCCAAAATCGGACAGTGCCATTCTCACTGCTTACTAACAGTGCCATCCTTCATCTCACTTCAAAATCAGGAAAATAATTTTTAAAAACTTATTGTTACTTCAAATTCGGGAAAAATAATTTAATAAAATTTTGTTACTTCAAAATTGGTAAACTATTTACTTCAAAATCGGGGGAAAATGATTTTAAAACAGTTATTACTTCAAAATTGGGTAAACTATTTACTTCAAAATCGGGGAAAATGAATACTTCAAAATCGGGGGAAAATGATTACTTCAAAATCGGGGGAAAATGATTTTTAAAAAAGTTGTTACTTCAAAATTGGGTAAACTATTTACTTCAAAATCGGGGAAAATGAATACTTCAAAATCGGGGAAAGTGATTACTCCAAAATCGGACAGTGCCATTCTCACTGCTTACTAACAGTGCCATACTTCATCTCACTTCAAAATCGGGGAAAATAATTTTTAAAAACTTATTGTTACTTCAAATTCGGGAAAAATAATTTAATAAAAATTTTGTTACTTCAAAATTGGGTAAACTATTTACTTCAAAATCGGGGGGAAAATGATTTTAAAACAGTTATTACTTCAAAATTGGGTAAACTATTTACTTCAAAATCGGGGAAAATGAATACTTCAAAATCGGGGAAAAATGATTACTTCAAAATCGGGGAAAGTGATTACTCCAAAATCGGACAGTGCCATTCTCACTGCTTACTAACAGTGACATCCTTCATCTCACTTCAAAATCGGGAAAATAATTTTTAAAAATATTTTTACTTCAAAATTGGGTAAACTATTTTCTTCAAAATCGAGGAAAATGAACACTTCAAAATCGGGGAAAGTGATTACTCCAAAATCGGACAGTGCCATTCTCACTGCTTACTAACAGTGCCATCCTTCATCTCACTTCAAAATCGGGAAAAATAATTTTTAAAAATATTGTTACTTCAAAATTGGGTAAACTATTTACTTCAAAATCGGGGGAAAATGATTTTAAAACAGTTATTACTTCAAAATTGGGTAAACTATTTACTACAAAATCGGGGGAAACTGATTTTAAAACAGTTATTACTTCAAAATTGGGTAAAACTATTTACTTCAAAATCGGGAAAATGAATACTTCAAAATCGGGGAAAAATGATTACTTCAAAATCGGGAAAAATAATTTTAAAAAATATTGTTACTTCAAAATTGGGGTAAACTATTTACTTCAAAATCGGGGGAAAATGATTTTAAAAACAGTTATTACTTCAAAATTGGGTAAACTATTTACTACAAAATCGGGGGGAAACTGATTTTAAAACAGTTATTACTTCAAAATTGGGGTAAACTATTTACTTCAAAATCGAGGAAAATGAATACTTCAAATCGGGGAAAGTGATTACTCCAAAATCGGACAGTGCCATTCTCACTGCTTACTAACAGTGCCATCCTTCATCTCACTTCAAAATCGGGAAAATAATTTTTAAAAAACTTATTGTTACTTCAAATTCGGGAAAAATAATTTAATAACAATTTTATTACTTCAAAATTGGGTAAAATATTTACTTCAAAATCGGGGGAAAATGATTTTTAAAAAAGTTGTTACTTTAAAATTGGGTAAACTATTTACTTCAAAATCTGGGAAAATGAATACTTCAAAATCGGGGAAAGTGATTACTCCAAAATCGGACAGTGCCATTCTCACTGCTTACTAACAGTGCCATCCTTCATCTCACTTCAAAATCGGGAAAATAATTTTTAAAAACTTATTGTTACTTCAAATTCGGGAAAAATAATATTAAAAAATATTGTTACTTCAAAATTGGGTAAACTATTTACTTCAAAATCGGGGGAAAATGATTTTTAAAACAGTTATTACTTCAAAATTGGGTAAACTATTTACTACAAAATCGGGGGAAACTGATTTTAAAACAGTTATTACTTCAAAATTGGGTAAACTATTTACTTCAAAATCGGGAAAATGAATACTTCAAAATCGGGGAAAAATGATTACTTCAAAATCGGGAAAAATAATTTTAAAAAATATTGTTACTTCAAAATTGGGTAAACTATTTACTTCAAAATCGAGGAAAATGAATACTTCAAAATCGGGGAAAGTGATTACTCCAAAATCGGACAGTGCCATTCTCACTGCTTACTAACAGTGCCATCCTTCATCTCACTTCAAAATCGGGAAAATAATTTTTAAAAACTTATTGTTACTTCAAATTCGGGAAAAATAATTTAATAAAATTTTGTTACTTCAAAATTGGGTAAACTATTTACTTCAAAATCGGGGGAAAATGATTTTAAAACAGTTATTACTTCAAAATTGGGTAAACTATTTACTTCAAAATCGGGGAAAATGAATACTTCAAAATCGGGGGAAAATGATTACTTCAAAATCGGGGGAAAATGATTTTTAAAAAAGTTGTTACTTCAAAATTGGGTAAACTATTTACTTCAAAATCGGGGAAAATGAATACTTCAAAATCAGGGAAAGTGATTACTCCAAAATCGGACAGTGCCATTCTCACTGCTTACTAACAGTACCATCCTGGATCTCACTTCAAAATCGGGAAAATAATTTTTAAAAACTTATTGTTACTTCAAATTCGGAAAAATAATATTAAAAAATATTGTTACTTCAAAATTGGGTAAACTATTTTCTTCAAAATCGAGGAAAATGAACACTTCAAAATCGGGGAAAGTGATTACTCCAAAATCGGACAGTGCCATTCTCACTGCTTACTAACAGTGCCATCCTTCATCTCACTTCAAAATCGGGAAAAATAATTTTTAAAAATATTGTTACTTCAAAATTGGGTAAACTATTTTCTTCAAAATCGAGGAAAATGAACACTTCAAAATCGGGGAAAGTGATTACTCCAAAATCGGACAGTGCCATTCTCACTGCTTACTAACAGTGCCATCCTTCATCTCACTTCAAAATCGGGATAATAATTTTTAAAAACTTATTGTTACTTCAAATTCGGGAAAAATAATATTAAAAAATATTGTTACTTCAAAATTGGGTAAACTATTTACTTCAAAATCGGGGGAAAATGATTTTAAAACAGTTATTACTTTAAAATTGGGTAAACTATTTACTACAAAATCGGGGGAAAATGATTTTAAAACAGTTATTACTTCAAAATTGGGTAAACTATTTACTTCAAAATCGGGAAAATGAAAACTTCAAAATCGGGGAAAAATAATTTTAAAAAATATTGTTACTTCAAAATTGGGTAAACTATTTACTTCAAAATCGAGGAAAATGAATACTTCAAAATCGGGGAAAGTGATTACTCCAAAATCGGACAGTGCCATTCTCACTGCTTACTAACAGTGCCATCCTTCATCTCACTTCAAAATCGGGAAAATAATTTTTAAAAACTTATTGTTACTTCAAATTCGGGAAAAATAATATTAAAAAATATTGTTACTTCAAAATTGGGTAAACTATTTACTTCAAAATCGGGGGAAAATGATTTTAAAACAGTTATTACTTCAAAATTGGGTAAACTATTTACTACAAAATCGGGGGGAAAATGATTTTAAAACAGTTATTACTTCAAAATTGGGTAAACTATTTACTTCAAAGTCGAGGAAAATGAATATTTCAAAATCGGGGGAAAATGATTACTTCAAAATCGGGGGAAAAATGATTTTTTAAAAAAGTTGTTACTTTAAAATTGGGTAAACTATTTACTTCAAAATCTGGGAAAATGAATACTTCAAAATCGGGGAAAGTGATTACTCCAAAATCGGACAGTGCCATTCTCACTGCTTACTAACAGTGCCATCCTTCATCTCACTTCAAAATCGGGAAAATAATTTTTAAAAACTTATTGTTACTTCAAATTCGGGAAAAATAATATTAAAAAATATTGTTACTTCAAAATTGGGTAAACTATTTACTTCAAAATCGGGGGAAAATGATTTTAAAACAGTTATTACTTCAAAATTGGGTAAACTATTTACTACAAAATCGGGGGAAAATGATTTTAAAACAGTTATTACTTCAAAATTGGGTAAACTATTTACTTCAAAGTCGGGAAAATGAATACTTCAAAATCGGGGAAAAATGATTACTTCAAAATCGGGAAAAATAATTTTAAAAAATATTGTTACTTCAAAATTGGGTAAACTATTTACTTCAAATCGAGGAAAATGAATACTTCAAAATCAGGGAAAGTGATTACTCCAAAATCGGACAGTGCCATTCTCACTGCTTACTAACAGTGCCATCCTTCATCTCACTTCAAAATCGGGAAAATAATTTTTAAAAACTTATTGTTACTTCAAATTCGGGAAAAATAATTTAATAAAATTTTGTTACTTCAAAATTGGGTAAACTATTTACTTCAAAATCGGGGGAAAATGATTTTAAAACAGTTATTACTTCAAAATTGGGTAAACTATTTACTTCAAAATCGGGGAAAATGAATACTTCAAAATCGGGGGAAAATGATTACTTCAAAATCGGGGGAAAATGATTTTTAAAAAAGTTGTTACTTCAAAATTGGGTAAACTATTTACTTCAAAATCGGGGAAAATGAATACTTCAAAATCAGGGAAAGTGATTACTCCAAAATCGGACAGTGCCATTCTCACTGCTTACTAACAGTGCCATCCTTCATCTCACTTCAAAATCGGGGGAAAATGATTTTTAAAAAAGTTGTTACTTCAAAATTGGGTAAACTATTTACTTCAAAATCGGGGGAAAATGATTTTAAAACAGTTATTACTTCAAAATTGGGTAAACTATTTACTTCAAAATCGGGGAAAATGAATACTTCAAAATCGGGGAAAAATGATTACTTCAAAATCGGGGGAAAATGATTTTTAAAAAAGTTGTTACTTCAAAATTGGGTAAACTATTTACTTCAAAATCGGGGGAAAATGATTTTAAAACAGTTATTACTTCAAAATTGGGTAAACTATTTACTTCAAAATCGGGAAAATGAATACTTCAAAATCGGGGAAAAATGATTACTTCAAAATCGGGAAAATAATTTTTAAAAATATTGTTACTTCAAAATTGGGTAAACTATTTACTTCAAAATCGAGGAAAATGAATACTTCAAAATCGGGGAAAGTGATTACTCCAAAATCGGACAGTGCCATTCTCACTGCTTACTAACAGTGCCATCCTTCATCTCACTTCAAAATCGGGAAAATAATTTTTAAAAACTTATTGTTACTTCAAATTCGGGAAAAATAATTTAATAAAATTTTGTTACTTCAAAATTGGGTAAACTATTTACTTCAAATTCGGGGGAAAATGATTTTAAAAAAGTTATTACTTCAAAATTGGGTAAACTATTTACTTCAAAATCGGGGAAAATGAATACTTCAAAATCGGGGGAAAATGATTACTTCAAAATCGGGGGAAAATGATTTTTAAAAAAGTTGTTACTTCAAAATTGGGTAAACTATTTACTTCAAAATCGGGGAAAATGAATACTTCAAAATCAGGGAAAGTGATTACTCCAAAATCGGACAGTGCCATTCTCACTGCTTACTAACAGTGCCATACTTCATCTCACTTCAAAATCGGGAAAATGATTTTTAAAAATATTGTTACTTCAAAATTGGGTAAACTATTTACTTCAAAATCGAGGAAAATGAATACTTCAAAATCGGGGAAAGTGATTACTCCAAAATCGGACAGTGCCATTCTCACTGCTTACTAACAGTGCCATCCTTCATCTCACTTCAAAATCGGGAAAATAATTTTTAAACACTTATTGTTACTTCAAATTCGGGAAAAATAATTTAATAAAATTTTGTTACTTCAAAATTGGGTAAACTATTTACTTCAAATTCGGGGGAAAATGATTTTAAAAAAGTTATTACTTCAAAATTGGGTAAACTATTTACTTCAAAATCGGGGAAAATGAATACTTCAAAATCGGGGGAAAATGATTACTTCAAAATCGGGGGAAAATGATTTTTAAAAAAGTTGTTACTTCAAAATTGGGTAAACTATTTACTTCAAAATCGGGGAAAATGAATACTTCAAAATCAGGGAAAGTGATTACTCCAAAATCGGACAGTGCCATTCTCACTGCTTACTAACAGTGCCATACTTCATCTCACTTCAAAATCGGGAAAATGATTTTTAAAAATATTGTTACTTCAAAATTGGGTAAACTATTTTCTTCAAAATCGAGGAAAATGAACACTTCAAAATCGGGGAAAGTGATTACTCCAAAATCGGACAGTGCCATTCTCACTGCTTACTAACAGTGCCATCCTTCATCTCACTTCAAAATCGGGAAAAATAATTTTTAAAAATATTGTTACTTCAAAATTGGGTAAACTATTTTCTTCAAAATCGAGGAAAATGAACACTTCAAAATCGGGGAAAGTGATTACTTCAAAATCGGGGGAAAATGATTACTTCAAAATCGGGGGAAATTATTTTTAAAAAAGTTGTTACTTCAAAATTGGGTAAACTATTTACTTCAAAATCGGGGAAAATGAATACTTCAAAATCGGGGGAAAATGATTACTTCAAAATCGGGGGAAAATGATTTTTAAAAAAGTTGTTACTTCAAAATTGGGTAAACTATTTACTTCAAAATCGGGGAAAATGAATACTTCAAAATCAGGGAAAGTGATTACTCCAAAATCGGACAGTTCCATTCTCACTGCTTACTAACAGTGCCATACTTCATCTCACTTCAAAATCGGGAAAATAATTTTTAAAAATATTGTTACTTCAAAATTGGGTAAACTATTTTCTTCAAAATCGAGGAAAATGAACACTTCAAAATCGGGGAAAGTGATTACTCCAAAATCGGACAGTGCCAATCTCACTGCTTACTAACAGTGCCATCCTTCATCTCACTTCAAATTCGGGAAAAATAATTTAATAAAATTTTGTTACTTCAAAATTGGGTAAACTATTTACTTCAAAATCGGGGGAAAATGATTTTAAAACAGTTATTACTTCAAAATTGGGTAAACTATTTACTTCAAAATCGGGGAAAATGAATACTTCAAAATCGGGGGAAAATGATTACTTCAAAATCGGGGGAAAATGATTTTTAAAAAAGTTGTTACTTCAAAATTGGGTAAACTATTTACTTCAAAATCGGGGAAAATGAATACTTCAAAATCAGGGAAAGTGATTACTCCAAAATCGGACAGTGCCATTCTCACTGCTTACTAACAGTGCCATCCTTCATCTCACTTCAAAATCGGGGGAAAATGATTTTTAAAAAAGTTGTTACTTCAAAATTGGGTAAACTATTTACTTCAAAATCGGGGGAAAATGATTTTAAAACAGTTATTACTTCAAAATTGGGTAAACTATTTACTTCAAAATCGGGGAAAATGAATACTTCAAAATCGGGGAAAAATGATTACTTCAAAATCGGGGGAAAATGATTTTTAAAAAAGTTGTTACTTCAAAATTGGGTAAACTATTTACTTCAAAATCGGGGGAAAATGATTTTAAAACAGTTATTACTTCAAAATTGGGTAAACTATTTACTTCAAAATCGGGAAAATGAATACTTCAAAATCGGGGAAAAATGATTACTTCAAAATCGGGAAAATAATTTTTAAAAATATTGTTACTTCAAAATTGGGTAAACTATTTACTTCAAAATCGAGGAAAATGAATACTTCAAAATCGGGGAAAGTGATTACTCCAAAATCGGACAGTGCCATTCTCACTGCTTACTAACAGTGCCATCCTTCATCTCACTTCAAAATCGGGAAAATAATTTTTAAAAACTTATTGTTACTTCAAATTCGGGAAAAATAATTTAATAAAATTTTGTTACTTCAAAATTGGGTAAACTATTTACTTCAAAATCGGGGGAAAATGATTTTAAAACAGTTATTACTTCAAAATTGGGTAAACTATTTACTTCAAAATCGGGGAAAATGAATACTTCAAAATCGGGGAAAAATGATTACTTCAAAATCGGGGGAAAATGATTTTTAAAAAAGTTGTTACTTCAAAATTGGGTAAACTATTTACTTCAAAATCGGGGGAAAATGATTTTAAAACAGTTATTACTTCAAAATTGGGTAAACTATTTACTTCAAAATCGGGGAAAATGAATACTTCAAAATCGGGGGAAAATGATTACTTCAAAATCGGGGGAAAATGATTTTTAAAAAAGTTGTTACTTCAAAATTGGGTAAACTATTTACTTCAAAATCGGGGAAAATGAATACTTCAAAATCAGGGAAAGTGATTACTCCAAAATCGGACAGTGCCATTCTCACTGCTTACTAACAGTGCCATACTTCATCTCACTTCAAAATCGGGAAAATGATTTTTAAAAATATTGTTACTTCAAAATTGGGTAAACTATTTACTTCAAAATCGAGGAAAATGAATACTTCAAAATCGGGGAAAGTGATTACTCCAAAATCGGACAGTGCCATTCTCACTGCTTACTAACAGTGCCATCCTTCATCTCACTTCAAAATCGGGAAAATAATTTTTAAAAACTTATTGTTACTTCAAATTCGGGAAAAATAATTTAATAAAATTTTGTTACTTCAAAATTGGGTAAACTATTTACTTCAAATTCGGGGGAAAATGATTTTAAAAAAGTTATTACTTCAAAATTGGGTAAACTATTTACTTCAAAATCGGGGAAAATGAATACTTCAAAATCGGGGGAAAATGATTACTTCAAAATCGGGGGAAAATGATTTTTAAAAAAGTTGTTACTTCAAAATTGGGTAAACTATTTACTTCAAAATCGGGGAAAATGAATACTTCAAAATCAGGGAAAGTGATTACTCCAAAATCGGACAGTGCCATTCTCACTGCTTACTAACAGTGCCATACTTCATCTCACTTCAAAATCGGGAAAATGATTTTTAAAAATATTGTTACTTCAAAATTGGGTAAACTATTTTCTTCAAAATCGAGGAAAATGAACACTTCAAAATCGGGGAAAGTGATTACTCCAAAATCGGACAGTGCCATTCTCACTGCTTACTAACAGTGCCATCCTTCATCTCACTTCAAAATCGGGAAAAATAATTTTTAAAAATATTGTTACTTCAAAATTGGGTAAACTATTTTCTTCAAAATCGAGGAAAATGAACACTTCAAAATCGGGGAAAGTGATTACTTCAAAATCGGGGGAAAATGATTACTTCAAAATCGGGGGAAATTATTTTTAAAAAAGTTGTTACTTCAAAATTGGGTAAACTATTTACTTCAAAATCGGGGAAAATGAATACTTCAAAATCGGGGGAAAATGATTACTTCAAAATCGGGGGAAAATGATTTTTAAAAAAGTTGTTACTTCAAAATTGGGTAAACTATTTACTTCAAAATCGGGGAAAATGAATACTTCAAAATCAGGGAAAGTGATTACTCCAAAATCGGACAGTTCCATTCTCACTGCTTACTAACAGTGCCATACTTCATCTCACTTCAAAATCGGGAAAATAATTTTTAAAAATATTGTTACTTCAAAATTGGGTAAACTATTTTCTTCAAAATCGAGGAAAATGAACACTTCAAAATCGGGGAAAGTGATTACTCCAAAATCGGACAGTGCCAATCTCACTGCTTACTAACAGTGCCATCCTTCATCTCACTTCAAAATCGGGAAAAATAATTTTTAAAAATATTGTTACTTCAAAATTGGGTAAACTATTTTCTTCAAAATCGAGGAAAATGAACACTTCAAAATCGGGGAAAGTGATTACTCCAAAATCGGACAGTGCCATTCTCACTGCTTACTAACAGTGCCATCCTTCATCTCACTTCAAAATCAGGAAAATAATTTTTAAAAACTTATTGTTACTTCAAATTCGGGAAAAATAATTTAATAAAATTTTGTTACTTCAAAATTGGGTAAACTATTTACTTCAAAATCGGGGGAAAATGATTTTAAAACAGTTATTACTTCAAAATTGGGTAAACTATTTACTTCAAAATCGGGGAAAATGAATACTTCAAAATCGGGGGAAAATGATTACTTCAAAATCGGGGGAAAATGATTTTTAAAAAAGTTATTACTTCAAAATTGGGTAAACTATTTACTTCAAAATCGGGGAAAATGAATACTTCAAAATCGGGGAAAAATGATTACTTCAAAATCGGGGAAAGTGATTACTCCAAAATCGGACAGTGCCATTCTCACTGCTTACTAACAGTGACATCCTTCATCTCACTTCAAAATCGGGAAAATAATTTAATAAAATTTTGTTACTTCAAAATTGGGTAAACTATTTACTTCAAATTCGGGGGAAAATGATTTTAAAAAAGTTATTACTTCAAAATTGGGTAAACTATTTACTTCAAAATCGGGGAAAATGAATACTTCAAAATCGGGGGAAAATGATTACTTCAAAATCGGGGGAAAATGATTTTTAAAAAAGTTGTTACTTCAAAATTGGGTAAACTATTTACTTCAAAATCGGGGAAAATGAATACTTCAAAATCAGGGAAAGTGATTACTCCAAAATCGGACAGTGCCATTCTCACTGCTTACTAACAGTGCCATACTTCATCTCACTTCAAAATCGGGAAAATGATTTTTAAAAATATTGTTACTTCAAAATTGGGTAAACTATTTTCTTCAAAATCGAGGAAAATGAACACTTCAAAATCGGGGAAAGTGATTACTCCAAAATCGGACAGTGCCATTCTCACTGCTTACTAACAGTGCCATCCTTCATCTCACTTCAAAATCGGGAAAAATAATTTTTAAAAATATTGTTACTTCAAAATTGGGTAAACTATTTTCTTCAAAATCGAGGAAAATGAACACTTCAAAATCGGGGAAAGTGATTACTTCAAAATCGGGGGAAAATGATTACTTCAAAATCGGGGGAAATTATTTTTAAAAAAGTTGTTACTTCAAAATTGGGTAAACTATTTACTTCAAAATCGGGGAAAATGAATACTTCAAAATCGGGGGAAAATGATTACTTCAAAATCGGGGGAAAATGATTTTTAAAAAAGTTGTTACTTCAAAATTGGGTAAACTATTTACTTCAAAATCGGGGAAAATGAATACTTCAAAATCAGGGAAAGTGATTACTCCAAAATCGGACAGTTCCATTCTCACTGCTTACTAACAGTGCCATACTTCATCTCACTTCAAAATCGGGAAAATAATTTTTAAAAATATTGTTACTTCAAAATTGGGTAAACTATTTTCTTCAAAATCGAGGAAAATGAACACTTCAAAATCGGGGAAAGTGATTACTCCAAAATCGGACAGTGCCAATCTCACTGCTTACTAACAGTGCCATCCTTCATCTCACTTCAAAATCGGGAAAAATAATTTTTAAAAATATTGTTACTTCAAAATTGGGTAAACTATTTTCTTCAAAATCGAGGAAAATGAACACTTCAAAATCGGGGAAAGTGATTACTCCAAAATCGGACAGTGCCATTCTCACTGCTTACTAACAGTGCCATCCTTCATCTCACTTCAAAATCAGGAAAATAATTTTTAAAAACTTATTGTTACTTCAAATTCGGGAAAAATAATTTAATAAAATTTTGTTACTTCAAAATTGGGTAAACTATTTACTTCAAAATCGGGGGAAAATGATTTTAAAACAGTTATTACTTCAAAATTGGGTAAACTATTTACTTCAAAATCGGGGAAAATGAATACTTCAAAATCGGGGGAAAATGATTACTTCAAAATCGGGAAAATAATTTTTAAAAATATTTTTACTTCAAAATTGGGTAAACTATTTTCTTCAAAATCGAGGAAAATGAACACTTCAAAATCGGGGAAAGTGATTACTCCAAAATCGGACAGTGCCATTCTCACTGCTTACTAACAGTGCCATCCTTCATCTCACTTCAAAATCGGGAAAATAATTTTTAAAAACTTATTGTTACTTCAAATTCGGGAAAAATAATTTAATAAAAATTTTGTTACTTCAAAATTGGGTAAACTATTTACTTCAAAATCGGGGGAAAATGATTTTAAAACAGTTATTACTTCAAAATTGGGTAAACTATTTACTTCAAAATCGGGGAAAATGAATACTTCAAAATCGGGGAAAAATGATTACTTCAAAATCGGGGAAAGTGATTACTCCAAAATCGGACAGTGCCATTCTCACTGCTTACTAACAGTGACATCCTTCATCTCACTTCAAAATCGGGAAAATAATTTTTAAAAATATTTTTACTTCAAAATTGGGTATACTATTTTCTTCAAAATCGAGGAAAATGAACACTTCAAAATCGGGGAAAGTGATTACTCCAAAATCGGACAGTGCCATTCTCACTGCTTACTAACAGTGCCATCCTTCATCTCACTTCAAAATCGGGAAAAATAATTTTTAAAAATATTGTTACTTCAAAATTGGGTAAACTGTTTTCTTCAAAATCGAGGAAAATGAACACTTCAAAATCGGGGAAAGTGATTACTCCAAAATCGGACAGTGCCATTCTCACTGCTTACTAACAGTGCCATCCTTCATCTCACTTCAAAATCAGGAAAATAATTTTTAAAAACTTATTGTTACTTCAAATTCGGGAAAAATAATTTAATAAAATTTTGTTACTTCAAAATTGGTAAACTATTTACTTCAAAATCGGGGGAAAATGATTTTAAAACAGTTATTACTTCAAAATTGGGTAAACTATTTACTTCAAAATCGGGGAAAATGAATACTTCAAAATCGGGGGAAAATGATTACTTCAAAATCGGGGGAAAATGATTTTTAAAAAAGTTGTTACTTCAAAATTGGGTAAACTATTTACTTCAAAATCGGGGAAAATGAATACTTCAAAATCGGGGAAAGTGATTACTCCAAAATCGGACAGTGCCATTCTCACTGCTTACTAACAGTGCCATACTTCATCTCACTTCAAAATCGGGAAAATAATTTTTAAAAACTTATTGTTACTTCAAATTCGGGAAAAATAATTTAATAAAAATTTTGTTACTTCAAAATTGGGTAAACTATTTACTTCAAAATCGGGGGAAAATGATTTTAAAACAGTTATTACTTCAAAATTGGGTAAACTATTTACTTCAAAATCGGGGAAAATGAATACTTCAAAATCGGGGAAAAATGATTACTTCAAAATCGGGGAAAGTGATTACTCCAAAATCGGACAGTGCCATTCTCACTGCTTACTAACAGTGACATCCTTCATCTCACTTCAAAATCGGGAAAATAATTTTTAAAAATATTTTTACTTCAAAATTGGGTAAACTATTTTCTTCAAAATCGAGGAAAATGAACACTTCAAAATCGGGGAAAGTGATTACTCCAAAATCGGACAGTGCCATTCTCACTGCTTACTAACAGTGCCATCCTTCATCTCACTTCAAAATCGGGAAAAATAATTTTTAAAAATATTGTTACTTCAAAATTGGGTAAACTGTTTACTTCAAAATCGGGGGAAAATGATTTTAAAACAGTTATTACTTCAAAATTGGGTAAACTATTTACTACAAAATCGGGGGAAAATGATTTTAAAACAGTTATTACTTCAAAATTGGGTAAACTATTTACTTCAAAATCGGGAAAATGAATACTTCAAAATCGGGGAAAAATGATTACTTCAAAATCGGGAAAAATAATTTTAAAAAATATTGTTACTTCAAAATTGGGTAAACTATTTACTTCAAAATCGAGGAAAATGAATACTTCAAAATCGGGGAAAGTGATTACTCCAAAATCGGACAGAGCCATTCTCACTGCTTACTAACAGTGCCATCCTTCATCTCACTTCAAAATCGGGAAAATAATTTTTAAAAACTTATTGTTACTTCAAATTCGGGAAAAATAATTTAATAACAATTTTATTACTTCAAAATTGGGTAAAATATTTACTTCAAAATCGGGGGAAAATGATTTTTAAAAAAGTTGTTACTTTAAAATTGGGTAAACTATTTACTTCAAAATCTGGGAAAATGAATACTTCAAAATCGGGGAAAGTGATTACTCCAAAATCGGACAGTGCCATTCTCACTGCTTACTAACAGTGCCATCCTTCATCTCACTTCAAAATCGGGAAAATAATTTTTAAAAACTTATTGTTACTTCAAATTCGGGAAAAATAATATTAAAAAATATTGTTACTTCAAAATTGGGTAAACTATTTACTTCAAAATCGGGGGAAAATGATTTTAAAACAGTTATTACTTCAAAATTGGGTAAACTATTTACTACAAAATCGGGGGAAAATGATTTTAAAACAGTTATTACTTCAAAATTGGGTAAACTATTTACTTCAAAGTCGGGAAAATGAATACTTCAAAATCGGGGAAAAATGATTACTTCAAAATCGGGAAAAATAATTTTAAAAAATATTGTTACTTCAAAATTGGGTAAACTATTTACTTCAAAATCGAGGAAAATGAATACTTCAAAATCGGGGAAAGTGATTACTCCAAAATCGGACAGTGCCATTCTCACTGCTTACTAACAGTGCCATCCTTCATCTCACTTCAAAATCGGGAAAATAATTTTTAAAAACTTATTGTTACTTCAAATTCGGGAAAAATAATTTAATAAAATTTTGTTACTTCAAAATTGGGTAAACAATTTACTTCAAAATCGGGGGAAAATGATTTTAAAACAGTTATTACTTCAAAATTGGGTAAACTATTTACTTCAAAATCGGGGAAAATGAATACTTCAAAATCGGGGGAAAATGATTACTTCAAAATCGGGGGAAAATGATTTTTAAAAAAGTTGTTACTTCAAAATTGGGTAAACTATTTACTTCAAAATCGGGGAAAATGAATACTTCAAAATCAGGGAAAGTGATTACTCCAAAATCGGACAGTGCCATTCTCACTGCTTACTAACAGTGCCATCCTTCATCTCACTTCAAAATCGGGGGAAAATGATTTTTAAAAAAGTTGTTACTTCAAAATTGGGTAAACTATTTACTTCAAAATCTGGGAAAATGAATACTTCAAAATCAGGGAAAGTGATTACTCCAAAATCGGACAGTGCCATTCTCACTGCTTACTAACAGTACCATCCTGGATCTCACTTCAAAATCGGGAAAATAATTTTTAAAAACTTATTGTTACTTCAAATTCGGGAAAATAATTTAATAAAAATTTTGTTACTTCAAAATTGGGTAAACTATTTACTTCAAAATCGGGGAAAATGAATACTTCAAAATCGGGGAAAAATGATTACTTCAAAATCGGGGGAAAATGATTTTTAAAAAAGTTGTTACTTCAAAATTGGGTAAACTATTTACTTCAAAATCGGGGAAAATGAATACTTCAAAATCAGGGAAAGTGATTACTCCAAAATCGGACAGTGCCATTCTCACTGCTTACTAACAGTGCCATCCTTCATCTCACTTCAAAATCGGGAAAATAATTTTTAAAAATATTGTTACTTCAAAATTGGGTAAACTATTTTCTTCAAAATCGAGGAAAATGAACACTTCAAAATCGGGAAAATAATTTTTAAAAATATTGTTACTTCAAAATTGGGTAAACTATTTTCTTCAAAATCGAGGAAAATGAACACTTCAAAATCGGGGAAAGTGATTACTCCAAAATCGGACAGTGCCATTCTCACTGCTTACTAACAGTGCCATCCTTCATCTCACTTCAAATTCGGGAAAAATAATTTAATAAAAATTTTGTTACTTCAAAATTGGGTAAACTATTTACTTCAAAATCGGGGGAAAATGATTTTAAAACAGTTATTACTTCAAAATTGGGTAAACTATTTACTTCAAAATCGGGGAAAATGAATACTTCAAAATCGGGGAAAAATGATTACTTCAAAATCGGGGGAAAATGATTTTTAAAAAAGTTGTTACTTCAAAATTGGGTAAACTATTTACTTCAAAATCGGGGAAAATGAATACTTCAAAATCGGGAAAAATAATTTTTAAAAATATTGTTACTTTAAAATTGGGTAAACTATTTACTTCAAAATCGGGGAAAATGAATACTTCAAAATCAGGGAAAGTGATTACTCCAAAATCGGACAGTGCCATTCTCACTGCTTACTAACAGTGCCATCCTTCATCTCACTTCAAAATCGGGAAAATAATTTTTAAAAATATTTTTACTTCAAAATTGGGTAAACTATTTTCTTCAAAATCGAGGAAAATGAACACTTCAAAATCGGGGAAAGTGATTACTCCAAAATCGGACAGTGCCATTCTCACTGCTTACTAACAGTGCCATCCTTCATCTCACTTCAAAATCGGGAAAAATAATTTTTAAAAAACTTATTGTTACTTCAAATTCGGGAAAAATAATATTAAAAAATATTGTTACTTCAAAATTGGGTAAATTATTTACTTCAAAATCGGGGGAAAATGATTTTAAAACAGGTATTACTTCAAAATTGGGTAAACTATTTACTTCAAAATCGGGGAAAATGAATACTTCAAAATCGGGAAAAATAATTTTTAAAAATATTGTTACTTCAAAATTGGGTAAACTATTTACTTCAAAATCGGGGAAAATGAATACTTCAAAATCAGGGAAAGTGATTACTCCAAAATCGGACAGTGCCATTCTCACTGCTTACTAACAGTGCCATCCTTCATCTCACTTCAAAATCGGGAAAATAATTTTTAAAAATATTTTTACTTCAAAATTGGGTAAACTATTTTCTTCAAAATCGAGGAAAATGAACACTTCAAAATCGGGGAAAGTGATTACTCCAAAATCGGACAGTGCCATTCTCACTGCTTACTAACAGTGCCATCCTTCATCTCACTTCAAAATCGGGAAAATAATTTTTAAAAATATTTTTACTTCAAAATTGGGTAAACTATTTTCTTCAAAATCGAGGAAAATGAACACTTCAAAATCGGGGAAAGTGATTACTCCAAAATCGGACAGTGCCATTCTCACTGCTTACTAACAGTGCCATCCTTCATCTCACTTCAAAATCGGGAAAATAATTTTTAAAAATATTTTTACTTCAAAATTGGGTAAACTATTTTCTTCAAAATCGAGGAAAATGAACACTTCAAAATCGGGGAAAGTGATTACTCCAAAATCGGACAGTGCCATTCTCACTGCTTACTAACAGTGCCATCCTTCATCTCACTTCAAAATCGGGAAAAATAATTTTTAAAAAACTTATTGTTACTTCAAATTCGGGAAAAATAATATTAAAAAATATTGTTACTTCAAAATTGGGTAAATTATTTACTTCAAAATCGGGGGAAAATGATTTTAAAACAGGTATTACTTCAAAATTGGGTAAACTATTTACTTCAAAATCGGGGAAAATGAATACTTCAAAATCGGGAAAAATAATTTTTAAAAATATTGTTACTTCAAAATTGGGTAAACTATTTACTTCAAAATCGGGGAAAATGAATACTTCAAAATCAGGGAAAGTGATTACTCCAAAATCGGACAGTGCCATTCTCACTGCTTACTAACAGTGCCATCCTTCATCTCACTTCAAAATCGGGAAAATAATTTTTAAAAATATTTTTACTTCAAAATTGGGTAAACTATTTTCTTCAAAATCGAGGAAAATGAACACTTCAAAATCGGGGAAAGTGATTACTCCAAAATCGGACAGTGCCATTCTCACTGCTTACTAACAGTGCCATCCTTCATCTCACTTCAAAATCGGGAAAAATAATTTTGAAAAAACTTATTGTTACTTCAAATTCGGGAAAAATAATATTAAAAAATATTGTTACTTCAAAATTGGGTAAACTATTTACTTCAAAATCGGGGGAAAATGATTTTAAAACAGGTATTACTTCAAAATTGGGTAAACTATTTACTTCAAAATCGGGGAAAATGAATACTTCAAAATCGGGGGAAAATGATTTTTAAAAAAGTTGTTACTTCAAAATTGGGTAAACTATTTACTTCAAAATCGGGGAAAATGAATACTTCAAAATCAGGGAAAGTGATTACTCCAAAATCGGACAGTGCCATTCTCACTGCTTACTAACAGTGCCATCCTTCATCTCACTTCAAAATCGGGGGAAAATGATTTTTAAAAAAGTTGTTACTTCAAAATTGGGTAAACTATTTACTTCAAAATCGGGGAAAATGAATACTTCAAAATCAGGGAAAGTGATTACTCCAAAATCGGACAGTGCCATTCTCACTGCTTACTAACAGTACCATCCTTCATCTCACTTCAAAATCAGGAAAATAATTTTTAAAAACTTATTGTTACTTCAAATTCGGGAAAAATAATTTAATAAAATTTTGTTACTTCAAAATTGGTAAACTATTTACTTCAAAATCGGGGGAAAATGATTGTAAAACAGTTATTACTTCAAAATTGGGTAAACTATTTACTTCAAAATCGGGGAAAATGAATACTTCAAAATCGGGGGAAAATGATTACTTCAAAATCGGGGGAAAATGATTTTTAAAAAAGTTGTTACTTCAAAATTGGGTAAACTATTTACTTCAAAATCGGGGAAAATGAATACTTCAAAATCGGGGAAAGTGATTACTCCAAAATCGGACAGTGCCATTCTCACTGCTTACTAACAGTGCCATACTTCATCTCACTTCAAAATCGGGAAAATAATTTTTAAAAACTTATTGTTACTTCAAATTCGGGAAAAATAATTTAATAAAAATTTTGTTACTTCAAAATTGGGTAAACTATTTACTTCAAAATCGGGGGAAAATGATTTTAAAACAGTTATTACTTCAAAATTGGGTAAACTATTTACTTCAAAATCGGGGAAAATGAATACTTCAAAATCGGGGAAAGTGATTACTCCAAAATCGGACAGTGCCATTCTCACTGCTTACTAACAGTGCCATCCTTCATCTCACTTCAAAATCGGGAAAAATAATTTTTAAAAATATTGTTACTTCAAAATTGGGTAAACTATTTTCTTCAAAATCGAGGAAAATGATTACTTCAAAATCGGGGAAAGTGATTACTCCAAAATCGGACAGTGCCATTCTCACTGCTTACTAACAGTGACATCCTTCATCTCACTTCAAAATCGGGAAAATAATTTTTAAAAATATTTTTACTTCAAAATTGGGTAAACTATTTTCTTCAAAATCGAGGAAAATGAACACTTCAAAATCGGGGAAAGTGATTACTCCAAAATCGGACAGTGCCATTCTCACTGCTTACTAACAGTGCCATCCTTCATCTCACTTCAAAATCGGGAAAAATAATTTTTAAAAATATTGTTACTTCAAAATTGGGTAAACTGTTTACTTCAAAATCGGGGGAAAATGATTTTAAAACAGTTATTACTTCAAAATTGGGTAAACTATTTACTACAAAATCGGGGGAAAATGATTTTAAAACAGTTATTACTTCAAAATTGGGTAAACTATTTACTTCAAAATCGGGAAAATGAATACTTCAAAATCGGGGAAAAATGATTACTTCAAAATCGGGAAAAATAATTTTAAAAAATATTGTTACTTCAAAATTGGGTAAACTATTTACTTCAAAATCGAGGAAAATGAATACTTCAAAATCGGGGAAAGTGATTACTCCAAAATCGGACAGTGCCATTCTCACTGCTTACTAACAGTGCCATCCTTCATCTCACTTCAAAATCGGGAAAATAATTTTTAAAAACTTATTGTTACTTCAAATTCGGGAAAAATAATTTAATAACAATTTTATTACTTCAAAATTGGGTAAAATATTTACTTCAAAATCGGGGGAAAATGATTTTTAAAAAAGTTGTTACTTTAAAATTGGGTAAACTATTTACTTCAAAATCTGGGAAAATGAATACTTCAAAATCGGGGAAAGTGATTACTCCAAAATCGGACAGTGCCATTCTCACTGCTTACTAACAGTGCCATCCTTCATCTCACTTCAAAATCGGGAAAATAATTTTTAAAAACTTATTGTTACTTCAAATTCGGGAAAAATAATATTAAAAAATATTGTTACTTCAAAATTGGGTAAACTATTTACTTCAAAATCGGGGGAAAATGATTTTAAAACAGTTATTACTTCAAAATTGGGTAAACTATTTACTACAAAATCGGGGGAAAATGATTTTAAAACAGTTATTACTTCAAAATTGGGTAAACTATTTACTTCAAAGTCGGGAAAATGAATACTTCAAAATCGGGGAAAAATGATTACTTCAAAATCGGGAAAAATAATTTTAAAAAATATTGTTACTTCAAAATTGGGTAAACTATTTACTTCAAAATCTGGGAAAATGAATACTTCAAAATCGGGGAAAGTGATTACTCCAAAATCGGACAGTGCCATTCTCACTGCTTACTAACAGTGCCATCCTTCATCTCACTTCAAAATCGGGAAAATAATTTTTAAAAACTTATTGTTACTTCAAATTCGGGAAAAATAATATTAAAAAATATTGTTACTTCAAAATTGGGTAAACTATTTACTTCAAAATCGGGAAAATGAATACTTCAAAATCGGGGAAAAATGATTACTTCAAAATCGGGAAAAATAATTTTAAAAAATATTGTTACTTCAAAATTGGGTAAACTATTTACTTCAAAATCGAGGAAAATGAATACTTCAAAATCGGGGAAAGTGATTACTCCAAAATCGGACAGTGCCATTCTCACTGCTTACTAACAGTGCCATCCTTCATCTCACTTCAAAATCGGGAAAATAATTTTTAAAAACTTATTGTTACTTCAAATTCGGGAAAAATAATTTAATAACAATTTTATTACTTCAAAATTGGGTAAAATATTTACTTCAAAATCGGGGGAAAATGATTTTTAAAAAAGTTGTTACTTTAAAATTGGGTAAACTATTTACTTCAAAATCTGGGAAAATGAATACTTCAAAATCGGGGAAAGTGATTACTCCAAAATCGGACAGTGCCATTCTCACTGCTTACTAACAGTGCCATCCTTCATCTCACTTCAAAATCGGGAAAATAATTTTTAAAAACTTATTGTTACTTCAAATTCGGGAAAAATAATATTAAAAAATATTGTTACTTCAAAATTGGGTAAACTATTTACTTCAAAATCGGGGGAAAATGATTTTAAAACAGTTATTACTTCAAAATTGGGTAAACTATTTACTACAAAATCGGGGGAAAATGATTTTAAAACAGTTATTACTTCAAAATTGGGTAAACTATTTACTTCAAAGTCGGGAAAATGAATACTTCAAAATCGGGGAAAAATGATTACTTCAAAATCGGGAAAAATAATTTTAAAAAATATTGTTACTTCAAAATTGGGTAAACTATTTACTTCAAAATCTGGGAAAATGAATACTTCAAAATCGGGGAAAGTGATTACTCCAAAATCGGACAGTGCCATTCTCACTGCTTACTAACAGTGCCATCCTTCATCTCACTTCAAAATCGGGAAAATAATTTTTAAAAACTTATTGTTACTTCAAATTCGGGAAAAATAATATTAAAAAATATTGTTACTTCAAAATTGGGTAAACTATTTACTTCAAAATCGGGAAAATGAATACTTCAAAATCGGGGAAAAATGATTACTTCAAAATCGGGAAAAATAATTTTAAAAAATATTGTTACTTCAAAATTGGGTAAACTATTTACTTCAAAATCGAGGAAAATGAATACTTCAAAATCGGGGAAAGTGATTACTCCAAAATCGGACAGTGCCATTCTCACTGCTTACTAACAGTGCCATCCTTCATCTCACTTCAAAATCGGGAAAATAATTTTTAAAAACTTATTGTTACTTCAAATTCGGGAAAAATAATTTAATAACAATTTTATTACTTCAAAATTGGGTAAAATATTTACTTCAAAATCGGGGGAAAATGATTTTTAAAAAAGTTGTTACTTTAAAATTGGGTAAACTATTTACTTCAAAATCTGGGAAAATGAATACTTCAAAATCGGGGAAAGTGATTACTCCAAAATCGGACAGTGCCATTCTCACTGCTTACTAACAGTGCCATCCTTCATCTCACTTCAAAATCGGGAAAATAATTTTTAAAAACTTATTGTTACTTCAAATTCGGGAAAAATAATATTAAAAAATATTGTTACTTCAAAATTGGGTAAACTATTTACTTCAAAATCGGGGGAAAATGATTTTAAAACAGTTATTACTTCAAAATTGGGTAAACTATTTACTACAAAATCGGGGGAAAATGATTTTAAAACAGTTATTACTTCAAAATTGGGTAAACTATTTACTTCAAAGTCGGGAAAATGAATACTTCAAAATCGGGGAAAAATGATTACTTCAAAATCGGGAAAAATAATTTTAAAAAATATTGTTACTTCAAAATTGGGTAAACTATTTACTTCAAAATCTGGGAAAATGAATACTTCAAAATCGGGGAAAGTGATTACTCCAAAATCGGACAGTGCCATTCTCACTGCTTACTAACAGTGCCATCCTTCATCTCACTTCAAAATCGGGAAAATAATTTTTAAAAACTTATTGTTACTTCAAATTCGGGAAAAATAATATTAAAAAATATTGTTACTTCAAAATTGGGTAAACTATTTACTTCAAAATCGGGGGAAAATGATTTTAAAACAGTTATTACTTCAAAATTGGGTAAACTATTTACTACAAAATCGGGGGAAAATGATTTTAAAACAGTTATTACTTCAAAATTGGGTAAACTATTTACTTCAAAGTCGGGAAAATGAATACTTCAAAATCGGGGAAAAATGATTACTTCAAAATCGGGAAAAATAATTTTAAAAAATATTGTTACTTCAAAATTGGGTAAACTATTTACTTCAAAATCGAGGAAAATGAATACTTCAAAATCGGGGAAAGTGATTACTCCAAAATCGGACAGTGCCATTCTCACTGCTTACTAACAGTGCCATCCTTCATCTCACTTCAAAATCGGGAAAATAATTTTTAAAAACTTATTGTTACTTCAAATTCGGGAAAAATAATTTAATAAAATTTTGTTACTTCAAAATTGGGTAAACTATTTACTTCAAAATCGGGGGAAAATGATTTTAAAACAGTTATTACTTCAAAATTGGGTAAACTATTTACTTCAAAATCGGGGAAAATGAATACTTCAAAATCGGGGGAAAATGATTACTTCAAAATCGGGGGAAAATGATTTTTAAAAAAGTTGTTACTTCAAAATTGGGTAAACTATTTACTTCAAAATCGGGGAAAATGAATACTTCAAAATCAGGGAAAGTGATTACTCCAAAATCGGACAGTGCCATTCTCACTGCTTACTAACAGTGCCATCCTTCATCTCACTTCAAAATCGGGGGAAAATGATTTTTAAAAAAGTTGTTACTTCAAAATTGGGTAAACTATTTACTTCAAAATCGGGGAAAATGAATACTTCAAAATCAGGGAAAGTGATTACTCCAAAATCGGACAGTGCCATTCTCACTGCTTACTAACAGTACCATCCTGGATCTCACTTCAAAATCGGGAAAATAATTTTTAAAAACTTATTGTTACTTCAAATTCGGGAAAATAATTTAATAAAAATTTTGTTACTTCAAAATTGGGTAAACTATTTACTTCAAAATCGGGGAAAATGAATACTTCAAAATCGGGGAAAAATGATTACTTCAAAATCGGGGGAAAATGATTTTTAAAAAAGTTGTTACTTCAAAATTGGGTAAACTATTTACTTCAAAATCGGGGAAAATGAATACTTCAAAATCAGGGAAAGTGATTACTCCAAAATCGGACAGTGCCATTCTCACTGCTTACTAACAGTGCCATCCTTCATCTCACTTCAAAATCGGGAAAATAATTTTTAAAAATATTGTTACTTCAAAATTGGGTAAACTATTTTCTTCAAAATCGAGGAAAATGAACACTTCAAAATCGGGAAAATAATTTTTAAAAATATTGTTACTTCAAAATTGGGTAAACTATTTTCTTCAAAATCGAGGAAAATGAACACTTCAAAATCGGGGAAAGTGATTACTCCAAAATCGGACAGTGCCATTCTCACTGCTTACTAACAGTGCCATCCTTCATCTCACTTCAAAATCGGGAAAATAATTTTTAAAAACTTATTGTTACTTCAAATTCGGGAAAAATAATTTATTAAAATTTTGTTACTTCAAAATTGGGTAAACTATTTACTTCAAAATCGGGGGAAAATGATTTTAAAACAGTTATTACTTCAAAATTGGGTAAACTATTTACTTCAAAATCGGGGAAAATGAATACTTCAAAATCGGGGAAAAATGATTACTTCAAAATCGGGGGAAAATGATTTTTAAAAAAGTTGTTACTTCAAAATTGGGTAAACTATTTACTTCAAAATCGGGGAAAATGAATACTTCAAAATCGGGAAAAATAATTTTTAAAAATATTGTTACTTTAAAATTGGGTAAACTATTTACTTCAAAATCGGGGAAAATGAATACTTCAAAATCAGGGAAAGTGATTACTCCAAAATCGGACAGTGCCATTCTCACTGCTTACTAACAGTGCCATCCTTCATCTCACTTCAAAATCGGGAAAATAATTTTTAAAAATATTTTTACTTCAAAATTGGGTAAACTATTTTCTTCAAAATCGAGGAAAATGAACACTTCAAAATCGGGGAAAGTGATTACTCCAAAATCGGACAGTGCCATTCTCACTGCTTACTAACAGTGCCATCCTTCATCTCACTTCAAAATCGGGAAAAATAATTTTTAAAAAACTTATTGTTACTTCAAATTCGGGAAAAATAATATTAAAAAATATTGTTACTTCAAAATTGGGTAAACTATTTACTTCAAAATCGGTGGAAAATGATTTTAAAACAGGTATTACTTCAAAATTGGGTAAACTATTTACTTCAAAATCGGGGAAAATGAATACTTCAAAATCGGGAAAAATAATTTTTAAAAATATTGTTACTTCAAAATTGGGTAAACTATTTACTTCAAAATCGGGGAAAATGAATACTTCAAAATCAGGGAAAGTGATTACTCCAAAATCGGACAGTGCCATTCTCACTGCTTACTAACAGTGCCATCCTTCATCTCACTTCAAAATCGGGAAAATAATTTTTAAAAATATTTTTACTTCAAAATTGGGTAAAACAATTTTCTTCAAAATCGAGGAAAATGAACACTTCAAAATCGGGGAAAGTGATTACTCCAAAATCGGACAGTGCCATTCTCACTGCTTACTAACAGTGCCATCCTTCATCTCACTTCAAAATCGGGAAAAATAATTTTGAAAAAACTTATTGTTACTTCAAATTCGGGAAAAATTATATTAAAAAATATTGTTACTTCAAAATTGGGTAAACTATTTACTTCAAAATCGGGGGAAAATGATTTTAAAACAGGTATTACTTCAAAATTGGGTAAACTATTTACTTCAAAATCGGGGAAAATGAATACTTCAAAATCGGGGGAAAATGATTTTTAAAAAAGTTGTTACTTCAAAATTGGGTAAACTATTTACTTCAAAATCGGGGAAAATGAATACTTCAAAATCAGGGAAAGTGATTACTCCAAAATCGGACAGTGCCATTCTCACTGCTTACTAACAGTGCCATCCTTCATCTCACTTCAAAATCGGGGGAAAATGATTTTTAAAAAAGTTGTTACTTCAAAATTGGGTAAACTATTTACTTCAAAATCGGGGAAAATGAATACTTCAAAATCAGGGAAAGTGATTACTCCAAAATCGGACAGTGCCATTCTCACTGCTTACTAACAGTACCATCCTGGATCTCACTTCAAAATCGGGAAAATAATTTTTAAAAACTTATTGTTACTTCAAATTCGGGAAAATAATTTAATAAAAATTTTGTTACTTCAAAATTGGGTAAACTATTTACTTCAAAATCGGGGAAAATGAATACTTCAAAATCGGGGAAAAATGATTACTTCAAAATCGGGGGAAAATGATTTTTAAAAAAGTTGTTACTTCAAAATTGGGTAAACTATTTACTTCAAAATCGGGGAAAATGAATACTTCAAAATCAGGGAAAGTGATTACTCCAAAATCGGACAGTGCCATTCTCACTGCTTACTAACAGTGCCATCCTTCATCTCACTTCAAAATCGGGAAAAATAATTTTTAAAAATATTGTTACTTCAAAAATGGGTAAACTATTTTCTTCAAAATCGAGGAAAATGAACACTTCAAAATCGGGGAAAGTGATTACTCCAAAATCGGACAGTGCCATTCTCACTGCTTACTAACAGTGCCATCCTTCATCTCACTTCAAAATCGGGAAAATAATTTTTAAAAACTTATTGTTACTTCAAATTCGGGAAAAATAATATTAAAAAATATTGTTACTTCAAAATCGGGTAAACTATTTACTTCAAAATCGGGGGAAAATGATTTTAAAACAGTTATTACTTCAAAATTGAGTAAAATATTTACTTCAAAATCGGGGGAAATGATTTTAAAACAGTTATTACTTCAAAATTGGGTAAACTATTTACTTCAAAATCGGGAAAATAATTTTTAAAAACTTATTGTTACTTCAAATTCGGGAAAAATAATATTAAAAAATATTGTTACTTCAAAATTGGGTAAACTATTTACTTCAAATTCGGGGGAAAATGATTTTAAAACAGTTATTACTTCAAAATTGGGTAAACTATTTACTACAAAATCGGGGGAAAATGATTTTAAAACAGTTATTACTTCAAAATTGGGTAAACTATTTACTTCAAAATCGGGAAAATGAATACTTCAAAATCGGGGAAAAATGATTACTTCAAAATCGGGAAAAATAATTTTAAAAAATATTGTTACTTCAAAATTGGGTAAACTATTTACTTCAAAATCGAGGAAAATGAATACTTCAAAATCGGGGAAAGTGATTACTCCAAAATCGGACAGTGCCATTCTCACTGCTTACTAACAGTGCCATCCTTCATCTCACTTCAAAATCGGGAAAATAATTTTTAAAAACTTATTGTTACTTCAAATTCGGGAAAAATAATTTAATAAAAATTTTGTTACTTCAAAATTGGGTAAACTATTTACTTCAAAATCGGGGGAGAATGATTTTAAAACAGTTATTACTTCAAAATTGGGTAAACTATTTACTTCAAAATCGGGGAAAATGAATACTTCAAAATCGGGGAAAAATGATTACTTCAAAATCGGGGGAAAATGATTTTTAAAAAAGTTGTTACTTCAAAATTGGGTAAACTATTTACTTCAAAATCGGGGAAAATGAATACTTCAAAATCAGGGAAAGTGATTACTCCAAAATCGGACAGTGCCATTCTCACTGCTTACTAACAGTGCCATCCTTCATCTCACTTCAAAATCGGGAAAAATAATTTTGAAAAAACTTATTGTTACTTCAAATTCGGGAAAAATAATATTAAAAAATATTGTTACTTCAAAATTGGGTAAACTATTTACTTCAAAATCGGGGGAAAATGATTTTAAAACAGGTATTACTTCAAAATTGGGTAAACTATTTACTTCAAAATCGGGGAAAATGAATACTTCAAAATCGGGGGAAAATGATTTTTAAAAAAGTTGTTACTTCAAAATTGGGTAAACTATTTACTTCAAAATCGGGGAAAATGAATACTTCAAAATCAGGGAAAGTGATTACTCCAAAATCGGACAGTGCCATTCTCACTGCTTACTAACAGTGCCATCCTTCATCTCACTTCAAAATCGGGGGAAAATGATTTTTAAAAAAGTTGTTACTTCAAAATTGGGTAAACTATTTACTTCAAAATCGGGGAAAATGAATACTTCAAAATCAGGGAAAGTGATTACTCCAAAATCGGACAGTGCCATTCTCACTGCTTACTAACAGTACCATCCTGGATCTCACTTCAAAATCGGGAAAATAATTTTTAAAAACTTATTGTTACTTCAAATTCGGGAAAATAATTTAATAAAAATTTTGTTACTTCAAAATTGGGTAAACTATTTACTTCAAAATCGGGGAAAATGAATACTTCAAAATCGGGGAAAAATGATTACTTCAAAATCGGGGGAAAATGATTTTTAAAAAAGTTGTTACTTCAAAATTGGGTAAACTATTTACTTCAAAATCGGGGAAAATGAATACTTCAAAATCAGGGAAAGTGATTACTCCAAAATCGGACAGTGCCATTCTCACTGCTTACTAACAGTGCCATCCTTCATCTCACTTCAAAATCGGGAAAATAATTTTTAAAAATATTTTTACTTCAAAATTGGGTAAACTATTTTCTTCAAAATCGAGGAAAATGAACACTTCAGAATCGGGGAAAGTGATTACTCCAAAATCGGACAGTGCCATTCTCACTGCTTACTAACAGTGCCATCCTTCATCTCACTTCAAAATCGGGAAAAATAATTTTTAAAAATATTGTTACTTCAAAAATGGGTAAACTATTTTCTTCAAAATCGAGGAAAATGAACACTTCAAAATCGGGGAAAGTGATTACTCCAAAATCGGACAGTGCCATTCTCACTGCTTACTAACAGTGCCATCCTTCATCTCACTTCAAAATCGGGAAAATAATTTTTAAAAACTTATTGTTACTTCAAATTCGGGAAAAATAATATTAAAAAATATTGTTACTTCAAAATCGGGTAAACTATTTACTTCAAAATCGGGGGAAAATGATTTTAAAACAGTTATTACTTCAAAATTGAGTAAAATATTTACTTCAAAATCGGGGGAAATGATTTTAAAACAGTTATTACTTCAAAATTGGGTAAACTATTTACTTCAAAATCGGGAAAATAATTTTTAAAAACTTATTGTTACTTCAAATTCGGGAAAAATAATATTAAAAAATATTGTTACTTCAAAATTGGGTAAACTATTTACTTCAAATTCGGGGGAAAATGATTTTAAAACAGTTATTACTTCAAAATTGGGTAAACTATTTACTACAAAATCGGGGGAAAATGATTTTAAAACAGTTATTACTTCAAAATTGGGTAAACTATTTACTTCAAAATCGGGAAAATGAATACTTCAAAATCGGGGAAAAATGATTACTTCAAAATCGGGAAAAATAATTTTAAAAAATATTGTTACTTCAAAATTGGGTAAACTATTTACTTCAAAATCGAGGAAAATGAATACTTCAAAATCGGGGAAAGTGATTACTCCAAAATCGGACAGTGCCATTCTCACTGCTTACTAACAGTGCCATCCTTCATCTCACTTCAAAATCGGGAAAATAATTTTTAAAAACTTATTGTTACTTCAAATTCGGGAAAAATAATTTAATAAAAATTTTGTTACTTCAAAATTGGGTAAACTATTTACTTCAAAATCGGGGGAGAATGATTTTAAAACAGTTATTACTTCAAAATTGGGTAAACTATTTACTTCAAAATCGGGGAAAATGAATACTTCAAAATCGGGGAAAAATGATTACTTCAAAATCGGGGGAAAATGATTTTTAAAAAAGTTGTTACTTCAAAATTGGGTAAACTATTTACTTCAAAATCGGGGAAAATGAATACTTCAAAATCAGGGAAAGTGATTACTCCAAAATCGGACAGTGCCATTCTCACTGCTTACTAACAGTGCCATCCTTCATCTCACTTCAAAATCGGGAAAATAATTTTTAAAAATATTGTTACTTCAAAATTGGGTAAACTATTTACTTCAAAATCGAGGAAAATGAATACTTCAAAATCGGGGAAAGTGATTACTCCAAAATCGGACAGTGCCATTCTCACTGCTTACTAACAGTGCCATCCTTCATCTCACTTCAAAATCGGGAAAATAATTTTTAAAAACTTATTGTTACTTCAAATTCGGGAAAAATAATTTAATAAAAATTTTGTTACTTCAAAATTGGGTAAACTATTTACTTCAAAATCGGGGGAGAATGATTTTAAAACAGTTATTACTTCAAAATTGGGTAAACTATTTACTTCAAAATCGGGGAAAATGAATACTTCAAAATCGGGGAAAAATGATTACTTCAAAATCGGGGGAAAATGATTTTTAAAAAAGTTGTTACTTCAAAATTGGGTAAACTATTTACTTCAAAATCGGGGAAAATGAATACTTCAAAATCGGGAAAAATAATTTTTAAAAATATTGTTACTTCAAAATTGGGTAAACTATTTTCTTCAAAATCGAGGAAAATGAACACTTCAAAATCGGGGAAAGTGATTACTCCAAAATCGGACAGTGCCATTCTCACTGCTTACTAACAGTGCCATCCTTCATCTCACTTCAAAATCGGGAAAATAATTTTTAAAAATATTGTTACTTCAAAATTGGGTAAACTATTTTCTTCAAAATCGAGGAAAATGAACACTTCAAAATCGGGGAAAGTGATTACTCCAAAATCGGACAGTGCCATTCTCACTGCTTACTAACAGTGCCATCCTTCATCTCACTTCAAAATCGGGAAAAATAATTTTTAAAAATATTGTTACTTCAAAATTGGGTAAACTATTTTCTTCAAAATCGAGGAAAATGAACACTTCAAAATCGGGGAAAGTGATTACTCCAAAATCGGACAGTGCCATTCTCACTGCTTACTAACAGTGCCATCCTTCATCTCACTTCAAAATCGGGAAAATAATTTTTAAAAACTTATTGTTACTTCAAATTCGGGAAAAATAATATTAAAAAATATTGTTACTTCAAAATTGGGTAAACTATTTACTTCAAAATCGGGGGAAAATGATTTTAAAACAGTTATTACTTCAAAATTGGGTACACTATTTACTTCAAAATCGGGAAAATGAATACTTCAAAATCGGGGAAAAATAATTTTTAAAAATATTGTTACTTCAAAATTGGGTAAACTATTTACTTCAAAATCCAGGAAAATGAATATTTCAAAATCGGGGAAAGTGATTACTCCAAAATCGGACAGTGCCATTCTCACTGCTTACTAACAGTGCCATCCTTCATCTCACTTCAAAATCGGGAAAATAATTTTTAAAAATATTGTTACTTCAAAATTGGGTAAACTATTTTCTTCAAAATCGAGGAAAATGAACACTTCAAAATCGGGGAAAGTGATTACTCCAAAATCGGACAGTGCCATTCTCACTGCTTACTAACAGTGCCATCCTTCATCTCACTTCAAAATCGGGAAAAATAATTTTTAAAAATATTGTTACTTCAAAATTGGGTAAACTATTTTCTTCAAAATCGAGGAAAATGAACACTTCAAAATCGGGGAAAGTGATTACTCCAAAATCGGACAGTGCCATTCTCACTGCTTACTAACAGTGCCATCCTTCATCTCACTTCAAAATCGGGAAAATAATTTTTAAAAACTTATTTTTACTTCAAATTCGGGAAAAATAATATTAAAAAATATTGTTACTTCAAAATTGGGTAAACTATTTACTTCAAAATCGGGGGAAAATGATTTTAAAACAGTTATTACTTCAAAATTGGGTACACTATTTACTTCAAAATCGGGAAAATGAATACTTCAAAATCGGGGAAAAATGATTACTTCAAAATAGGGAAAAATAATTTTTAAAAATATTGTTACTTCAAAATTGGGTAAACTATTTACTTCAAAATCGAGGAAAATGAATATTTCAAAATCGGGGAAAGTGATTACTCCAAAATCGGACAGTGCCATTCTCACTGCTTACTAACAGTGCCATCCTTCATCTCACTTCAAAATCGGGAAAATAATTTTTAAAAACTTATTGTTACTTCAAATTCGGGAAAAATAATTTAATAACAATTTTATTACTTCAAAATTGGGTAAACTATTTACTTCAAAATCTGGGAAAATGAATACTTCAAAATCGGGGAAAGTGATTACTCCAAAATCGGACAGTGCCATTCTCACTGCTTACTAACAG
Source organism: Pristionchus fissidentatus (assembly GCA_036245785.1). Taxonomy (NCBI): domain Eukaryota; kingdom Metazoa; phylum Nematoda; class Chromadorea; order Rhabditida; family Neodiplogasteridae; genus Pristionchus; species Pristionchus fissidentatus. The sequence continues at coordinate 408,761 of BTSY01000002.1, read as the reverse complement.
TGCCATCCTTCATCTCACTTCAAAATCGGGAAAATAATTTTTAAAAATATTGTTACTTCAAAATTGGGTAAACTATTTTCTTCAAAATCGAGGAAAATGAACACTTCAAAATCGGGGAAAGTGATTACTCCAAAATCGGACAGTGCCATTCTCACTGCTTACTAACAGTGCCATCCTTCATCTCACTTCAAAATCGGGAAAATAATTTTTAAAAACTTATTGTTACTTCAAATTCGGGAAAAATAATTTAATAAAAATTTTGTTACTTCAAAATTGGGTAAACTATTTACTTCAAAATCGGGGGAAAATGATTTTAAAACAGTTATTACTTCAAAATTGGGTAAACTATTTACTTCAAAATCGGGGAAAATGAATACTTCAAAATCGGGGAAAAATGATTACTTCAAAATCGGGGGAAAATGATTTTTAAAAAAGTTGTTACTTCAAAATTGGGTAAACTATTTACTTCAAAATCGGGGAAAATGAATTCTTCAAAATCGGGAAAAATAATTTTTAAAAATATTGTTACTTCAAAATTGGGTAATCTATTTTCTTCAAAATCGAGGAAAATGAACACTTCAAAATCGGGGAAAGTGATTACTCCAAAATCGGACAGTGCCATTCTCACTGCTTACTAACAGTGCCATCCTTCATCTCACTTCAAAATCGGGAAAATAATTTTTAAAAATATTGTTACTTCAAAATTGGGTAAACTATTTTCTTCAAAATCGAGGAAAATGAACACTTCAAAATCGGGGAAAGTGATTACTCCAAAATCGGACAGTGCCATTCTCACTGCTTACTAACAGTGCCATCCTTCATCTCACTTCAAAATCGGGAAAAATAATTTTTAAAAATATTGTTACTTCAAAATTGGGTAAACTATTTACTTCAAAATAGAGGAAAATGAATATTTCAAAATCGGGGAAAGTGATTACTCCAAAATCGGACAGTGCCATTCTCACTGCTTACTAACAGTGCCATCCTTCATCTCACTTCAAAATCGGGAAAATAATTTTTAAAAACTTATTGTTACTTCAAATTCGGGAAAAATAATTTAATAACAATTTTATTACTTCAAAATTGGGTAAACTATTTACTTCAAAATCTGGGAAAATGAATACTTCAAAATCGGGGAAAGTGATTACTCCAAAATCGGACAGTGCCATTCTCACTGCTTACTAACAGTGCCATCCTTCATCTCACTTCAAAATCGGGAAAATAATTTTTAAAAATATTGTTACTTCAAAATTGGGTAAACTATTTTCTTCAAAATCGAGGAAAATGAACACTTCAAAATCGTTGAAAGTGATTACTCCAAAATCGGACATTGCCATTCTCACTGCTTACTAACAGTGCCATCCTTCATCTCACTTCAAAATCGGGAAAAATAATTTTTAAAAATATTGTTACTTCAAAATTGGGTAAACTATTTTCTTCAAAATCGAGGAAAATGAACACTTCAAAATCGGGGAAAGTGATTACTCCAAAATCGGACAGTGCCATTCTCACTGCTTACTAACAGTGCCATCCTTCATCTCACTTCAAAATCGGGAAAATAATTTTTAAAAACTTATTATTACTTCAAATTCGGGAAAAATAATATTAAAAAATATTGTTACTTCAAAATTGGGTAAACTATTTACTTCAAAATCGGGGGAAAATGATTTTAAAACAGGTATTACTTCAAAATTGGGTAAACTATTTACTTCAAAATCGGGGAAAATGAATACTTCAAAATCGGGAAAAATAATTTTTAAAAATATTGTTACTTCAAAATTGGGTAAACTATTTACTTCAAAATCGGGGAAAATGAATACTTCAAAATCAGGGAAAGTGATTACTCCAAAATCGGACAGTGCCATTCTCACTGCTTACTAACAGTGCCATCCTTCATCTCACTTCAAAATCGGGAAAATAATTTTTAAAAATATTTTTACTTCAAAATTGGGTAAACTATTTTCTTCAAAATCGAGGAAAATGAACACTTCAAAATCGGGGAAAGTGATTACTCCAAAATCGGACAGTGCCATTCTCACTGCTTACTAACAGTGCCATCCTTCATCTCACTTCAAAATCGGGAAAAATAATTTTGAAAAAACTTATTGTTACTTCAAATTCGGGAAAAATAATATTAAAAAATATTGTTACTTCAAAATTGGGTAAACTATTTACTTCAAAATCGGGGGAAAATGATTTTAAATCAGGTATTACTTCAAAATTGGGTAAACTATTTACTTCAAAATCGGGGAAAATGAATACTTCAAAATCGGGGGAAAATGATTTTTAAAAAAGTTGTTACTTCAAAATTGGGTAAACTATTTACTTCAAAATCGGGGAAAATGAATACTTCAAAATCAGGGAAAGTGATTACTCCAAAATCGGACAGTGCCATTCTCACTGCTTACTAACAGTGCCATCCTTCATCTCACTTCAAAATCGGGGGAAAATGATTTTTAAAAAAGTTGTTACTTCAAAATTGGGTAAACTATTTACTTCAAAATCGGGGAAAATGAATACTTCAAAATCAGGGAAAGTGATTACTCCAAAATCGGACAGTGCCATTCTCACTGCTTACTAACAGTACCATCCTGGATCTCACTTCAAAATCGGGAAAATAATTTTTAAAAACTTATTGTTACTTCAAATTCGGGAAAATAATTTAATAAAAATTTTGTTACTTCAAAATTGGGTAAACTATTTACTTCAAAATCGGGGAAAATGAATACTTCAAAATCGGGGGAAAATGATTTTTAAAAAAGTTGTTACTTCAAAATTGGGTAAACTATTTACTTCAAAATCGGGGAAAATGAATACTTCAAAATCAGGGAAAGTGATTACTCCAAAATCGGACAGTGCCATTCTCACTGCTTACTAACAGTGCCATCCTTCATCTCACTTCAAAATCGGGAAAATAATTTTTAAAAATATTTTTACTTCAAAATTGGGTAAACTATTTTCTTCAAAATCGAGGAAAATGAACACTTCAGAATCGGGGAAAGTGATTACTCCAAAATCGGACAGTGCCATTCTCACTGCTTACTAACAGTGCCATCCTTCATCTCACTTCAAAATCGGGAAAAATAATTTTTAAAAATATTGTTACTTCAAAAATGGGTAAACTATTTTCTTCAAAATCGAGGAAAATGAACACTTCAAAATCGGGGAAAGTGATTACTCCAAAATCGGACAGTGCCATTCTCACTGCTTACTAACAGTGCCATCCTTCATCTCACTTCAAAATCGGGAAAATAATTTTTAAAAACTTATTGTTACTTCAAATTCGGGAAAAATAATATTAAAAAATATTGTTACTTCAAAATCGGGTAAACTATTTACTTCAAAATCGGGGGAAAATGATTTTAAAACAGTTATTACTTCAAAATTGAGTAAACTATTTACTTCAAAATCGGGGGAAATGATTTTAAAACAGTTATTACTTCAAAATTGGGTAAACTATTTACTTCAAAATCGGGAAAATAATTTTTAAAAACTTATTGTTACTTCAAATTCGGGAAAAATAATATTAAAAAATATTGTTACTTCAAAATTGGGTAAACTATTTACTTCAAAATCGAGGAAAATGAACACTTCAAAATCGGGGAAAGTGATTACTCCAAAATCGGACAGTGCCATTCTCACTGCTTACTAACAGTGCCATCCTTCATCTCACTTCAAAATCGGGAAAATAATTTTTAAAAATATTTTTACTTCAAAATTGGGTAAACTATTTTCTTCAAAATCGAGGAAAATGAACACTTCAAAATCGGGGAAAGTGATTACTCCAAAATCGGACAGTGCCATTCTCACTGCTTACTAACAGTGCCATCCTTCATCTCACTTCAAAATCGGGAAAAATAATTTTGAAAAAACTTATTGTTACTTCAAAATCGGGAAAATAATTTTTAAAAATATTGTTACTTCAAAATTGGGTAAACTATTTTCTTCAAAATCGAGGAAAATGAACACTTCAAAATCGGGGAAAGTGATTACTCCAAAATCGGACAGTGCCATTCTCACTGCTTACTAACAGTGCCATCCTTCATCTCACTTCAAAATCGGGAAAAATAATTTTTAAAAATATTGTTACTTCAAAATTGGGTAAACTATTTACTTCAAAATAGAGGAAAATGAATATTTCAAAATCGGGGAAAGTGATTACTCCAAAATCGGACAGTGCCATTCTCACTGCTTACTAACAGTGCCATCCTTCATCTCACTTCAAAATCGGGAAAATAATTTTTAAAAACTTATTGTTACTTCAAATTCGGGAAAAATAATTTAATAACAATTTTATTACTTCAAAATTGGGTAAACTATTTACTTCAAAATCTGGGAAAATGAATACTTCAAAATCGGGGAAAGTGATTACTCCAAAATCGGACAGTGCCATTCTCACTGCTTACTAACAGTGCCATCCTTCATCTCACTTCAAAATCGGGAAAATAATTTTTAAAAATATTGTTACTTCAAAATTGGGTAAACTATTTTCTTCAAAATCGAGGAAAATGAACACTTCAAAATCGTTGAAAGTGATTACTCCAAAATCGGACATTGCCATTCTCACTGCTTACTAACAGTGCCATCCTTCATCTCACTTCAAAATCGGGAAAATAATTTTTAAAAACTTATTGTTACTTCAAATTCGGGAAAAATAATATTAAAAAATATTGTTACTTCAAAATCGGGTAAACTATTTACTTCAAAATCGGGGGAAAATGATTTTAAAACAGTTATTACTTCAAAATTGAGTAAACTATTTACTTCAAAATCGGGGGAAATGATTTTAAAACAGTTATTACTTCAAAATTGGGTAAACTATTTACTTCAAAATCGGGAAAATAATTTTTAAAAACTTATTGTTACTTCAAATTCGGGAAAAATAATATTAAAAAATATTGTTACTTCAAAATTGGGTAAACTATTTACTTCAAAATCGAGGAAAATGAACACTTCAAAATCGGGGAAAGTGATTACTCCAAAATCGGACAGTGCCATTCTCACTGCTTACTAACAGTGCCATCCTTCATCTCACTTCAAAATCGGGAAAATAATTTTTAAAAATATTTTTACTTCAAAATTGGGTAAACTATTTTCTTCAAAATCGAGGAAAATGAACACTTCAAAATCGGGGAAAGTGATTACTCCAAAATCGGACAGTGCCATTCTCACTGCTTACTAACAGTGCCATCCTTCATCTCACTTCAAAATCGGGAAAAATAATTTTGAAAAAACTTATTGTTACTTCAAAATCGGGAAAATAATTTTTAAAAATATTGTTACTTCAAAATTGGGTAAACTATTTTCTTCAAAATCGAGGAAAATGAACACTTCAAAATCGGGGAAAGTGATTACTCCAAAATCGGACAGTGCCATTCTCACTGCTTACTAACAGTGCCATCCTTCATCTCACTTCAAAATCGGGAAAAATAATTTTTAAAAATATTGTTACTTCAAAATTGGGTAAACTATTTACTTCAAAATAGAGGAAAATGAATATTTCAAAATCGGGGAAAGTGATTACTCCAAAATCGGACAGTGCCATTCTCACTGCTTACTAACAGTGCCATCCTTCATCTCACTTCAAAATCGGGAAAATAATTTTTAAAAACTTATTGTTACTTCAAATTCGGGAAAAATAATTTAATAACAATTTTATTACTTCAAAATTGGGTAAACTATTTACTTCAAAATCTGGGAAAATGAATACTTCAAAATCGGGGAAAGTGATTACTCCAAAATCGGACAGTGCCATTCTCACTGCTTACTAACAGTGCCATCCTTCATCTCACTTCAAAATCGGGAAAATAATTTTTAAAAATATTGTTACTTCAAAATTGGGTAAACTATTTTCTTCAAAATCGAGGAAAATGAACACTTCAAAATCGTTGAAAGTGATTACTCCAAAATCGGACATTGCCATTCTCACTGCTTACTAACAGTGCCATCCTTCATCTCACTTCAAAATCGGGAAAAATAATTTTTAAAAATATTGTTACTTCAAAATTGGGTAAACTATTTTCTTCAAAATCGAGGAAAATGAACACTTCAAAATCGGGGAAAGTGATTACTCCAAAATCGGACAGTGCCATTCTCACTGCTTACTAACAGTGCCATCCTTCATCTCACTTCAAAATCGGGAAAATAATTTTTAAAAACTTATTATTACTTCAAATTCGGGAAAAATAATATTAAAAAATATTGTTACTTCAAAATTGGGTAAACTATTTACTTCAAAATCGGGGGAAAATGATTTTAAAACAGGTATTACTTCAAAATTGGGTAAACTATTTACTTCAAAATCGGGGAAAATGAATACTTCAAAATCGGGAAAAATAATTTTTAAAAATATTGTTACTTCAAAATTGGGTAAACTATTTACTTCAAAATCGGGGAAAATGAATACTTCAAAATCAGGGAAAGTGATTACTCCAAAATCGGACAGTGCCATTCTCACTGCTTACTAACAGTGCCATCCTTCATCTCACTTCAAAATCGGGAAAATAATTTTTAAAAATATTTTTACTTCAAAATTGGGTAAACTATTTTCTTCAAAATCGAGGAAAATGAACACTTCAAAATCGGGGAAAGTGATTACTCCAAAATCGGACAGTGCCATTCTCACTGCTTACTAACAGTGCCATCCTTCATCTCACTTCAAAATCGGGAAAAATAATTTTGAAAAAACTTATTGTTACTTCAAATTCGGGAAAAATAATATTAAAAAATATTGTTACTTCAAAATTGGGTAAACTATTTACTTCAAAATCGGGGGAAAATGATTTTAAAACAGGTATTACTTCAAAATTGGGTAAACTATTTACTTCAAAATCGGGGAAAATGAATACTTCAAAATCGGGGGAAAATGATTTTTAAAAAAGTTGTTACTTCAAAATTGGGTAAACTATTTACTTCAAAATCGGGGAAAATGAATACTTCAAAATCAGGGAAAGTGATTACTCCAAAATCGGACAGTGCCATTCTCACTGCTTACTAACAGTGCCATCCTTCATCTCACTTCAAAATCGGGGGAAAATGATTTTTAAAAAAGTTGTTACTTCAAAATTGGGTAAACTATTTACTTCAAAATCGGGGAAAATGAATACTTCAAAATCAGGGAAAGTGATTACTCCAAAATCGGACAGTGCCATTCTCACTGCTTACTAACAGTACCATCCTGGATCTCACTTCAAAATCGGGAAAATAATTTTTAAAAACTTATTGTTACTTCAAATTCGGGAAAATAATTTAATAAAAATTTTGTTACTTCAAAATTGGGTAAACTATTTACTTCAAAATCGGGGAAAATGAATACTTCAAAATCGGGGGAAAATGATTACTTCAAAATCGGGGGAAAATGATTTTTAAAAAAGTTGTTACTTCAAAATTGGGTAAACTATTTACTTCAAAATCGGGGAAAATGAATACTTCAAAATCAGGGAAAGTGATTACTCCAAAATCGGACAGTGCCATTCTCACTGCTTACTAACAGTGCCATCCTTCATCTCACTTCAAAATCGGGAAAATAATTTTTAAAAATATTTTTACTTCAAAATTGGGTAAACTATTTTCTTCAAAATCGAGGAAAATGAACACTTCAGAATCGGGGAAAGTGATTACTCCAAAATCGGACAGTGCCATTCTCACTGCTTACTAACAGTGCCATCCTTCATCTCACTTCAAAATCGGGAAAAATAATTTTTAAAAATATTGTTACTTCAAAAATGGGTAAACTATTTTCTTCAAAATCGAGGAAAATGAACACTTCAAAATCGGGGAAAGTGATTACTCCAAAATCGGACAGTGCCATTCTCACTGCTTACTAACAGTGCCATCCTTCATCTCACTTCAAAATCGGGAAAATAATTTTTAAAAACTTATTGTTACTTCAAATTCGGGAAAAATAATATTAAAAAATATTGTTACTTCAAAATCGGGTAAACTATTTACTTCAAAATCGGGGGAAAATGATTTTAAAACAGTTATTACTTCAAAATTGAGTAAACTATTTACTTCAAAATCGGGGGAAATGATTTTAAAACAGTTATTACTTCAAAATTGGGTAAACTATTTACTTCAAAATCGGGAAAATAATTTTTAAAAACTTATTGTTACTTCAAATTCGGGAAAAATAATATTAAAAAATATTGTTACTTCAAAATTGGGTAAACTATTTACTTCAAATTCGGGGGAAAATGATTTTAAAACAGTTATTACTTCAAAATTGGGTAAACTATTTACTACAAAATCGGGGGAAAATGATTTTAAAACAGTTATTACTTCAAAATTGGGTAAACTATTTACTTCAAAATCGGGAAAATGAATACTTCAAAATCGGGGAAAAATGATTACTTCAAAATCGGGAAAAATAATTTTAAAAAATATTGTTACTTCAAAATTGGGTAAACTATTTACTTCAAAATCGAGGAAAATGAATACTTCAAAATCGGGGAAAGTGATTACTCCAAAATCGGACAGTGCCATTCTCACTGCTTACTAACAGTGCCATCCTTCATCTCACTTCAAAATCGGGAAAATAATTTTTAAAAACTTATTGTTACTTCAAATTCGGGAAAAATAATTTAATAAAAATTTTGTTACTTCAAAATTGGGTAAACTATTTACTTCAAAATCGGGGGAGAATGATTTTAAAACAGTTATTACTTCAAAATTGGGTAAACTATTTACTTCAAAATCGGGGAAAATGAATACTTCAAAATCGGGGAAAAATGATTACTTCAAAATCGGGGGAAAATGATTTTTAAAAAAGTTGTTACTTCAAAATTGGGTAAACTATTTACTTCAAAATCGGGGAAAATGAATACTTCAAAATCGGGAAAAATAATTTTTAAAAATATTGTTACTTCAAAATTGGGTAAACTATTTTCTTCAAAATCGAGGAAAATGAACACTTCAAAATCGGGGAAAGTGATTACTCCAAAATCGGACAGTGCCATTCTCACTGCTTACTAACAGTGCCATCCTTCATCTCACTTCAAAATCGGGAAAATAATTTTTAAAAATATTGTTACTTCAAAATTGGGTAAACTATTTTCTTCAAAATCGAGGAAAATGAACACTTCAAAATCGGGGAAAGTGATTACTCCAAAATCGGACAGTGCCATTCTCACTGCTTACTAACAGTGCCATCCTTCATCTCACTTCAAAATCGGGAAAAATAATTTTTAAAAATATTGTTACTTCAAAATTGGGTAAACTATTTTCTTCAAAATCGAGGAAAATGAACACTTCAAAATCGGGGAAAGTGATTACTCCAAAATCGGACAGTGCCATTCTCACTGCTTACTAACAGTGCCATCCTTCATCTCACTTCAAAATCGGGAAAATAATTTTTAAAAACTTATTGTTACTTCAAATTCGGGAAAAATAATATTAAAAAATATTGTTACTTCAAAATTGGGTAAACTGTTTACTTCAAAATCGGGGGAAAATGATTTTAAAACAGTTATTACTTCAAAATTGGGTACACTATTTACTTCAAAATCGGGAAAATGAATACTTCAAAATCGGGGAAAAATGATTACTTCAAAATAGGGAAAAATAATTTTTAAAAATATTGTTACTTCAAAATTGGGTAAACTATTTACTTCAAAATCGAGGAAAATGAATATTTCAAAATCGGGGAAAGTGATTACTCCAAAATCGGACAGTGCCATTCTCACTGCTTACTAACAGTGCCATCCTTCATCTCACTTCAAAATCGGGAAAATAATTTTTAAAAATATTGTTACTTCAAAATTGGGTAAACTATTTTCTTCAAAATCGAGGAAAATGAACACTTCAAAATCGGGGAAAGTGATTACTCCAAAATCGGACAGTGCCATTCTCACTGCTTACTAACAGTGCCATCCTTCATCTCACTTCAAAATCGGGAAAAATAATTTTTAAAAATATTGTTACTTCAAAATTGGGTAAACTATTTTCTTCAAAATCGAGGAAAATGAACACTTCAAAATCGGGGAAAGTGATTACTCCAAAATCGGACAGTGCCATTCTCACTGCTTACTAACAGTGCCATCCTTCATCTCACTTCAAAATCGGGAAAATAATTTTTAAAAAATTATTGTTACTTCAAATTCGGGAAAAATAATATTAAAAAATATTGTTACTTCAAAATTGGGTAAACTATTTACTTCAAAATCGGGGGAAAATGATTTTAAAACAGTTATTACTTCAAAATTGGGTAGACTATTTACTACAAAATCGGGGGAAAATGATTTTAAAACAGTTATTACTTCAAAATTGGGTAAACTATTTACTTCAAAGTCGGGAAAATGAATACTTCAAAATCGGGGAAAAATGATTACTTCAAAATCGGGAAAAATAATTTTAAAAAATATTGTTACTTCAAAATTGGGTAAACTATTTTCTTCAAAATCGAGGAAAATGAACACTTCAAAATCGGGGAAAGAGATTACTCCAAAATCGGACAGTGCCATTCTCACTGCTTACTAACAGTGCCATCCTTCATCTCACTTCAAAATCGGGAAAATAATTTTTAAAAAATTATTGTTACTTCAAATTCGGGAAAAATAATATTAAAAAATATTGTTACTTCAAAATTGGGTAAACTATTTACTTCAAAATCGGGGGAAAATGATTTTAAAACAGTTATTACTTCAAAATTGGGTAGACTATTTACTTCAAAATCGGGAAAATGAATACTTCAAAATCGGGGAAAAATGATTACTTCAAAATAGGGAAAAATAATTTTTAAAAATATTGTTACTTCAAAATTGGGTAAACTATTTACTTCAAAATCGAGGAAAATGAATATTTCAAAATCGGGGAAAGTGATTACTCCAAAATCGGACAGTGCCATTCTCACTGCTTACTAACAGTGCCATCCTTCATCTCACTTCAAAATCGGGAAAATAATTTTTAAAAACTTATTGTTACTTCAAATTCGGGAAAAATAATTTAATAACAATTTTATTACTTCAAAATTGGGTAAACTATTTACTTCAAAATCTGGGAAAATGAATACTTCAAAATCGGGGAAAGTGATTACTCCAAAATCGGACAGTGCCATTCTCACTGCTTACTAACAGTGCCATCCTTCATCTCACTTCAAAATCGGGAAAATAATTTTTAAAAATATTGTTACTTCAAAATTGGGTAAACTATTTTCTTCAAAATCGAGGAAAATGAACACTTCAAAATCGGGGAAAGTGATTACTCCAAAATCGGACAGTGCCATTCTCACTGCTTACTAACAGTGCCATCCTTCATCTCACTTCAAAATCGGGAAAATAATTTTTAAAAACTTATTGTTACTTCAAATTCGGGAAAAATAATTTAATAAAAATTTTGTTACTTCAAAATTGGGTAAACTATTTACTACAAAATCGGGGGAAAATGATTTTAAAACAGTTATTACTTCAAAATTGGGTAAACTATTTACTTCAAAATCGGGAAAATGAATACTTCAAAATCGGGGAAAAATGATTACTTCAAAATCGGGAAAAATAATTTTAAAAAATATTGTTACTTCAAAATTGGGTAAACTATTTACTTCAAAATCGAGGAAAATGAATACTTCAAAATCGGGGAAAGTGATTACTCCAAAATCGGACAGTGCCATTCTCACTGCTTACTAACAGTGCCATCCTTCATCTCACTTCAAAATCGGGAAAATAATTTTTAAAAACTTATTGTTACTTCAAATTCGGGAAAAATAATTTAATAAAAATTTTGTTACTTCAAAATTGGGTAAACTATTTACTTCAAAATCGGGGGAGAATGATTTTAAAACAGTTATTACTTCAAAATTGGGTAAACTATTTACTTCAAAATCGGGGAAAATGAATACTTCAAAATCGGGGAAAAATGATTACTTCAAAATCGGGGGAAAATGATTTTTAAAAAAGTTGTTACTTCAAAATTGGGTAAACTATTTACTTCAAAATCGGGGAAAATGAATACTTCAAAATCGGGAAAAATAATTTTTAAAAATATTGTTACTTCAAAATTGGGTAAACTATTTTCTTCAAAATCGAGGAAAATGAACACTTCAAAATCGGGGAAAGTGATTACTCCAAAATCGGACAGTGCCATTCTCACTGCTTACTAACAGTGCCATCCTTCATCTCACTTCAAAATCGGGAAAATAATTTTTAAAAATATTGTTACTTCAAAATTGGGTAAACTATTTTCTTCAAAATCGAGGAAAATGAACACTTCAAAATCGGGGAAAGTGATTACTCCAAAATCGGACAGTGCCATTCTCACTGCTTACTAACAGTGCCATCCTTCATCTCACTTCAAAATCGGGAAAAATAATTTTTAAAAATATTGTTACTTCAAAATTGGGTAAACTATTTTCTTCAAAATCGAGGAAAATGAACACTTCAAAATCGGGGAAAGTGATTACTCCAAAATCGGACAGTGCCATTCTCACTGCTTACTAACAGTGCCATCCTTCATCTCACTTCAAAATCGGGAAAATAATTTTTAAAAACTTATTGTTACTTCAAATTCGGGAAAAATAATATTAAAAAATATTGTTACTTCAAAATTGGGTAAACTGTTTACTTCAAAATCGGGGGAAAATGATTTTAAAACAGTTATTACTTCAAAATTGGGTACACTATTTACTTCAAAATCGGGAAAATGAATACTTCAAAATCGGGGAAAAATGATTACTTCAAAATAGGGAAAAATAATTTTTAAAAATATTGTTACTTCAAAATTGGGTAAACTATTTACTTCAAAATCGAGGAAAATGAATATTTCAAAATCGGGGAAAGTGATTACTCCAAAATCGGACAGTGCCATTCTCACTGCTTACTAACAGTGCCATCCTTCATCTCACTTCAAAATCGGGAAAATAATTTTTAAAAATATTGTTACTTCAAAATTGGGTAAACTATTTTCTTCAAAATCGAGGAAAATGAACACTTCAAAATCGGGGAAAGTGATTACTCCAAAATCGGACAGTGCCATTCTCACTGCTTACTAACAGTGCCATCCTTCATCTCACTTCAAAATCGGGAAAAATAATTTTTAAAAATATTGTTACTTCAAAATTGGGTAAACTATTTTCTTCAAAATCGAGGAAAATGAACACTTCAAAATCGGGGAAAGTGATTACTCCAAAATCGGACAGTGCCATTCTCACTGCTTACTAACAGTGCCATCCTTCATCTCACTTCAAAATCGGGAAAATAATTTTTAAAAAATTATTGTTACTTCAAATTCGGGAAAAATAATATTAAAAAATATTGTTACTTCAAAATTGGGTAAACTATTTACTTCAAAATCGGGGGAAAATGATTTTAAAACAGTTATTACTTCAAAATTGGGTAGACTATTTACTACAAAATCGGGGGAAAATGATTTTAAAACAGTTATTACTTCAAAATTGGGTAAACTATTTACTTCAAAGTCGGGAAAATGAATACTTCAAAATCGGGGAAAAATGATTACTTCAAAATCGGGAAAAATAATTTTAAAAAATATTGTTACTTCAAAATTGGGTAAACTATTTTCTTCAAAATCGAGGAAAATGAACACTTCAAAATCGGGGAAAGTGATTACTCCAAAATCGGACAGTGCCATTCTCACTGCTTACTAACAGTGCCATCCTTCATCTCACTTCAAAATCGGGAAAATAATTTTTAAAAAATTATTGTTACTTCAAATTCGGGAAAAATAATATTAAAAAATATTGTTACTTCAAAATTGGGTAAACTATTTACTTCAAAATCGGGGGAAAATGATTTTAAAACAGTTATTACTTCAAAATTGGGTAGACTATTTACTTCAAAATCGGGAAAATGAATACTTCAAAATCGGGGAAAAATGATTACTTCAAAATAGGGAAAAATAATTTTTAAAAATATTGTTACTTCAAAATTGGGTAAACTATTTACTTCAAAATCGAGGAAAATGAATATTTCAAAATCGGGGAAAGTGATTACTCCAAAATCGGACAGTGCCATTCTCACTGCTTACTAACAGTGCCATCCTTCATCTCACTTCAAAATCGGGAAAATAATTTTTAAAAACTTATTGTTACTTCAAATTCGGGAAAAATAATTTAATAACAATTTTATTACTTCAAAATTGGGTAAACTATTTACTTCAAAATCTGGGAAAATGAATACTTCAAAATCGGGGAAAGTGATTACTCCAAAATCGGACAGTGCCATTCTCACTGCTTACTAACAGTGCCATCCTTCATCTCACTTCAAAATCGGGAAAATAATTTTTAAAAATATTGTTACTTCAAAATTGGGTAAACTATTTTCTTCAAAATCGAGGAAAATGAACACTTCAAAATCGGGGAAAGTGATTACTCCAAAATCGGACAGTGCCATTCTCACTGCTTACTAACAGTGCCATCCTTCATCTCACTTCAAAATCGGGAAAATAATTTTTAAAAACTTATTGTTACTTCAAATTCGGGAAAAATAATTTAATAAAAATTTTGTTACTTCAAAATTGGGTAAACTATTTACTTCAAAATCGGGGGAAAATGATTTTAAAACAGTTATTACTTCAAAATTGGGTAAACTATTTACTTCAAATTCGGGGAAAATGAATACTTCAAAATCGGGGAAAAATGATTACTTCAAAATCGGGGGAAAATGATTTTTAAAAAAGTTGTTACTTCAAAATTGGGTAAACTATTTACTTCAAAATCGGGGAAAATGAATTCTTCAAAATCGGGAAAAATAATTTTTAAAAATATTGTTACTTCAAAATTGGGTAATCTATTTTCTTCAAAATCGAGGAAAATGAACACTTCAAAATCGGGGAAAGTGATTACTCCAAAATCGGACAGTGCCATTCTCACTGCTTACTAACAGTGCCATCCTTCATCTCACTTCAAAATCGGGAAAATAATTTTTAAAAATATTGTTACTTCAAAATTGGGTAAACTATTTTCTTCAAAATCGAGGAAAATGAACACTTCAAAATCGGGGAAAGTGATTACTCCAAAATCGGACAGTGCCATTCTCACTGCTTACTAACAGTGCCATCCTTCATCTCACTTCAAAATCGGGAAAAATAATTTTTAAAAATATTGTTACTTCAAAATTGGGTAAACTATTTACTTCAAAATAGAGGAAAATGAATATTTCAAAATCGGGGAAAGTGATTACTCCAAAATCGGACAGTGCCATTCTCACTGCTTACTAACAGTGCCATCCTTCATCTCACTTCAAAATCGGGAAAATAATTTTTAAAAACTTATTGTTACTTCAAATTCGGGAAAAATAATTTAATAACAATTTTATTACTTCAAAATTGGGTAAACTATTTACTTCAAAATCTGGGAAAATGAATACTTCAAAATCGGGGAAAGTGATTACTCCAAAATCGGACAGTGCCATTCTCACTGCTTACTAACAGTGCCATCCTTCATCTCACTTCAAAATCGGGAAAATAATTTTTAAAAATATTGTTACTTCAAAATTGGGTAAACTATTTTCTTCAAAATCGAGGAAAATGAACACTTCAAAATCGTTGAAAGTGATTACTCCAAAATCGGACATTGCCATTCTCACTGCTTACTAACAGTGCCATCCTTCATCTCACTTCAAAATCGGGAAAAATAATTTTTAAAAATATTGTTACTTCAAAATTGGGTAAACTATTTTCTTCAAAATCGAGGAAAATGAACACTTCAAAATCGGGGAAAGTGATTACTCCAAAATCGGACAGTGCCATTCTCACTGCTTACTAACAGTGCCATCCTTCATCTCACTTCAAAATCGGGAAAATAATTTTTAAAAACTTATTATTACTTCAAATTCGGGAAAAATAATATTAAAAAATATTGTTACTTCAAAATTGGGTAAACTATTTACTTCAAAATCGGGGGAAAATGATTTTAAAACAGGTATTACTTCAAAATTGGGTAAACTATTTACTTCAAAATCGGGGAAAATGAATACTTCAAAATCGGGAAAAATAATTTTTAAAAATATTGTTACTTCAAAATTGGGTAAACTATTTACTTCAAAATCGGGGAAAATGAATACTTCAAAATCAGGGAAAGTGATTACTCCAAAATCGGACAGTGCCATTCTCACTGCTTACTAACAGTGCCATCCTTCATCTCACTTCAAAATCGGGAAAATAATTTTTAAAAATATTTTTACTTCAAAATTGGGTAAACTATTTTCTTCAAAATCGAGGAAAATGAACACTTCAAAATCGGGGAAAGTGATTACTCCAAAATCGGACAGTGCCATTCTCACTGCTTACTAACAGTGCCATCCTTCATCTCACTCAAAATCGGGAAAAATAATTTTGAAAAAACTTATTGTTACTTCAAATTCGGGAAAAATAATATTAAAAAATATTGTTACTTCAAAATTGGGTAAACTATTTACTTCAAAATCGGGGGAAAATGATTTTAAAACAGGTATTACTTCAAAATTGGGTAAACTATTTACTTCAAAATCGGGGAAAATGAATACTTCAAAATCGGGGGAAAATGATTTTTAAAAAAGTTGTTACTTCAAAATTGGGTAAACTATTTACTTCAAAATCGGGGAAAATGAATACTTCAAAATCAGGGAAAGTGATTACTCCAAAATCGGACAGTGCCATTCTCACTGCTTACTAACAGTGCCATCCTTCATCTCACTTCAAAATCGGGGGAAAATGATTTTTAAAAAAGTTGTTACTTCAAAATTGGGTAAACTATTTACTTCAAAATCGGGGGAAATGAATACTTCAAAATCAGGGAAAGTGATTACTCCAAAATCGGACAGTGCCATTCTCACTGCTTACTAACAGTACCATCCTGGATCTCACTTCAAAATCGGGAAAATAATTTTTAAAAACTTATTGTTACTTCAAATTCGGGAAAATAATTTAATAAAAATTTTGTTACTTCAAAATTGGGTAAACTATTTACTTCAAAATCGGGGAAAATGAATACTTCAAAATCGGGGGAAAATGATTACTTCAAAATCGGGGGAAAATGATTTTTAAAAAAGTTGTTACTTCAAAATTGGGTAAACTATTTACTTCAAAATCGGGGAAAATGAATACTTCAAAATCAGGGAAAGTGATTACTCCAAAATCGGACAGTGCCATTCTCACTGCTTACTAACAGTGCCATCCTTCATCTCACTTCAAAATCGGGAAAATAATTTTTAAAAATATTTTTACTTCAAAATTGGGTAAACTATTTTCTTCAAAATCGAGGAAAATGAACACTTCAGAATCGGGGAAAGTGATTACTCCAAAATCGGACAGTGCCATTCTCACTGCTTACTAACAGTGCCATCCTTCATCTCACTTCAAAATCGGGAAAAATAATTTTTAAAAATATTGTTACTTCAAAAATGGGTAAACTATTTTCTTCAAAATCGAGGAAAATGAACACTTCAAAATCGGGGAAAGTGATTACTCCAAAATCGGACAGTGCCATTCTCACTGCTTACTAACAGTGCCATCCTTCATCTCACTTCAAAATCGGGAAAATAATTTTTAAAAACTTATTGTTACTTCAAATTCGGGAAAAATAATATTAAAAAATATTGTTACTTCAAAATCGGGTAAACTATTTACTTCAAAATCGGGGGAAAATGATTTTAAAACAGTTATTACTTCAAAATTGGGTAGACTATTTACTTCAAAATCGGGAAAATGAATACTTCAAAATCGGGGAAAAATGATTACTTCAAAATAGGGAAAAATAATTTTTAAAAATATTGTTACTTCAAAATTGGGTAAACTATTTACTTCAAAATCGAGGAAAATGAATATTTCAAAATCGGGGAAAGTGATTACTCCAAAATCGGACAGTGCCATTCTCACTGCTTACTAACAGTGCCATCCTTCATCTCACTTCAAAATCGGGAAAATAATTTTTAAAAACTTATTGTTACTTCAAATTCGGGAAAAATAATTTAATAACAATTTTATTACTTCAAAATTGGGTAAACTATTTACTTCAAAATCTGGGAAAATGAATACTTCAAAATCGGGGAAAGTGATTACTCCAAAATCGGACAGTGCCATTCTCACTGCTTACTAACAGTGCCATCCTTCATCTCACTTCAAAATCGGGAAAATAATTTTTAAAAATATTGTTACTTCAAAATTGGGTAAACTATTTTCTTCAAAATCGAGGAAAATGAACACTTCAAAATCGGGGAAAGTGATTACTCCAAAATCGGACAGTGCCATTCTCACTGCTTACTAACAGTGCCATCCTTCATCTCACTTCAAAATCGGGAAAAATAATTTTTAAAAATATTGTTACTTCAAAATTGGGTAAACTATTTTCTTCAAAATCGAGGAAAATGAACACTTCAAAATCGGGGAAAGTGATTACTCCAAAATCGGACAGTGCCATTCTCACTGCTTACTAACAGTGCCATCCTTCATCTCACTTCAAAATCGGGAAAATAATTTTTAAAAAATTATTGTTACTTCAAATTCGGGAAAAATAATATTAAAAAATATTGTTACTTCAAAATTGGGTAAACTATTTACTTCAAAATCGGGGGAAAATGATTTTAAAACAGTTATTACTTCAAAATTGGGTACACTATTTACTTCAAAATCGGGAAAATGAATACTTCAAAATCGGGGGAAAATGATTACTTCAAAATAGGGAAAAATAATTTTTAAAAATATTGTTACTTCAAAATTGGGTAAACTATTTACTTCAAAATCGAGGAAAATGAATATTTCAAAATCGGGGAAAGTGATTACTCCAAAATCGGACAGTGCAATTCTCACTGCTTACTAACAGTGCCATCCTTCATCTCACTTCAAAATCGGGAAAATAATTTTTAAAAACTTATTGTTACTTCAAATTCGGGAAAAATAATTTAATAACAATTTTATTACTTCAAAATTGGGTAAACTATTTACTTCAAAATCTGGGAAAATGAATACTTCAAAATCGGGGAAAGTGATTACTCCAAAATCGGACAGTGCCATTCTCACTGCTTACTAACAGTGCCATCCTTCATCTCACTTCAAAATCGGGAAAATAATTTTTAAAAATATTGTTACTTCAAAATTGGGTAAACTATTTTCTTCAAAATCGAGGAAAATGAACACTTCAAAATCGTTGAAAGTGATTACTCCAAAATCGGACATTGCCATTCTCACTGCTTACTAACAGTGCCATCCTTCATCTCACTTCAAAATCGGGAAAAATAATTTTTAAAAATATTGTTACTTCAAAATTGGGTAAACTATTTACTTCAAAATCGGGGAAAATGAATACTTCAAAATCGGGGAAAAATGATTACTTCAAAATCGAGGGAAAATGATTTTTAAAAAAGTTGTTACTTCAAAATTGGGTAAACTATTTACTTCAAAATCGGGGAAAATGAATACTTCAAAATCGGGGAAAAATGATTACTTCAAAATCGGGGGAAAATGATTTTTAAAAAAGTTGTTACTTCAAAATTGGGTAAACTATTTACTTCAAAATCGGGGAAAATGAATACTTCAAAATCGGACATTGCCATTCTCACTGCTTACTAACAGTGCCATCCTTCATCTCACTTCAAAATCGGGAAAAATAATTTTTAAAAATATTGTTACTTCAAAATTGGGTAAACTATTTACTTCAAAATCGGGGAAAATGAATACTTCAAAATCGGGGAAAAATGATTACTTCAAAATCGGGGGAAAATGATTTTTAAAAAAGTTGTTACTTCAAAATTGGGTAAACTATTTACTTCAAAATCGGGGAAAATGAATACTTCAAAATCGGGAAAAATAATTTTTAAAAATATTGTTACTTTAAAATTGGGTAAACTATTTTCTTCAAAATCGAGGAAAATGAACACTTCAAAATCGGGGAAAGTGATTACTCCAAAATCGGACAGTGCCATTCTCACTGCTTACTAACAGTGCCATCCTTCATCTCACTTCAAAATCGGGAAAATAATTTTTAAAAATATTGTTACTTCAAAATTGGGTAAACTATTTACTTCAAAATAGAGGAAAATGAATATTTCAAAATCGGGGAAAGTGATTACTCCAAAATCGGACAGTGCCATTCTCACTGCTTACTAACAGTGCCATCCTTCATCTCACTTCAAAATCGGGAAAATAATTTTTAAAAACTTATTGTTACTTCAAATTCGGGAAAAATAATTTAATAACAATTTTATTACTTCAAAATTGGGTAAACTATTTACTTCAAAATCTGGGAAAATGAATACTTCAAAATCGGGGAAAGTGATTACTCCAAAATCGGACAGTGCCATTCTCACTGCTTACTAACAGTGCCATCCTTCATCTCACTTCAAAATCGGGAAAATAATTTTTAAAAATATTGTTACTTCAAAATTGGGTAAACTATTTTCTTCAAAATCGAGGAAAATGAACACTTCAAAATCGTTGAAAGTGATTACTCCAAAATCGGACATTGCCATTCTCACTGCTTACTAACAGT
This sequence comes from Pristionchus fissidentatus, assembly GCA_036245785.1. Classification (NCBI taxonomy): domain Eukaryota; kingdom Metazoa; phylum Nematoda; class Chromadorea; order Rhabditida; family Neodiplogasteridae; genus Pristionchus; species Pristionchus fissidentatus. The sequence goes on along the minus strand of BTSY01000002.1, from coordinate 388,348 downwards.
GCCATCCTTCATCTCACTTCAAAATCGGGAAAAATAATTTTTAAAAATATTGTTACTTCAAAATTGGGTAAACTATTTACTTCAAAATCGGGGAAAATGAATACTTCAAAATCGGGGAAAAATGATTACTTCAAAATCGGGGGAAAATGATTTTTAAAAAAGTTGTTACTTCAAAATTGGGTAAACTATTTACTTCAAAATCGGGGAAAATGAATACTTCAAAATCGGGAAAAATAATTTTTAAAAATATTGTTACTTTAAAATTGGGTAAACTATTTTCTTCAAAATCGAGGAAAATGAACACTTCAAAATCGGGGAAAGTGATTACTCCAAAATCGGACAGTGCCATTCTCACTGCTTACTAACAGTGCCATCCTTCATCTCACTTCAAAATCGGGAAAATAATTTTTAAAAATATTGTTACTTCAAAATTGGGTAAACTATTTTCTTCAAAATCGAGGAAAATGAACACTTCAAAATCGGGGAAAGTGATTACCCCAAAATCGGACAGTGCCATTCTCACTGCTTACTAACAGTGCCATCCTTCGTCTCACTTCAAAATCGGGAAAAATAATTTTTAAAAATATTGTTACTTCAAAATTGGGTAAACTATTTTCTTCAAAATCGAGGAAAATGAACACTTCAAAATCGGGGAAAGTGATTACTCCAAAATCGGACAGTGCCATTCTCACTGCTTACTAACAGTGCCATCCTTCATCTCACTTCAAAATCGGGAAAATAATTTTTAAAAATATTGTTACTTCAAAATTGGGTAAACTATTTTCTTCAAAATCGAGGAAAATGAACACTTCAAAATCGGGAAAATAATTTTTAAAAACTTATTGTTACTTCAAATTCGGGAAAAATAATATTAAAAAATATTGTTACTTCAAAATTGGGTAAACTATTTACTTCAAAATCGGGGGAAAATGATTTTAAAACAGTTATTACTTCAAAATTGGGTACACTATTTACTTCAAAATCGGGAAAATGAATACTTCAAAATCGGGGAAAAATGATTACTTCAAAATAGGGAAAAATAATTTTTAAAAATATTGTTACTTCAAAATTGGGTAAACTATTTACTTCAAAATCGAGGAAAATGAATATTTCAAAATCGGGGAAAGTGATTACTCCAAAATCGGACAGTGCCATTCTCACTGCTTACTAACAGTGCCATCCTTCATCTCACTTCAAAATCGGGAAAATAATTTTTAAAAATATTGTTACTTCAAAATTGGGTAAACTATTTACTTCAAAATCGGGGAAAATGAATACTTCAAAATCGGGGAAAAATGATTACTTCAAAATCGGGGGAAAATGATTTTTAAAAAAGTTGTTACTTCAAAATTGGGTAAACTATTTACTTCAAAATCGGGGAAAATGAATACTTCAAAATCGGGAAAAATAATTTTTAAAAATATTGTTACTTTAAAATTGGGTAAACTATTTTCTTCAAAATCGAGGAAAATGAACACTTCAAAATCGGGGAAAGTGATTACTCCAAAATCGGACAGTGCCATTCTCACTGCTTACTAACAGTGCCATCCTTCATCTCACTTCAAAATCGGGAAAATAATTTTTAAAAATATTGTTACTTCAAAATTGGGTAAACTATTTACTTCAAAATAGAGGAAAATGAATATTTCAAAATCGGGGAAAGTGATTACTCCAAAATCGGACAGTGCCATTCTCACTGCTTACTAACAGTGCCATCCTTCATCTCACTTCAAAATCGGGAAAATAATTTTTAAAAACTTATTGTTACTTCAAATTCGGGAAAAATAATTTAATAACAATTTTATTACTTCAAAATTGGGTAAACTATTTACTTCAAAATCTGGGAAAATGAATACTTCAAAATCGGGGAAAGTGATTACTCCAAAATCGGACAGTGCCATTCTCACTGCTTACTAACAGTGCCATCCTTCATCTCACTTCAAAATCGGGAAAATAATTTTTAAAAATATTGTTACTTCAAAATTGGGTAAACTATTTTCTTCAAAATCGAGGAAAATGAACACTTCAAAATCGTTGAAAGTGATTACTCCAAAATCGGACATTGCCATTCTCACTGCTTACTAACAGTGCCATCCTTCATCTCACTTCAAAATCGGGAAAAATAATTTTTAAAAATATTGTTACTTCAAAATTGGGTAAACTATTTACTTCAAAATCGGGGAAAATGAATACTTCAAAATCGGGGAAAAATGATTACTTCAAAATCGGGGGAAAATGATTTTTAAAAAAGTTGTTACTTCAAAATTGGGTAAACTATTTACTTCAAAATCGGGGAAAATGAATACTTCAAAATCGGGAAAAATAATTTTTAAAAATATTGTTACTTTAAAATTGGGTAAACTATTTTCTTCAAAATCGAGGAAAATGAACACTTCAAAATCGGGGAAAGTGATTACTCCAAAATCGGACAGTGCCATTCTCACTGCTTACTAACAGTGCCATCCTTCATCTCACTTCAAAATCGGGAAAATAATTTTTAAAAATATTGTTACTTCAAAATTGGGTAAACTATTTTCTTCAAAATCGAGGAAAATGAACACTTCAAAATCGGGGAAAGTGATTACCCCAAAATCGGACAGTGCCATTCTCACTGCTTACTAACAGTGCCATCCTTCGTCTCACTTCAAAATCGGGAAAAATAATTTTTAAAAATATTGTTACTTCAAAATTGGGTAAACTATTTTCTTCAAAATCGAGGAAAATGAACACTTCAAAATCGGGGAAAGTGATTACTCCAAAATCGGACAGTGCCATTCTCACTGCTTACTAACAGTGCCATCCTTCATCTCACTTCAAAATCGGGAAAATAATTTTTAAAAATATTGTTACTTCAAAATTGGGTAAACTATTTTCTTCAAAATCGAGGAAAATGAACACTTCAAAATCGGGAAAATAATTTTTAAAAACTTATTGTTACTTCAAATTCGGGAAAAATAATATTAAAAAATATTGTTACTTCAAAATTGGGTAAACTATTTACTTCAAAATCGGGGGAAAATGATTTTAAAACAGTTATTACTTCAAAATTGGGTACACTATTTACTTCAAAATCGGGAAAATGAATACTTCAAAATCGGGGAAAAATGATTACTTCAAAATAGGGAAAAATAATTTTTAAAAATATTGTTACTTCAAAATTGGGTAAACTATTTACTTCAAAATCGAGGAAAATGAATATTTCAAAATCGGGGAAAGTGATTACTCCAAAATCGGACAGTGCCATTCTCACTGCTTACTAACAGTGCCATCCTTCATCTCACTTCAAAATCGGGAAAATAATTTTTAAAAACTTATTGTTACTTCAAATTCGGGAAAAATAATTTAATAACAATTTTATTACTTCAAAATTGGGTAAACTATTTACTTCAAAATCTGGGAAAATGAATACTTCAAAATCGGGGAAAGTGATTACTCCAAAATCGGACAGTGCCATTCTCACTGCTTACTAACAGTGCCATCCTTCATCTCACTTCAAAATCGGGAAAATAATTTTTAAAAATATTGTTACTTCAAAATTGGGTAAACTATTTTCTTCAAAATCGAGGAAAATGAACACTTCAAAATCGGGGAAAGTGATTACTCCAAAATCGGACAGTGCCATTCTCACTGCTTACTAACAGTGCCATCCTTCATCTCACTTCAAAATCGGGAAAATAATTTTTAAAAACTTATTGTTACTTCAAATTCGGGAAAAATAATTTAATAAAAATTTTGTTACTTCAAAATTGGGTAAACTATTTACTTCAAAATCGGGGGAAAATGATTTTAAAACAGTTATTACTTCAAAATTGGGTAAACTATTTACTTCAAAATCGGGGAAAATGAATACTTCAAAATCGGGGAAAAATGATTCCTTCAAAATCGGGGGAAAATGATTTTTAAAAAAGTTGTTACTTCAAAATTGGGTAAACTATTTACTTCAAAATCGGGGAAAATGAATTCTTCAAAAGCGGGAAAAATAATTTTTAAAAATATTGTTACTTCAAAATTGGGTAAACTATTTTCTTCAAAATCGAGGAAAATGAACACTTCAAAATCGGGGAAAGTGATTACTCCAAAATCGGACAGTGCCATTCTCACTGCTTACTAACAGTGCCATCCTTCATCTCACTTCAAAATCGGGAAAATAATTTTTAAAAATATTGTTACTTCAAAATTGGGTAAACTATTTTCTTCAAAATCGGGGGAAAATGATTTTTAAAAAAGTTGTTACTTCAAAATTGGGTAAACTATTTACTTCAAAATCGGGGAAAATGAATACTTCAAAATCGGGAAAAATAATTTTTAAAAATATTGTTACTTTAAAATTGGGTAAACTATTTTCTTCAAAATCGAGGAAAATGAACACTTCAAAATCGGGGAAAGTGATTACTCCAAAATCGGACAGTGCCATTCTCACTGCTTACTAACAGTGCCATCCTTCATCTCACTTCAAAATCGGGAAAATAATTTTTAAAAATATTGTTACTTCAAAATTGGGTAAACTATTTTCTTCAAAATCGAGGAAAATGAACACTTCAAAATCGGGAAAATAATTTTTAAAAACTTATTGTTACTTCAAATTCGGGAAAAATAATATTAAAAAATATTGTTACTTCAAAATTGGGTAAACTATTTACTTCAAAATCGGGGGAAAATGATTTTAAAACAGTTATTACTTCAAAATTGGGTACACTATTTATTTCAAAATCGGGAAAATGAATACTTCAAAATCGGGGAAAAATGATTACTTCAAAATAGGGAAAAATAATTTTTAAAAATATTGTTACTTCAAAATTGGGTAAACTATTTACTTCAAAATCGAGGAAAATGAATATTTCAAAATCGGGGAAAGTGATTACTCCAAAATCGGACAGTGCCATTCTCACTGCTTACTAACAGTGCCATCCTTCATCTCACTTCAAAATCGGGAAAATAATTTTTAAAAACTTATTGTTACTTCAAATTCGGGAAAAATAATTTAATAACAATTTTATTACTTCAAAATTGGGTAAACTATTTACTTCAAAATCTGGGAAAATGAATACTTCAAAATCGGGGAAAGTGATTACTCCAAAATCGGACAGTGCCATTCTCACTGCTTACTAACAGTGCCATCCTTCATCTCACTTCAAAATCGGGAAAATAATTTTTAAAAATATTGTTACTTCAAAATTGGGTAAACTATTTTCTTCAAAATCGAGGAAAATGAACACTTCAAAATCGGGGAAAGTGATTACTCCAAAATCGGACAGTGCCATTCTCACTGCTTACTAACAGTGCCATCCTTCATCTCACTTCAAAATCGGGAAAATAATTTTTAAAAACTTATTGTTACTTCAAATTCGGGAAAAATAATTTAATAAAAATTTTGTTACTTCAAAATTGGGTAAACTATTTACTTCAAAATCGGGGGAAAATGATTTTAAAACAGTTCTTACTTCAAAATTGGGTAAACTATTTACTTCAAAATCGGGGAAAATGAATACTTCAAAATCGGGGAAAAATGATTCCTTCAAAATCGGGGGAAAATGATTTTTAAAAAAGTTGTTACTTCAAAATTGAGTAAACAAAATCGGGAAAAATAATTTTTAAAAATATTGTTACTTCAAAATTGGGTAAACTATTTTCTTCAAAATCGAGGAAAATGAACACTTCAAAATCGGGGAAAGTGATTACTCCAAAATCGGACAGTGCCATTCTCACTGCTTACTAACAGTGCCATCCTTCATCTCACTTCAAAATCGGGAAAATAATTTTTAAAAATATTGTTACTTCAAAATTGGGTAAACTATTTTCTTCAAAATCGAGGAAAATGAACACTTCAAAATCGGGGAAAGTGATTACTCCAAAATCGGACAGTGCCATTCTCACTGCTTACTAACAGTGCCATCCTTCATCTCACTTCAAAATCGGGAAAAATAATTTTTAAAAATATTGTTACTTCAAAATTGGGTAAACTATTTTCTTCAAAATCGAGGAAAATGAACACTTCAAAATCGGGGAAAGTGATTACTCCAAAATCGGACAGTGCCATTCTCACTGCTTACTAACAGTGCCATCCTTCATCTCACTTCAAAATCGGGAAAATAATTTTTAAAAACTTATTGTTACTTCAAATTCGGGAAAAATAATATTAAAAAATATTGTTACTTCAAAATTGGGTAAACTATTTACTTCAAAATCTGGGAAAATGATTTTAAAACAGTTATTACTTCAAAATTGGGTAAACTATTTACTTCAAAATCGGGGAAAATGAATACTTTAAAATCGGGGGAAAATGATTACTTCAAAATCGGGGGAAAATGATTTTTAAAAAAGTTGTTACTTCAAAATTGGGTAAACTATTTACTTCAAAATCGGGGAAAATGAATACTTCAAAATCGGGGGAAAATGATTACTTCAAAATCGGGGGAAAATGATTTTTTAAAAAGTTGTTACTTCAAAATTGGGTAAACTATTTACTTCAAAATCGGGGAAAATGAATACTTCAAAATCAGGGAAAGTGATTACTCCAAAATCGGACAGTGCCATTCTCACTGCTTACTAACAGTGCCATACTTCATCTCACTTCAAAATCGGGAAAATAATTTTTAAAAATATTGTTACTTCAAAATTGGGTAAACTATTTTCTTCAAAATCGAGGAAAATGAACACTTCAAAATCGGGGAAAGTGATTACTCCAAAATCGGACAGTGCCATTCTCACTGCTTACTAACAGTGCCATCCTTCATCTCACTTCAAAATCGGGAAAAATAATTTTTAAAAATATTGTTACTTCAAAATTGGGTAAACTATTTTCTTCAAAATCGAGGAAAATGAACACTTCAAAATCGGGGAAAGTGATTACTCCAAAATCGGACAGTGCCATTCTCACTGCTTACTAACAGTGCCATCCTTCATCTCACTTCAAAATCGGGAAAATAATTTTTAAAAACTTATTGTTACTTCAAATTCGGGAAAAATAATTTAATAAAATTTTGTTACTTCAAAATTGGTAAACTATTTACTTCAAAATCGGGGGAAAATGATTTTAAAACAGTTATTACTTCAAAATTGGGTAAACTATTTACTTCAAAATCGGGGAAAATGAATACTTCAAAATCGGGGAAAAATGATTACTTCAAAATCGGGGGAAAATGATTTTTAAAAAAGTTGTTACTTCAAAATTGGGTAAACTATTTACTTCAAAATCGGGGAAAATGAATACTTCAAAATCGGGGAAAGTGATTACTCCAAAATCGGACAGTGCCATTCTCACTGCTTACTAACAGTGCCATACTTCATCTCACTTCAAAATCGGGAAAATAATTTTTAAAAACTTATTGTTACTTCAAATTCGGGAAAAATAATTTAATAAAAATTTTGTTACTTCAAAATTGGGTAAACTATTTACTTCAAAATCGGGGGAAAATGATTTTAAAACAGTTATTACTTCAAAATTGGGTAAACTATTTACTTCAAAATCGGGGAAAATGAATACTTCAAAATCGGGGAAAAATGATTACTTCAAAATCGGGGAAAGTGATTACTCCAAAATCGGACAGTGCCATTCTCACTGCTTACTAACAGTGACATCCTTCATCTCACTTCAAAATCGGGAAAATAATTTTTAAAAATATTTTTACTTCAAAATTGGGTAAACTATTTTCTTCAAAATCGAGGAAAATGAACACTTCAAAATCGGGGAAAGTGATTACTCCAAAATCGGACAGTGCCATTCTCACTGCTTACTAACAGTGCCATCCTTCATCTCACTTCAAAATCGGGAAAAATAATTTTTAAAAATATTGTTACTTCAAAATTGGGTAAACTATTTTCTTCAAAATCGAGGAAAATGAACACTTCAAAATCGGGGAAAGTGATTACTTCAAAATCGGGGGAAAATGATTACTTCAAAATCGGGGGAAAATGATTTTTAAAAAAGTTGTTACTTCAAAATTGGGTAAACTATTTACTTCAAAATCGGGGAAAATGAATACTTCAAAATCGGGGGAAAATGATTACTTCAAAATCGGGGGAAAATGATTTTTAAAAAAGTTGTTACTTCAAAATTGGGTAAACTATTTACTTCAAAATCGGGGAAAATGAATACTTCAAAATCAGGGAAAGTGATTACTCCAAAATCGGACAGTTCCATTCTCACTGCTTACTAACAGTGCCATACTTCATCTCACTTCAAAATCGGGAAAATAATTTTTAAAAATATTGTTACTTCAAAATTGGGTAAACTATTTTCTTCAAAATCGAGGAAAATGAACACTTCAAAATCGGGGAAAGTGATTACTCCAAAATCGGACAGTGCCATTCTCACTGCTTACTAACAGTGCCATACTTCATCTCACTTCAAAATCGGGAAAATAATTTTTAAAAATATTGTTACTTCAAAATTGGGTAAACTATTTTCTTCAAAATCGAGGAAAATGAACACTTCAAAATCGGGGAAAGTGATTACTCCAAAATCGGACAGTGCCATTCTCACTGCTTACTAACAGTGCCATCCTTCATCTCACTTCAAAATCGGGAAAAATAATTTTTAAAAATATTGTTACTTCAAAATTGGGTAAACTATTTTCTTCAAAATCGAGGAAAATGAACACTTCAAAATCGGGGAAAGTGATTACTCCAAAATCGGACAGTGCCATTCTCACTGCTTACTAACAGTGCCATCCTTCATCTCACTTCAAAATCGGGAAAATAATTTTTAAAAACTTATTGTTACTTCAAATTCGGGAAAAATAATTTAATAAAATTTTGTTACTTCAAAATTGGTAAACTATTTACTTCAAAATCGGGGGAAAATGATTTTAAAACAGTTATTACTTCAAAATTGGGTAAACTATTTACTTCAAAATCGGGGAAAATGAATACTTCAAAATCGGGGAAAAATGATTACTTCAAAATCGGGGGAAAATGATTTTTAAAAAAGTTGTTACTTCAAAATTGGGTAAACTATTTACTTCAAAATCGGGGAAAATGAATACTTCAAAATCGGGGAAAGTGATTACTCCAAAATCGGACAGTGCCATTCTCACTGCTTACTAACAGTGCCATACTTCATCTCACTTCAAAATCGGGAAAATAATTTTTAAAAACTTATTGTTACTTCAAATTCGGGAAAAATAATTTAATAAAAATTTTGTTACTTCAAAATTGGGTAAACTATTTACTTCAAAATCGGGGGAAAATGATTTTAAAACAGTTATTACTTCAAAATTGGGTAAACTATTTACTTCAAAATCGGGGAAAATGAATACTTCAAAATCGGGGAAAAATGATTACTTCAAAATCGGGGAAAGTGATTACTCCAAAATCGGACAGTGCCATTCTCACTGCTTACTAACAGTGACATCCTTCATCTCACTTCAAAATCGGGAAAATAATTTTTAAAAATATTTTTACTTCAAAATTGGGTAAACTATTTTCTTCAAAATCGAGGAAAATGAACACTTCAAAATCGGGGAAAGTGATTACTCCAAAATCGGACAGTGCCATTCTCACTGCTTACTAACAGTGCCATCCTTCATCTCACTTCAAAATCGGGAAAAATAATTTTTAAAAATATTGTTACTTCAAAATTGGGTAAACTATTTTCTTCAAAATCGAGGAAAATGAACACTTCAAAATCGGGGAAAGTGATTACTTCAAAATCGGGGGAAAATGATTACTTCAAAATCGGGGGAAAATGATTTTTAAAAAAGTTGTTACTTCAAAATTGGGTAAACTATTTACTTCAAAATCGGGGAAAATGAATACTTCAAAATCGGGGGAAAATGATTACTTCAAAATCGGGGGAAAATGATTTTTAAAAAAGTTGTTACTTCAAAATTGGGTAAACTATTTACTTCAAAATCGGGGAAAATGAATACTTCAAAATCAGGGAAAGTGATTACTCCAAAATCGGACAGTTCCATTCTCACTGCTTACTAACAGTGCCATACTTCATCTCACTTCAAAATCGGGAAAATAATTTTTAAAAATATTGTTACTTCAAAATTGGGTAAACTATTTTCTTCAAAATCGAGGAAAATGAACACTTCAAAATCGGGGAAAGTGATTACTCCAAAATCGGACAGTGCCAATCTCACTGCTTACTAACAGTGCCATCCTTCATCTCACTTCAAAATCGGGAAAAATAATTTTTAAAAATATTGTTACTTCAAAATTGGGTAAACTATTTTCTTCAAAATCGAGGAAAATGAACACTTCAAAATCGGGGAAAGTGATTACTCCAAAATCGGACAGTGCCATTCTCACTGCTTACTAACAGTGCCATCCTTCATCTCACTTCAAAATCAGGAAAATAATTTTTAAAAACTTATTGTTACTTCAAATTCGGGAAAAATAATTTAATAAAATTTTGTTACTTCAAAATTGGTAAACTATTTACTTCAAAATCGGGGGAAAATGATTTTAAAACAGTTATTACTTCAAAATTGGGTAAACTATTTACTTCAAAATCGGGGAAAATGATTACTTCAAAATCGGGGGAAAATGATTACTTCAAAATCGGGGGAAAATGATTTTTAAAAAAGTTGTTACTTCAAAATTGGGTAAACTATTTACTTCAAAATCGGGGAAAATGAATACTTCAAAATCGGGGAAAGTGATTACTCCAAAATCGGACAGTGCCATTCTCACTGCTTACTAACAGTGCCATACTTCATCTCACTTCAAAATCGGGAAAAATAATTTTTAAAAATATTGTTACTTCAAAATTGAGTAAACTATTTTCTTCAAAATCGAGGAAAATGAACACTTCAAAATCGGGGAAAGTGATTACTTCAAAATCGGGGGAAAATGATTACTTCAAAATCGGGGGAAAATGATTTTTAAAAAAGTTGTTACTTCAAAATTGGGTAAACTATTTACTTCAAAATCGGGGAAAATGAATACTTCAAAATCGGGGAAAGTGATTACTCCAAAATCGGACAGTGCCATTCTCACTGCTTACTAACAGTGCCATACTTCATCTCACTTCAAAATCGGGAAAAATAATTTTTAAAAATATTGTTACTTCAAAATTGAGTAAACTATTTTCTTCAAAATCGAGGAAAATGAACACTTCAAAATCGGGGAAAGTGATTACTTCAAAATCGGGGGAAAATGATTACTTCAAAATCGGGGGAAAATGATTTTTAAAAAAGTTGTTACTTCAAAATTGGGTAAACTATTTACTTCAAAATCGGGGAAAATGAATACTTCAAAATCGGGGGAAAATGATTACTTCAAAATCGGGGGAAAATAATTTTTAAAAATATTGTTACTTCAAAATTGGGTAAACTATTTTCTTCAAAATCGAGGAAAATGAACACTTCAAAATCGGGGAAAGTGATTACTCCAAAATCGGACAGTGCCATTCTCACTGCTTACTAACAGTGACATCCTTCATCTCACTTCAAAATCGGGAAAATAATTTTTAAAAATATTTTTACTTCAAAATTGGGTAAACTATTTTCTTCAAAATCGAGGAAAATGAACACTTCAAAATCGGGGAAAGTGATTACTCCAAAATCGGACAGTGCCATTCTCACTGCTTACTAACAGTGCCATCCTTCATCTCACTTCAAAATCGGGAAAAATAATTTTTAAAAATATTGTTACTTCAAAATTGGGTAAACTATTTTCTTCAAAATCGAGGAAAATGAACACTTCAAAATCGGGGAAAGTGATTACTCCAAAATCGGACAGTGCCATTCTCACTGCTTACTAACAGTGCCATCCTTCATCTCACTTCAAAATCGGGAAAATAATTTTTAAAAACTTATTGTTACTTCACATTCGGGAAAAATAATATTAAAAAATATTGTTACTTCAAAATTGGGTAAACTATTTACTTCAAAATCGGGGGAAAATGATTTTAAAACAGTTATTACTTCAAAATTGGGTAAACTATTTACTACAAAATCGGGGGAAATGAATACTTCAAAATCGGGGGAAAATGATTACTTCAAAATCGGGAGAAAATGATTTTTAAAAAGTTGTTACTTCAAAATTGGGTAAACTATTTACTTCAAAATCGGGGAAAATGAATACTTCAAAATCGGGGAAAGTGATTACTCCAAAATCGGACAGTGCCATTCTCACTGCTTACTAACAGTGCCATACTTCATCTCACTTCAAAATCGGGAAAATAATTTTTAAAAACTTATTGTTACTTCAAATTCGGGAAAAATAATTTAATAAAAATTTTGTTACTTCAAAATTGGGTAAACTATTTACTTCAAAATCGGGGGAAAATGATTTTAAAACAGTTATTACTTCAAAATTGGGTAAACTATTTACTTCAAAATCGGGGAAAATGAATACTTCAAAATCGGGGAAAAATGATTACTTCAAAATCGGGGAAAGTGATTACTCCAAAATCGGACAGTGCCATTCTCACTGCTTACTACCAGTGACATCCTTCTTCTCACTTCAAAATCGGGAAAATAATTTTTAAAAATATTTTTACTTCAAAATTGGGTAAACTATTTTCTTCAAAATCGAGGAAAATGAATACTTCAAAATCGGGGAAAGTGATTACTCCAAAATCGGACAGTGCCATTCTCACTGCTTACTAACAGTGCCATCCTTCATCTCACTTCAAAATCGGGAAAAATAATTTTTAAAAATATTGTTACTTCAAAATTGGGTAAACTATTTTCTTCAAAATCGAGGAAAATGAACACTTCAAAATCGGGGAAAGTGATTACTCCAAAATCGGACAGTGCCATTCTCACTGCTTACTAACAGTGCCATCCTTCATCTCACTTCAAAATCGGGAAAATAATTTTTAAAAACTTATTGTTACTTCAAATTCGGGAAAAATAATATTAAAAAATATTGTTACTTCAAAATTGGGTAAACTATTTACTTCAAAATCGGGGGAAAATGATTTTAGAACAGTTATTACTTCAAAATTGGGGTAAACTATTTACTACAAAATCGGGGGAAAATGATTTTAAAACAGTTATTACTTCAAAATTGGGTAAACTATTTACTTCAAAATCGGGAAAATGAATACTTCAAAATCGGGGAAAAATGATTACTTCAAAATCGGGAAAAATAATTTTAAAAAATATTGTTACTTCAAAATTGGGTAAACTATTTACTTCAAAATCGAGGAAAATGAATACTTCAAAATCGGGGAAAGTGATTACTCCAAAATCGGACAGTGCCATTCTCACTGCTTACTAACAGTGCCATCCTTCATCTCACTTCAAAATCGGAAAATAATTTTTAAAAACTTATTGTTACTTCAAATTCGGGAAAAATAATATTAAAAAATATTGTTACTTCAAAATTGGGTAAACTATTTACTTCAAAATCGAGGAAAATGAATATTTCAAAATCGGGGAAAGTGATTACTCCAAAATCGGGGGAAAATGATTTTTAAAAAAGTTGTTACTTCAAAATTGGGTAAACTATTTACTTCAAAATCGGGGGAAAATGATTTTAAAACAGTTATTACTTCAAAATTGGGTAAACTATTTACTTCAAAATCGGGAAATTGAATACTTCAAAATCGGGGAAAAATGATTACTTCAAAATCGGGAAAATAATTTTAAAAAATATTGTTACTTCAAAATTGGGTAAACTATTTACTTCAAAATCGAGGAAAATGAATACTTCAAAATCCGGGAAAGTGATTACTCCAAAATCGGACAGTGCCATTCTCACTGCTTACTAACAGTGCCATCCTTCATCTCACTTCAAAATCGGGAAAATAATTTTTAAAAACTTATTGTTACTTCAAATTCGGGAAAAATAATTTAATAAAATTTTGTTACTTCAAAATTGGGTAAACTATTTACTTCAAATTCGGGGGAAAATGATTTTAAAAAAGTTATTACTTCAAAATTGGGTAAACTATTTACTTCAAAATCGGGGAAAATGAATACTTCAAAATCGGGGGAAAATGATTACTTCAAAATCGGGGGAAAATGATTTTAAAAAAAGTTGTTACTTCAAAATTGGGTAAACTATTTACTTCAAAATCGGGGAAAATGAATACTTCAAAATCAGGGAAAGTGATTACTCCAAAATCGGACAGTGCCATTCTCACTGCTTACTAACAGTGCCATACTTCATCTCACTTCAAAATCGGGAAAATAATTTTTAAAAACTTATTGTTACTTCAAATTCGGGAAAAATAATTTAATAAAAATTTTGTTACTTCAAAATTGGGTAAACTATTTACTTCAAAATCGGGGGAAAATGATTTTAAAACAGTTATTACTTCAAAATTGGGTAAACTATTTACTTCAAAATCGGGGAAAATGAATACTTCAAAATCGGGGAAAAATGATTACTTCAAAATCGGGGAAAGTGATTACTCCAAAATCGGACAGTGCCATTCTCACTGCTTACTAACAGTGACATCCTTCTTCTCACTTCAAAATCGGGAAAATAATTTTTAAAAATATTTTTACTTCAAAATTGGGTAAACTATTTTCTTCAAAATCGAGGAAAATGAACACTTCAAAATCGGGGAAAGTGATTACTCCAAAATCGGACAGTGCCATTCTCACTGCTTACTAACAGTGCCATCCTTCATCTCACTTCAAAATCGGGAAAATAATTTTTAAAAACTTATTGTTACTTCAAATTCGGGAAAAATAATATTAAAAAATATTGTTACTTCAAAATTGGGTAAACTATTTACTTCAAAATCGGGGGAAAATGATTTTAAAACAGTTATTACTTCAAAATTGGGTAAACTATTTACTACAAAATCGGGGGAAAATGATTTTAAAACAGTTATTACTTCAAAATTGGGTAAACTATTTACTTCAAAATCGGGAAAATGAATACTTCAAATCGGGGAAAAATGATTACTTCAAAATCGGGAAAAATAATTTTAAAAAATATTGTTACTTCAAAATTGGGTAAACTATTTACTTCAAAATCGAGGAAAATGAATACTTCAAAATCGGGGAAAGTGATTACTCCAAAATCGGACAGTGCCATTCTCACTGCTTACTAACAGTGCCATCCTTCATCTCACTTCAAAATCGGGAAAATAATTTTTAAAAACTTATTGTTACTTCAAATTCGGGAAAAATAATATTAAAAAATATTGTTACTTCAAAATTGGGTAAAACTATTTACTTCAAAATCGAGGAAAATGAATATTTCAAAATCGGGGAAAGTGATTACTCCAAAATCGGGGGAAAATGATTTTTAAAAAAGTTGTTACTTCAAAATTGGTAAACTATTTACTTCAAAATCGGGGGAAAATGATTTTTAAAACAGTTATTACTTCAAAATTGGGTAAACTATTTACTTCAAAATCGGAAAATGAATACTTCAAAATCGGGGAAAAATGATTACTTCAAAATCGGGAAAATAATTTTAAAAAATATTGTTACTTCAAAATTGGGTAAACTATTTACTTCAAAATCGAGGAAAATGAATACTTCAAAATCGGGAAAGTGATTACTCCAAAATCGGACAGTGCCATTCTCACTGCTTACTAACAGTGCCATCCTTCATCTCACTTCAAAATCGGGAAAATAATTTTAAAAACTTATTGTTACTTCAAATTCGGGAAAAATAATATTAAAAATATTGTTACTTCAAAATTGGGTAAACTATTTACTTCAAAATCGGGGGAAAATGATTTTAAAACAGTTATTACTTCAAAATTGGGTAAACTATTTACTACAAAATCGGGGGAAAATGATTTTAAAACAGTTATTACTTCAAAATTGGGTAAACTATTTACTTCAAAATCGGGAAAATGAATACTTCAAAATCGGGGAAAAATGATTACTTCAAAATCGGGAAAAATAATTTTAAAAAATATTGTTACTTTCAAAATTGGGTAAACTATTTACTTCAAAATCGAGGAAAATGAATACTTCAAAATCGGGGAAAGTGATTACTCCAAAATCGGACAGTGCCATTCTCACTGCTTACTAACAGTGCCATCCTTCATCTCACTTCAAAATCGGGAAAATAATTTTTAAAAACTTATTGTTACTTCAAATTCGGGAAAAATAATATAAAAAAATATTGTTACTTCAAAATTGGGTAAACTATTTACTTCAAAATCGAGGAAAATGAATATTTCAAAATCGGGGAAAGTGATTACTCCAAAATCGGGGGGAAAATGATTTTTAAAAAAGTTGTTACTTCAAAATTGGGTAAACTATTTACTTCAAAATCGGGGGAAAATGATTTTAAAACAGTTATTACTTCAAAATTGGGTAAACTATTTACTTCAAAATCGGGAAAATGAATACTTCAAAATCGGGGAAAAATGATTACTTCAAAATCGGAAAATAATTTTAAAAAATATTGTTTCTTCAAAATTGGGTAAACTATTTACTTCAAAATCGAGGAAAATGAATACTTCAAAATCGGGGAAAGTGATTACTCCAAAATCGGACAGTGCCATTCTCACTGCTTACTAACAGTGCCATCCTTCATCTCACTTCAAAATCGGGAAAATAATTTTTAAAAACTTATTGTTACTTCAAATTCGGGAAAAATAATATTAAAAAATATTGTTACTTCAAAATTGGGTAAACTATTTACTTCAAAATCGGGGGAAAATGATTTTAAAACAGTTATTACTTCAAAATTGGGTAAACTATTTACTACAAAATCGGGGGAAAATGATTTTAAAACAGTTATTACTTCAAAATTGGGTAAAACTATTTACTTCAAAATCGGGAAAATGAATACTTCAAAATCGGGGAAAAATGATTACTTCAAAATCGGGAAAATAATTTTAAAAAATATTGTTACTTCAAAATTGGGTAAACTATTTACTTCAAAATCGAGGAAAATGAATACTTCAAAATCGGGAAAGTGATTACTCCAAAATCGGACAGTGCCATTCTCACTGCTTACTAACAGTGCCATCCTTCATCTCACTTCAAAATCGGGAAAATAATTTTAAAAACTTATTGTTACTTCAAATTCGGGAAAAATAATATTAAAAAATATTGTAACTTCAAAATTGGGTAAACTATTTACTTCAAAATCGAGGAAAATGAATATTTCAAAATCGGGGAAAGTGATTACTCCAAAATCGGGGGAAAATGATTTTAAAAAAGTTGTTACTTCAAAATTGGGTAAACTATTTTACTTCAAAATCGGGGGAAAAATGATTTTAAAACAGTTATTACTTCAAAATTGGGTAAACTATTTACTTCAAAATCGGGAAAATGAATACTTCAAAATCGGGGAAAAATGATTACTTCAAAATCGGGAAAATAATTTTAAAAAATATTGTTACTTCAAAATTGGGTAAACTATTTACTTCAAAATCGAGGAAAATGAATACTCAAAATCGGGGAAAGTGATTACTCCAAAATCGGACAGTGCCATTCTCACTGCTTACTAACAGTGCCATCCTTCATCTCACTTCAAAATCGGGAAAATAATTTTTAAAAACTTATTGTTACTTCAAATTCGGGAAAAATAATATTAAAAAATATTGTTACTTCAAAATTGGGTAAACTATTTTACTTCAAAATCGAGGAAAATGAATATTTCAAAATCGGGGAAAGTGATTACTCCAAAATCGGGGGAAAATGATTTTTAAAAAAGTTGTTACTTCAAAATTGGGTAAACTATTTACTTCAAAATCGGGGGAAAATGATTTTAAAACAGTTATTACTTCAAAATTGGGTAAACTATTTACTTCAAAATCGGGAAAATGAATACTTCAAAATCGGGAAAAATGATTACTTCAAATCGGGAAAATAATTTTAAAAAATATTGTTACTTCAAAATTGGGTAAACTATTTACTTCAAAATCGAGGAAAATGAATATTTCAAAATCGGGAAAGTGATTACTCCAAAATCGGGGGAAAATGATTTTTAAAAAGTTGTTACTTCAAAATTGGGTAAACTATTTACTTCAAAATCGGGGAAAATGATTTTAAAACAGTTATTACTTCAAAATTGGGGTAAACTATTTACTTCAAAATCGGGAAAATGAATACTTCAAAATTGGGTAAACTATTT
>BTSY01000002.1:350700-369884 GCA_036245785.1 Pristionchus fissidentatus | reverse complement strand
AGCTAGGCGTTTAGGTTTGTTAGAATTTTGATATAGCAATAATATTTGGAAAATCGGGTGTCTGTTTAAATAATTCTTTTCAGTCATTCGCTGCGATGATCAAAGTGTCGAAGGAGAATGTCGTCGGAGGAAAGAGAATTGAGGTGAGAACATACATTAACAACAAAAACAATTAACGTGAGAAAAAGAACATGAGATAAATTCATACATTTTCTGGTTAGTTTTCGAGTGCCAAAAATGCCTCCTTCAAAAATGTGTTCACGGACATTGTCCGTGTTTTAAATTGTATGGATAAGATTGCTATCCTCGGGATTGTATTATTGTAGCTAGTTTCACATTCCCTATGATGGTGGCGTGTCGGGAGAGCTTGTTTCTAAGCCAAACCGGCTAAAGAAACTTTCGACTTTCTTTATTATTGCGAAACCTCCTTGGGGGCTCTATGCTTCAAGAGGAGATGATTAGTAAATTTCGGCGTCGTTTCTAGTAGTTGCATGCGCAAGCTCATGCAACTACTAGAAACACATAACTCAATTGTGTTTCATTGTCAGTCAGCGAACCTGCTGACTGCAGGCTTCACTTTGCTATCATGTATGCTCTGGAGCACTGTATTTCGGTGCTCTTCTCTTGGATATCAATGCTTCCTTTGTCAGATTCTGCTGTCGTTCATCCACTCTGATCTTCTGGAAACACACAAGCAAGCGACTGCATTCACACTGCTAAAGGCAATCGTCCAGAGGGAGATTAGGCATCCAGAGGTAGGGGAATACCGTAGCCTTTGAGTACCGTAGCACTCATATCTTTTATCGATTGTAGAACGATTGAGCTGTAAAGTAGTGAACAGTTTGAAGTTTCATTGTTTTATTTTTCGGATGAGTAACTCAATTCACCGTGAACAACTCATGATGAGTTGTTCACGGTAAATTCGTGTTTCGCACGCAACTTATATGATTGATCATGTCATCATGGAGGATAGTGTTCCATCTTCAAGCCATTTACACTCAAATATTCCTTCATGCAGCTCAAGACGATCATCCGTCGTGTGGAGGAATTGAGTGTGCAAGCGGAGATTGACTACGTGCGGGCGCATTGTAGACAGGTGAGGGGAGGAGATATTTGATCTTTGGTCTTTGAACTTTCATTATCCTTTCCACAATGTGTGATGTCTTCGTCGGATGGATTTATATTTATTTATTTATTTA
Source organism: Pristionchus fissidentatus (assembly GCA_036245785.1). Taxonomy (NCBI): domain Eukaryota; kingdom Metazoa; phylum Nematoda; class Chromadorea; order Rhabditida; family Neodiplogasteridae; genus Pristionchus; species Pristionchus fissidentatus. Next base: position 368,685 of record BTSY01000002.1, on the reverse strand, counting down.
TTTATTATACACCGGTGAAATATGTGAACGCAAATTTAGAAACGATGCACTAGGTGTACTTCACGTTCGTACGGCGAAAGATGTTTTTATTTAAAATTGGGTTTGAAGATGTCAAAGTGAATGAATCATCCGTCTTATCTGATATCTTTTGGCCTTTGTTGACGTTGTTTGCTCTGTTTATCCTGTTCCTGATCTTTGATCTTTGCTTCAGTTGCTTCTTCTCTTCATCGGTTCTCATCCTGATGGAATGAAAGTGGAGGACCACATCAATTTCCTCCTCGCCCAACTCAGCTATGAGGTGAATATATAACCATTTTTATTGATTGATTTTCGAAAATTGTTGATCAAGTTGCAAGGTAGCGTGTGAGTTCTTGTATCACTGTCGATTTGTAAATGATTGGCGTTTCGGTTTGCCAATTCCGACGTCTTCTTCGTTGTAGAGCTAGAAAATGAATAGAACAAGATAGTGATGGTTCTTGTAGATCGAGGACAATCATTTTATCGATTGATTTTTTTAAACGTTTCATCAAGTTTAGCTTTCGTGCGCTTTCTTGTTTCAGCATCCATGCGTCACTATTGCTTATTTGGGTTTACCAATTCTGGAAGCTTGCGTCTTGTAGAGCTAAAGCATGAATAGAGCAAAGTAAAAACCATACATTTTCGCCCGGTCGAGATCTCTCATTTTCACACACTCTCTCGCCTAGCATAAACACGTCAGATATTTCATAAACACGTCAGATTTCTATCGAAAATTCGATAAAACAGGTCAGATAGGGGACAATTCTTACTAAACTCGACATTCTGCGCATTCCTAGATGGGTCTCGAGTCTCTAAACTGTCTAGTTCAAAAAAGTGTAAACCGAGAATCTCGGCCAACGAAAATGTATGGTAAAAACTGCTATTGTAGATGGAGGACGGTCGTCTGTCTGCCATCGACACTCTGCACGCACTCTTCAACAGTCTCGTCCAGGTGAGGAGTGCAGAGTGTAGTTTACAATTGAATCGAGAACTGGCTTTATAAATAGTTACCCGTTAAGATTCCTCATTAGTATTGACTGGGTGAACTTGGATCTCTCCATTTCCAATTTGTTCTTCATTTTTGATTGGAAATAAGGTAAACTGCTTGCCGCCAATCTAATTTAGAGGGGATATCCACAAAAAAAAGTCTTCATAAAATAGTTTTGAGACAAGGTAGTATTCACGGTTAATGGAATGGATTTCTCTCCTTTTCAGTCTGCCCTCGATCCCGTCGCTCTCACATGCATCATCAGACTCGCTTCGAGAATTGTCTCTGAGCCAAATGAGAAGGGAAAAGCAATGGCCGCCCTGGCTATGAGGTACGGTAAATAGATGGATTGGGGGAATAGGGGTACGGTAGATTGATTGGAGGAGAACGGTAGACCGGTTTGATTCTAATTAATGGAAATTAAGCCATGAAAGCTGGAAGATTCCGGTTACCTGATATTTTGGAAAAAAAATTAGACAGACTTTTGATAATTGGGTTTTCGAGTGGAAATTATAATTGAACAGTGGCGGAACTTGGTTGATTCCTGTTCCGTGGTCGCGGAATAAGCATCGGTTTGTTGAATTGATCAATGCACAGCAACTTTCTGGTTAAAAATATGATACGTTTACAGACGTCTTCTTGCTAACGTATCCGACGCGCGTCGCAACGACGGATTTTTGGCAGCCATGGACTGGTTGGGTGCGGAGAAGGACGGAATTAAGGCAGCTGGTGAGGAGAGGGAAAGAATGGACAGGGAGTACGGTAGAGGTGGTACTGTAGCGAGTGTACATGGAGAGAACAGGGAGGAATACGTGTGAAGAGTTCTGTAGTGTACTGTAACATTGATTGAACCGCGGCATAAATATGTTGATTTACCCATTGATTGACAGGTGCCTGTCTGCTGCTGCAGTTCTGTCTGATGGAGGGAGGCGGGGCGAAGGAGGAGACAGACAGGGAGAGGATGAGAACGGCTGTGGGAGCTATTGCTGGTGAGTGAAGGAGGCGACTGACGATCGTAAACTGATTTTAAATTGTAAAAAAGGATTGGAATTGTGGGCGGTGTTGATGCCAGGGGAATTATTCAGTCATTGATTGTTTATTCTGTCAGAGTCAAAATAATAATAATGTAACAATAAGTTAATAATTATTATTTTCACACGAGAAGAAGTAAGTTCGGCATTTTTTTCTTCTAATATTTCGGTTACTAGGCGGGTTTGAGTTACAACGCGCAAGTATCTTTGAATTATTCACTCCGATCTGATATGATTGAGCCCGTTCGGCGAAAATAGCAGCAGCCAAGAATAAACAAGAAAAATACTAATGTTCATGTCTCTTTTCAGATTCGCTCTCTTCCTCTTCTCCCTCTGATATCACAAGTCGCACAGCCATTCTCCTACTCGACGCCTTGTCTGGCATTGTGGGAGTGCTGGGCAGGGAGGGCGTGGTGGGAGCCGAGAAGGGAGTCGCCAAGGCATACGGTAAGTAGATGGGAGGGGGTACGGTAGGAGAGAATATTGTAGTAGGCTACAAGGATGCGAGTTGGATTGGGATGAACAGGCGAATTGATGTTCCACCGATGTATTTTAGCGATAATTAGTTGGGTGCAATAATTAACTGTTGTCTTGACGTGTGCCTGATAATTATTATTAAATATACTGATATCTCATCAATACGGGTGAAATTATCGGCCATGCCAATAAATGACCCCATTTCAGAAGTGATGTCAACGTGGATGCGATCGAAAGTCATCGAGACTCGGAAGAGTTGCTGCGTGCTTATGGGCAATCTGCTCACACTCGGACACAATGAGTTGGTACGGTAATTATCGATTGGTGTTACAGTAACAGGGATTAGTGTATACGGTATCTATCGATCGATATTCAGACGCCGACTGGCTGGTCGCTGTTTGAGTGCGCCGTGTGGCCGATGAGTGGAAAGGGAGCGATGAGTGGAGACATTGCACCACTCGTGATGAGAAATGTACTCGCGACGGTGGAGAGACTTGATGAGGAAGAGGTGAGCGGGGAGGAGGGGTACGGTAGGGAGAGGGTAGGGAGAGAAAAGGAGAGGAGGAGGGGTATGGTAGGGAGGTAGGGAGAGGTAGAGAGAGAGAGTACGGTGTACACTCCGATTCTAGGAACTGTTCTGAAATTGTCTGTTAGGTATTTTCGCGAGCAAGAGCGGTCCGTTGTACATTTTCTTCACTTGAGGATCTCTAGGAACTCATAATCACCGAGTTCACAAAGTGTAAAGATAAATGAGAAATATTGTTTTATTTGATAAATTCTCCAGTGATTGAAAACGAGGAAACAAAACATTGTGTCGTTTGCTGATAGTGAGTAGAAGTACTTACGTAGAACATAATCACCGAGCATACAGAATCCAAATTTAAAAAAAAATGTGTTGCAGGTGAATCGCGCATGCGAGAAGCTGTCCAAGATTGCCCGCCACGAGATTGTGAACGCGCCCAACGAGCTGATCAAGGTAATCGATAATTTAAAAATAAATCAGTTATCGATCCGGTTGATTATACTTTAAATATCGATTGATTCCTTATTTTGTAGCGTTCGTCGTGCTTCAAAATCGGCGCGGCAATGGCGTTGAAAGTGGAGGAGGGAGGGAAGAAAATGAAAGCAATACTCGACCATCTCGTGCCAATTCTATCGAGAGAAATTAGCAGGAAGAGCGCAGCTAGTGGTTAGTTTGCGATTATTTTGTATATTTATACGTGATATTATACAGTTAATGAGGCGTATGCACTTTTCGCCTTTGCATGTTCAACTTGGAACACGCATGTTGCGGGTGGCCAGATGGATCTCGAAATGAGAATGCGGACACTCGACTTTTCTGAAACCCGTTGTCGTGTAGTACCGAATTTGTTGTTGTTGTAAATTTAGCTTATCGATTTACCCCTTCCCTGATCAATCTATTATTAACTTAACCTAAAACGCTAACGAAAATGCCTTCGCGCCCTCCAGCCTGCAGCAAACGCTGATAGATCATGCGCAACCGGAATACAAGGCCATCAACATGATAAAACAGAAATCGTTAAGAAGAAAGTTTCGAGGAACAATCAATAAATAGGTGTGAGTCTGTCTGTGAGTCCGTCCCGTCCGTAACTACGGTAACAAGTTCGCTGGAGCAACCACACTTGAATGGGTCAGATACATGATATTTGTCAAAAACACAAAAATCAATAATAATCAATAAATCAATCAATACTACCGTAACCTACAGTACCCTCCGATGAGTTCGGTGGGTCAGACCGCAGGTCAGATTCATGATTTTTCTCAAAAACATGAAAATCGATAAATCAATAAATACTACCGTAACCTACAGTACCCTCCGATGAGTTCGGTGGGTCAGACCGCAGGTCAGATTCATGATTTTTCTCAAAAACATGAAAATCGATAAATCAATCAAAACTACCGTAACCTACAGTACCCTCCGATGAGTTCGGTGGGTCAGACCGCAGGTCAGATTCATGATTTTTCTCAAAAGCATGAAAATCGATAAATCAATAAATACTACCGTAACCTACAGTACCCTCCGATGAGTTCGGTGGGTCAGGCCGCAGGTCAGATTCATGATTTTTCTCAAAAACATGAAAATCGATAAATCAATAAATACTACCGTAACCTACAGTACCCTCCGATGAGTTCGGTGGGTCAGACCGCAGGTCAGATTCATGATTTTTCTCAAAAGCATGAAAATCGATAAATCAATAAATACTACCGTAACCTACAGTACCCTCCGATGAGTTCGGTGGGTCAGACCGCAGGTCAGATTCATGATTTTTCTCAAAAACAAGAAAATCGATAAATCAATAAATCAATCAATACTACCGTAACCTATAGTAAAAGTTCGCTGGGGCAACCAAACTTCCTTGGGTCAGATACATGATTTTTGTCAAAAACACAAAAATCAATAAATCAATAAGTGCTACTGTAACCTACAGTAAAAAGTTCGCTGGGGTAACCAAACTTCCTTGGGTCAGGCAAAAAGTTGCCACTACGCCACGAAGTGGCGTAGTGGCAACTTTTTTTCGATGGCCCTCCTGGACCCGGCGACTGAAGTACCCCTGGACCGAACTATACCCGGCGACTGAAGTCCCCCTGGACCGAACTGTACCCGGCGACTGAAGTCCCCCTGGACCGTACTTTGAAAACGTAGTGCGCTTAACCTCCACGCACCCCGCTAGTTCATTTAAATATTATATTGCAGTGGTGGATGAACTTGCGTCGCTGGCGCAAGAAGTGATGGAAGTTCTGAAGAAGAGAGGAGGAGATAAGGCAGTCGGAGATCGAATGATTGCAGCCATGAAGGAGAGCAGAGAACTCAAGGATGAGAGGAGGTACGGTAGGGGATAGGGATGGGTACGGTAGGAAGAGTATCCAGAGGGTAGTATTGGGGATTACGGTAGTGGGTCGTTGTTCGGCAGTAATGAGACATTGGTAGTCCATTATCGATCGATACCGTATTCTCTTTCTCTTTGAGAGCGGAGCGTAAACGACTGGTGGCGATCGATCCTGAGGCGGCGGCCAAAGAGACGATAAAGAAGCAAAAGAAGAAGAGAGAGGCGAAGAAAAGGAAAATGGATGTGCATAATCCGAATAGAATATTCAAGAGAAAGAGAGCAGTGGGCGATGATGATGAGTGATTACGGTAGAGAATACGGTAGTAGTCTTGTTATTGATTGATAGTAGCCGAGTGGTGGGACGCCAGTTATCTTCAATTCACAATGGTGGATACTGCACTTTACTTTTATTATTGTTAGACTGTGCTTATTCGGACGGGTTTATGGTCCAGACTCTTGTTACGATTATTGTTGCATTGTTGTTGTTTTCATGTTACAGTTATTTGCCTCGTTTTCCATTGTTTCTTGTTTGATATTGAGAGAAATAAAAATACAAACGTTCAAGACCTATTTTTAGAAATAAATATAATGAAGAAAATAAATAAGAGTCTTATTACAAAAGAAATAAATAAGTCAATGGAGTATAGCATACAGTAAGTAGGATAATTAAACTATGAAACATCAATTCGTGATAGACTTTCGTGGTTACGGTACTTAATTCAAAATTTCACATCTGAGTCGATTTTTTTGTTTTGCACTTGTTTTTTTCTCGTTCTTTCTTGTTTTTCTGACCAAGTACTGATCTTGCTCAGATACAGACCAGGTCGGAGCACGTTCCTGAGCTCTATGGGATCTGCTTCTACCTGCTCTGCCCTCTCCGGTGCTTTCCCTCGCACTTTCCCGATTTTTCAGTCAGCTTACTGCATGATCACCTCATTATCACGCGTGATCCCGACCTATTCGTACATCTTTCCCACTATTTCTGACCCTCATTCCTGTGGCTCCACTTGAACTCTGCAAATTGCAAATCTCTGCAAATCATTTCGCTACCAAGTCCACGGAACCGTAACATACCTGAGGACTGCTACGATCAAGGATCTTCTTGCTCCTTATGTCCCGGTAATTTGTTTCAGAGACTAAACATTTTTGTTTCCGAAATGCAAAATGATGTTTGGTTTTTAGGGTTTATGGATGAAAAATCGAAAACGATGTCTCATTTTTCAAATTTTCACTCGATGCCTCGCCTGGATGACCTGAGTCTCATTTTTCGAAATTTCACCTGAAAAAGTCGAAAAGCTGTCTGGGTATGTTCCCTAGAACGGCCTTTTTGGTCTATGCCCCCTCGAAATCCCTTTTCCATTCAGGTCGGTTATGTCGTTCACGAGGCTGGATCTGGGGAAGCACAAGTTCGTATCCATGGAGAAGGTGCGGGGAAGGCTTGGGAAATGGCAAATGCTGCTGCGAAGCTGAAAATGGGGGAAAACGAGCTGGAGGGTCGCGTACTCGAAGGAGAAGAGGAGGAGAAGTACTGGTCGAATGTGAATGCGCAGAAAGCGAAAAGAAATGAGTCTCGTGTACAAGGACTCAGATGGAGGGAAAGATATCCGAGGAGAAAGAAGGTACGAAGAGGAGGAAAGAACTGCCAAGGCAGAAAGAGGAAGAACGATGGAGATGGTTGTGGACAGCCAAAGAAGAAAGTTTTCCGAGACGATGAGTAGAAATAGCATTCGGTCATGGAACTATTTGTTGAATTTGTAGTGGGACCATTCCGCTCTTTTGTTTTACCCTGTCGCAACTTGGGTAAGTTTCTTCAATTTCACATATGTATACCGCTACGTTGTTTCAAGCATAAATACTTCATTTGTATTGATCACTGCAAGAATAAATTAATTGGACGCTTCTTGATTGGCTGCATATGGGAGGTTACCTGATTGTGAGCACACAGTCTAACAATAGTAAAGGTAACGTGTGGTAACTAATTGAAAATAAAAATGCACTACAGTAACCCTCCACAGTGTCTACCGCAAAACGACCCACTACCGTAGTCCAAAATAATCGCTTCTAAATCCCCTCCTACCGTACCCTTCACTATCCACTTCCGTACTCCTCCCATCATATCATCTATTGTAACTCCTCTCATCCTTGAGTTTTCTGCTCTCCCTTCCTACGGCATTCTTCCAATGAGCCTACCGTACTCTTCCGCATTGATGTTATAGTTATTTGCATCGGCTTTAATTGTTTCTTGTTTGATATTGAGACAAATTTTTAAAAAATCGTTCACTATTGTTTTTTTTAAATTAAAAATAATGAAAAAATAGCAGAAGAGGAGAAATCAATGGAATCATGTATACGGTAAGTAAAATATTTAAACTGTGAAAAATTAGTTCATGATAGTCGTTCGTGGTTACGGTACCTTTTAGAAATTATTTTTTTTTAATGTCATTTTGTTTGTTTATCCTTCATTTCTCGCTTTTTCTTGTTTCTTTTACTAACCCCATATCATGCTCAGATGCAGATCAGGTCGGAGCATGTTCCCGATCCTTGCTTGTCCATGGAAACAGCTTCAACCTGCTCTGCAGGTAAATCCCCTCGCACTTTCGCGATTTTCCCATCCTTACTACATGATTACCTCACTCTCAAGCGCGGGATCCCGACCTTGTCATACGGCTTTCCAACTATCTCTGACCCACTTCCTCCTCTCCCCTGCCCTATCTCTCTCTCTCGTTTTTGCATACTCCCACAGCCGTTGCTATGCCCCATTCAACGTTTTCGCTTGTTGACTCAGCGCCAGATGGCGTGCACTCTCCGTTTATGTGGAAACAGTCCCTCCGTTTTTTCTCCCCCACCCCATTCTGTTTCTTCTCACCCCTCTTCCTCTCTCTTTCTCTCTGCGTCTCTGCCCCTTCCGTCCACTCTCTCCGCTTTGCATACCAGACACAACAAGACGTGTGCTCACTCACAGTGATCTACCACCGCCCTTCCTCTCTCTCCCGCTCTCTCCCCTTATCAGTGTGTTTCTGTGTTGCAGGGTGTGGCACGCCCGAGTCACTAGTTCCCGAGGACTCAATGAAGAAGGACGGCTCCACGGCTCTGCTAATTCCCGGCGCCGGCAGCCCGGTCAAAGCAGCCCCCAAGGTAACTCCGCTTCCTAATAACTCAAGTGTATTGCCACAGATAGGCAATATGCAAATGTGCCACCGCGCGATTTTAGCATGCTGCCCGGGCCGCGCGCGCCCGACGATAGGCATCTTGCGCGCCGCTTTTTCTTCGAAAGTCGCTAGATTACATTAGCGCGCGTGGGCCGGTAAATTTTTAGCCCCGGCATGCCTGAGGCTAAGAGAGGGAGAGGGCGAGCGGCGACGGAGATTCTTATCGCCAACTGAGAGAGGGAGAGAGAGACGAGGGCGCTTGTGTAGTTTGTAGTCCGCGCCGCCAGGTCACTAAGAGGGCTCGCGCGCGCGTGTCAAACACTACGTTTTCTAGAGCTCTGACGTTGGGTTGTTGTCGCGCTGATTTGAGAGCTGTTTGGAGCGTATTTTGATGGATGTTTGCCCTCCGATCGCTTTTTCTCCAAAAGCGTTTTTCACTCGCCACGTGGATAGACTGCATTTCGCGATTGCAATCGACCGAGAGAGGAGAGAGAGCAGATCCCATTGCTTATGTGGAAAAGGCGCGTGTTTTTCCTTGGTTTCCACTGCCGTTATTGATTATTCTCGTGATTATGTTTTGACTGCAACTAATCGACTGAAAATGCACGTATTCGGGGAAGAGGCGCGCGCGAACTCCGTTTTCGCATGTTTTGGCTGATGTTATTGATTTTTAGCTCAAGAGTAGTCCATCGATATTTCTGTTTCTCACGGTAGTCAATCGATAATTTATTGTTTCTCACGGTAATCGATAATTTATTGTTTCTTCATCGTAAACGATCGATAATCGTTGCAGGAGATGACGGCGTCGAACAGCTACAAGACGCTGTCGCTCGTCGTCCTCATCGTGCAGACGACGGCGCTCGTTCTCGTTCTGAGATTCTCGCGAACGCAGGTACGGTAGGGGAGGATATTATCGATTGTCTGAGTTTACTGATTGATCATGAAAATTGAGTATCCTTAGTGGTAGAAACTAATTATTTAGTGAATGCAAAGCAGAGAAAGTTGGTCACTTATCGAGCCTGACATGAAATATGGCTTTTAAAGCACTCAAAGAAACCAGAATCCGCCTTCCTTTTTGGAATATAATAAATCAAAGAAAATATCGAGCAGCCTGTGAAATTGAGTTGAGTATCCTTAGAAACGTAAAGAATGTTTTGTGAATGTTATGCCGAAAAAATGGGCTTCCCATCGAATCTGAAAAGAAACTTTCGCTTTAAAACACTCGACGAAACCAGAATGTGCCTATATTTTTTGACAGCATTCTCGGGCTTAAAAATAATTGAAAGTGGGTCATGAATTAGTACGCGTAGCTGAAATACGCTATAGATCTCTGGGCTACAGCCAGAGGTCAACAAGTAAAAAGGCATGAAAATCTGGTCGGGCAGTTTTTTATTTTTTTGATGGTCTACCGGGCAGGTTTCTACATTTTTGGGGTGTTCTAGGAGACCCTGACGGGCAGGTTTCGTTTTTAGGGGTCAAATTGATCAGGCATTTTTCGCGCCCGCCTACGGCGGGCCCGTTATATTTAAATCTACCCACTTTTTGAGTTATGGCTACAGCTCCTCACTTTTACCTAAAGCTATTGTTGAAACTCTAATACGACATTTTCCAACTTTTAATCTCGACTACCGTTAAATAAACAATTTTTAAATAATGTATAGGTATTGCGCTCATTAGATGAGCTGAATACCTGCCAACTAGAGCGCTGTAACAAACCCTAACCTGCCGTGTATCTTCTATACAGAACAGTGAAACATGCATTTGCATTTTCAGAAAAGTTATTTAGAATGTATGAACAAAAATTAACAATTGTTTCGTTTTGAACATATTCATCGAAAATAGTGCAATTTCTTCAGCGTGAGAACCCCATTTGAACCCCATTTCAGACATTTTTGAACCCCATTTGAACCCCATTTCAGACATTTTTGAACCCCATTTGAACCCCATTTCAGACATTTTTGAACCCCATTTGAACCCCATTTCAGACATTTTTGAACCCCATTTGAACCCCATTTCAGACATTTTTGAACCCCATTTGAACCCCATTTCAGACATTTTTGAACCCCATTTGAACCCCATTTCAGACATTTTTGAACCCCATTTGAACCCCATTTCAGACATTTTTGAACCCCATTTGAACCCCATTTCAGACATTTTTGAACCCCATTTGAACCCCATTTCAGACATTTTTGAACCCCATTTGAACCCCATTTCAGACATTTTTGAACCCCATTTGAACCCCATTTCAGACATTTTTGAACCCCATTTGAACCCCATTTCAGACATTTTTGAACCCCATTTGAACCCCATTTCAGACATTTTTGAACCCCATTTGAACCCCATTTCAGACATTTTTGAACCCCATTTGAACCCCATTTCAGACATTTTTGAACCCCATTTGAACCCCATTTCAGACATTTTTGAACCCCATTTGAACCCCATTTCAGACATTTTTGAACCCCATTTGAACCCCATTTCAGACATTTTTGAACCCCATTTGAACCCCATTTCAGACATTTTTGAACCCCATTTGAACCCCATTTCAGACATTTTTGAACCCCATTTGAACCCCATTTCAGACATTTTTGAACCCCATTTGAACCCCATTTCAGACATTTTTGAACCCCATTTGAACCCCATTTCAGACATTTTTGAACCCCATTTGAACCCCATTTCAGACATTTTTGAACCCCATTTGAACCCCATTTCAGACATTTTTGAACCCCATTTGAACCCCATTTCAGACATTTTTGAACCCCATTTGAACCCCATTTCAGACATTTTTGAACCCCATTTGAACCCCATTTCAGACATTTTTGAACCCCATTTGAACCCCATTTCAGACATTTTTGAACCCCATTTGAACCCCATTTCAGACATTTTTGAACCCCATTTGAACCCCATTTCAGACATTTTTGAACCCCATTTGAACCCCATTTCAGACATTTTTGAACCCCATTTGAACCCCATTTCAGACATTTTTGAACCCCATTTGAACCCCATTTCAGACATTTTTGAACCCCATTTGAACCCCATTTCAGACATTTTTGAACCCCATTTGAACCCCATTTCAGACATTTTTGAACCCCATTTGAACCCCATTTCAGACATTTTTGAACCCCATTTGAACCCCATTTCAGACATTTTTGAACCCCATTTGAACCCCATTTCAGACATTTTTGAACCCCATTTGAACCCCATTTCAGACATTTTTGAACCCCATTTGAACCCCATTTCAGACATTTTTGAACCCCATTTGAACCCCATTTCAGACATTTTTGAACCCCATTTGAACCCCATTTCAGACATTTTTGAACCCCATTTGAACCCCATTTCAGACATTTTTGAACCCCATTTGAACCCCATTTCAGACATTTTTGAACCCCATTTGAACCCCATTTCAGACATTTTTGAACCCCATTTGAACCCCATTTCAGACATTTTTGAACCCCATTTGAACCCCATTTCAGACATTTTTGAACCCCATTTGAACCCCATTTCAGACATTTTTGAACCCCATTTGAACCCCATTTCAGACATTTTTGAACCCCATTTGAACCCCTGTGAGAACCCCATTTGACCTATTCAATAACCTATTTTCCTATTCTTTGTGCAGAAGGAGAAGGTATAGAAAACGAAAATGTAATAGAACTTTGTGGTATAGGAAAAGAAGGTGTCATTTTAAAATTGTAAGAAGTTTCTTTTGTTGCAGAAGGTTGAAGGTCCGAAGTACCTCTCGTCGACGGCCGTCCTCATGGCGGAGGCAGTCAAGGTCGTCACCTGCTTCGTCGTCCTCTTCAAGGAGTGCAGTGAGTGCTTATTACATCTATAGTTATATGCGAAAGTGGAAGAGTACAAGAGTGGAAGAGTAAAGTGCCTGCTAAACATAGGAATGCCCAACATGATTCCTTGAATTTTCTTTGAATTTGCACACCGCTCGTACTGTTGATATAATTGGAACAAAAAACAGAAGGAACACCATGTATATTTTTAATAATTGCGCTAATTAGCATAAATATTAATGTATGCAAAGCTGAATGAGGGGACTAACTTTTTGGCATTTATTATTTGATTTGTGAAAAAATGCTTGTGAATTTCTTGTTTCGTCTATTGTATAGTCCATAACTTTGAGAAAATGAAAGGATACCGATCCGAAATCTGAAATGAAATGAACGTACCAATTAATCCATCTTCAAGTACATACATTGCAAAATGGAGATCTCGCAGATTTCCGTTTCCCCGTCCTCATCAATGCAATCGATCGCGATGTCATCCAGCGACCGATGGACTTCCTCAAGGTGAATCGGGGTTTCGACCGGGCGATAAAGTCCTTGATTTGGTGTGCTACTCGATTATTTCTTGAAATGTTATGAACATCTGAAAAAAGGGCTATAACTACTAAATTTTATATTTGATCAAGCATTGCACATATTTTCTTTGCTCGGTGGAACGATATCGATAGATAGCGTGTTCTGATGGTACGGTAAGAGAAGAGTACAGTAGTCTACTTGTGTGATATCAATCCATTATGTACTCAGATGTCGGTGCCAGCCGTGCTCTACGTGGTGCAGAATAACCTGCTGTTCCTCGCCCTCTCCAAGTTGGACGCCGCCACGTATCAGGTACGGTAAGAGGAGGAGTACGGTAGTTATCTGCCTGACTTCGGTGGATCAACAAATTCAAAAATATTGTTGACATTTACCTGATAGAAGAGGTTGATAGGGTGCGAGTGGTTTGGTCGTCGACCGAAGTTGTTCGACACCTTGGTGATTCACGGTGTCGCCTGCTGCTTAGAAACAAGTGGATATGACATTCAGGGATTTCAAACGGAAAAAAAATTGAATAATCATTGATATTTTTTTTCGAAACACATGATTGGATTCGTGGTTCACCTTGCACGCGTATACTATGATCCTCTTCTCTCACGCCGTGAGAGTGTTAGGATCACTCTCTCTCTCTCTCTCTCTCTCTCTCTCTCTCCAGTCAAAATCCAATCAATGCTTGTGCACTATGTTTACTTGAGCATTACTCTCGCCACGGTCATAGTTCAAGGCCCTTTAATCAATCGTTTTTTTTTGTCAAATCAATCATTGCCGCCTCCCTCGTGCCAGGATTAGCGTCAACCCTCCCTTTAGGTCAATGATTGTCTATCAATACAATCAATACTCGTAAATTCAATAGATGAATGCCTCCTCAGGTGACGTACCAGCTGAAGATCCTCACCACCGCCTTCTTCACTGTGGTTATCATGCAGCGGACGCTGCTCAAGACGCAGTGGGTCGCCCTGCTCCTGCTCACTGGAGGAGTCGCCCTTGTGCAGGTACGGTAGAGGGGGAGTACGGTATTGGGTGGGAAGGCAGGGGGGTACGGTCGCTTGCGGGATGGGGGAATACGGTAGAGAGGAAAGGCTGGGATACGGGATACGGTTGGTGTAGGAGAATAGGGTAGAATAAAACAGTAGCGGGATGAGGTGGGAATACGGAAGAAGCTGATTAAGTATTTGTACGTTGGACTGCGGTAGGGGTACAGTAAAAGGAGTGTGTGAATGGGTGTACTTAACAGATGTGGGGAATGTGGAAAGATGGGCGAAGGAAAGGCATTGGATGTTATTAGATGTTGTTGAGTGCGAACAACTGGCACTTGTTTGCTTCGTGCCTTTCACGAAAGATGATTGGCAGCATGGAAATGATCATAGGTGGGCACAGGGTACCTAGACTACCGCCTGCAAGCAAAATCCGAAAAAAAAATCAAATTTTCTCTGGTAAACACCTGAAAAGGGGGTCATAAGACGACCGCCTGCAGGGCCAAATTGTGATTGGACGAACGCGTGCAAAAAAAGTTGAATTTTAGCTGCCCATCTATGGAAATGATGATGATTCGCATTATAGTGTTATTCACATGAAATTTTACCACCACGCAGTGCGATTGTTGCGCTGTATTTACACGACTCGCACAATGATTAATAATTATTTATCCTTAAAGAGTGAATCCTTAAAGGTCCTTAAAGAGTGAATAATTGATTTGCTTTATTTCAGATGCCCTCAGGCGATTCGTCGAAAGCGGAAGTCGCCCACAACTCGAGCGAACACTTTGTCGGTCAGTCTCGCCACGAATATTTCGCCCGTTAAAATTAAATCCTCTTAAGTTGGATTTCAAATATGTCTGTGGGGAATTATGTTTCGAGTACCCGCGCATTCCGTGTTTCGCAATGGTTTGATAATCATTGTGGAACGTTTTGATGTCGATCGTATGAGTCTTGGCACTCTTTCACATTGCACCCTATGTCTGTCACCCGCTGCGCTCTAGGGTGGCATGGTATGTTTAAATTTCCCTTTTTTTAATTCTTTAAATATATTTCCCTCACACCAGGTCTGATCGCGGTCATCGCTGCCTGTCTCACCTCCGGCTTCGCTGGCGTCTTCCTCGAGAAGATCCTCAAGCAGGGCAGCATCGGACTGTGGATGAGGAACTTGCAGCTGGGTTCGAATTAATTACTTAATTAACTAAGTTGAATGAACTGTTCAGTTGCATAAGGGAATGCATTTTGCAAATATGTATTATGCATTCTCGTTTTATCAATCAAATTGCTCCGTCCGAGAGAGAGAGAGAGAGAGAGAGAGAGAGAGAGAGAGTTTTGAGTTACGTGTAGAAACTAGGTGGTTCGCCGCCGCGCGCTGTTTACTTTAGTGCATTGACCATAAATTAGCAATTTTTTCTTTACTGTTGCTACAATAATAAATATATTTTCGCTGCCACAATGGGAGATGCGTGCAAATATTTGTGTGTTCCTCTTTCCCCTCTCCTGCTGGAAGTACCCCTGTCTGCCATTGATTTGACCGTTGAGGGACTAGGTGATTCTTGACTGCGCGCATTGCGCATCAGCGGATCTGAAATGCCTTCTAGCGGTTTATTTCAAATATTGAGTACTGCAACCTAAATGGTATGTTCCATAAAGAATTTATAATGTGTTATTTTTAGTCTGTCACGCTTGAAACTGATCAATTATCAGATTTTGGCGCTTGCAAAACCGATCTTGTGCTCAAAATGTAAAAAAAAATTTTTTTTCAAATTTTATATTTTCGAAAACATTTTTGAAATATTTTTTCCCAATTTTGTGTTTAGCTGAAAGCCCATGTCCGATTAAGTCAGAAAAATCTGCAGACGCTTGGTAAAAATCTGCAGCCGTGATATTAAACCAGGCGCAAACCCGAAACGATGTCTGCGTTTGTTCCCTGGAACACCTTTTGGTCTATGCCTGCAATATTAATTACTATGCGCGTCGTTGCAATAGAACGATGCAGAAACAAACAACAAAAAATCGCGCCCCTACCTTTCCGGCAAGTATTCCGCCCTCCTCCTCCCCATTGCTTTGTCGAGAGAGAGAGAGAGAGAGAGAGAGAGAGAGAGAGAGACTGGGTGATTTGCGGCTGTCGTCGCACAGGCTTTGCATACAATTGCATCGCATCTACAATTTCAAGAGCCCTATTGTTAAAAAAAATCATTATTTTAAATTGTCAGCCTTCTTCTCCATCTTCGGGGCGCTCTTCATGTGCTGGGCGTACGACGGAGAGGCGATCGGACATGGTGGCCTGCTGCAGGGATACAACGGCAGCGTGTGGACGGTCGTCATGCTGCAGGTGAGGAGGGGGCGGAGCTTGATCTTAATTGGTCAATTGATTAATCAGTGCTACTTTACAGTTGTAGGAATATTTGATTACTATTGATTATAAATATATCTATCAACAATTATTATAGAAGTACAGGTGCAAAATGAGTAGAATAGAAGGCGTATTCTTCAATGGACAGCATGTAAGAAGTTTATAGTATTAGGTAGGAAAATATTGGCAGCGTGAGGGTAGTGATCATGCTGCAGGTAAGGGATGGATAAGGGGGCGGAGTTTGAACTTCATTAGTTAATTAGTAATTAGTGGAGACGAAAAGGTAGAGAATAAGTAGAATGGGGCGCATTCTTGGATTAATTGTGAGCAAGCAATGCGATGTATTAAAGATTAAAAGAGCGAGGTGAATCATGCATTTTTGTTGTTTTGCTAATGTATGAGTGGCGGAAATGCGTTTAGCAGAAGAGATTTACCAGAAGTGGTTACAATTTGGAACTTGCAATTTGTAACAGCTTCCGGTTGCAAATTGGAATTTCCAATTTGCATATTGTAGATCATCTTATTTTTCGAGGAATTCTGGTGTGTGGTGAAACCGAGACCTCGCAAGATTTTGGTTATGTAGTTGGATGAACAGCAAAGCCCCAATTTCCTCTATTTCCCATTTCTGGAAATTGGTTGAACCATGTAAATATTTATTAATTATATTATTTATGCTAATTAATTGCTACCTGCAGGCCTACGGCGGTCTCGTGATCGCCCTCGTCGTCAAGTACGCTGACAACATTCTCAAGGTACAAAATACATGTTTATAGCTCAGTTTTTGCCTACGAAAACGATTTTTTTTCTTCGAAGAAACTGTGTTGCCACTCGAAATCCACGCGAAAATTTGTATATCAGTGAAACGAGTTTCAATTTTTTTGCCGTTTTTTTACTACTAGAACGGATTTGGTGCGACCCGGCGAATCCGGGTTACCCGCCTCTTGCTTATAATCGGGGTACTAGTTTCACGGATTTCAAAACATCTTGCTCTGCGTTTATCAAACACTCAGAATCTTTTCTAAACCAGTTTTTTTAAAAACTAAACTTTTCTAAATCAGCACATCCCGGAGGATCTGGGTTTCCCGCATCTTATTTATCACGGGGTTTCTGGTTGCACAGATTTCAATTTGGTACTTACCTTTTGGTACTAAAAATCCAGATTTGAAAATGTTGTAAAAATAATACATTCAATACCCGGAGAATCTAAATTATTCGTTGTTCGTTTGTGTCGGGGTTTCTTGTTTCAAGGATTTCGATCGAGTTACTATTGATTATTCCAAAATTCATAATGTCGTCTCAATCGCTTGACGCACAACCAGGAGAATCTGTGTTTCCCGAGTAATCCTGGGGTTTCTAATTTCATCTATCTGAAAGCCCCTGCTACTTCAGTTATCCAATATTTCAGCAACTTGACTGCTCTAACAATAAGATGTAGTTAATAGAGACTGTAATTGAAAGAGAGCTTAGGAGGAAAAAAACATGTTCGGAACATCTTTCACACAACGATTTTAGAAAGTTTATATTAACGATTTTAGAAAGTTTATATTTTTGAGTTCCTAATGGGAAGTTACAAAACGTACCGCCGGGGTTTGCCCCATCCCGGAACATCCGGGATTTATCTCTCCTTATAGTCTTGGGGTTTCTTCTTATGCGAATTTCATTGCGACTGGTCCTTCGTTTATCAAAACTTTTTTAAAAAATCTTGTCTATATCAGTGAAAATTTTCTGTAAAATACTGTTCTGTTTTGCATCCTATTTGAGTGAGTATCTACTACATTATCACCACTCTTTTTGTTGTATCTCTCTAAATAAAAT
>BTSY01000002.1:326021-350200 GCA_036245785.1 Pristionchus fissidentatus | reverse complement strand
GACGACAGATCACACATCTGACCTACCGTAATCCTACCGTATATCCGATGCTACCGTATCTCACCTCAAGCTGAGTGATCTCGTCGGCGGTCAGGTCACGAGCGAACGTCTTGCCCACGTACACCTTGTTGTTCTGCAAAGCAATCGATTACCGTAACACGCATACCGTATCCTGATCCTCTACAGTACCTGGACCATGCATCCGTCAAAGTAGTACTGGGTGGTGGTGGCCTCGGAGCAGAACGAGGGACGTGCGGGCGGCTCGATGTTCTGAGAGAATCGATTAATACGGTCTACAGTACTCCTACTGTAATTAAATCAGTTGAAGATTACTGAATTTCTACCGTACCTCATCTCCGTCCTGCTTGGCGAGCTCGTTGTTGTTGTTCTGGTCCTGTCCTGCTGCTGCATCATGTTCATCATCTGCTTCTTCACGTTCTCGCGGTGAGACTCAACGGCCGCCTGCAAATCGATAATTGCATACCGTATTCCGCAATCAATCGATAATCATCTGCCGGATCCCCGCAATTTATCAATAATTATTTACCGTATCCCCAATCGTTCACTCGATACCGTACCTTGACCTTCTTCTTGTAGTCGTTCATGGTCGATTCGTAGGTGGTCAACTCCGTCTGCTCGGCGGGCGTCAGATTGCGAAGGGGATAGCCGTTGGCGAACAGAACGTTGCCCTGATATCGATTGATGAATACAGTAGGGCTGCCTTATCCGCCCCATTGCAATATCCTACCGTACAAACGGAAAAAACACGCTATTCAACCTTACGGCGAAAGCGATGAAGGCATAACGTGCCCGATCAGTATCGTATCCCCGTCGCACTTGCAAAGGTCTACCGTAACCCGATGGTTACTGTATTCTCCTACCGTAGCCCGATGGATACCATACTCTACCGTAACCCTATCCTACCGTATCCTCGTACCGTCACGACGCATCCGGCGCTTCCTCCAATGGACGATGCGAGGGCGGCGAATCGCTTGGCACGCGTGGCTTCGAGTGCGAGAGGAAGGAGGGCGAGGATCAGAAGGGTCTTCATCGTCTGAGAGTACAGTACGGTGGTGTGGTCAATGGTGGAGTGATGCGACGTTTACGAAACGGCGGAGCTGTGAGAAAATGGCGCGAAACGAGAGTGGAACAGTTCAAACAAGCGGGAGGGTTGATGCAGAGCAGTGGAACAAATGCAACTGAGACCGCGCCCTCATATTTATAGAGGGAGAGAGCAAAAATTGCACCCGATCGTCAACTTTCTCTTCATCCAAATCACGCGAATCTTGCGCAGTGGCAGATATTATTTGTCGATCTCAGCAAAGTAGCCGGGCAAATATTGAGATGGTGAAACAGCTATTCACCGGGACGGGAATTGAAACTACGAAATGGGAGAAAGGGAACAACAAAAGAGGTGAGAAAAGTGGGGGAACTGTGTCAGGGAAGTATCCGACCCATCTTTTATCCGTGTCCTTTTACAATGAGGAGAGACTGGATTGGGGGAGGGGAGGATGACACAAGGTGAGTCAGTGTTATGAAATAGAGTTTAGAGGGGGGGGGGGGTGAGGGATCTCATGCGACAAGATTTGACACAAGATCTGACTCAGCGAACAGTTATGTATAGAAAAAGAAAAAAGAGTGAGAAATGTCAGACCATGGTCTCTTCATTTCGCACATTCTCTCATCCAACGATCGGTGTAGAGAATGTGAAGAGATCGTGATCTCTTATGCCGCACTCTAGACCCCACACGACAAGATCTGACTCAGTTAACAGTTATGTCTGGAAGGACGAGGGTCAACGGAAACGTGAATCGCCGCAAAAAAACAGCATAGCAGGAGGGAATTGATAGTGAGAAGACTCATAGATGACAAACAGAAGGGATGAGCGGGAAAAATATAGTGATTAATAGGAACTTGTGAGTTGCACATGATTGCAACCCTCCAGAATGGGGTCAGGGCGAGAGTGTCTGTAAAAGTGAGAGAGCCCCTCTTGATTGTACACGCTCCATCGCTCCGAACCCCGTTGAAAAGAAAATAGAAGAACCCCGTTGAGAATTCCGAACGAACTGCGAATTAAGATTTCCGCCCCGTGGAATCATCTGTTAAAGTGAGAAGAGGGGGGACGATAAAGAGGAGGAAGTAGAGAAAATAAAATAGAAGAAAAACGGATCAGAGAAGGCTCCCACGATCTCATTGACTGACTGTGAGAGGGATGGGAAGTGAGGAGGGAGAGGGAGAGGGAAGGGGGGGGTGATCTACCTAGGGGAGAGAGAGAGATCCAATTGGTTGATCCACTCAACCACGAACTCCCTCCTCTGTTTATCGGGCGGGATTGAGGATGTGTGTTCACAGAGACCCGATCGCGTCCCGGATCACTGCTGGTTCACGGATGTTCACACATGGGAGAATACGGTAGTGTACCGATTGGAAGATATGGGTTACGGTAGACTCCCGGATCAATCGATAATTGAGGGAGCGGTAGATCGTGGAGAGGCGGTAGACTCGGCGGTATCAACATAACGACGAGCAATAGAATACGACTGAACGGCAGAAGGGGAGGAGAGAGAGAGAGAGAGAGACCAACTGTTATTTGTCGCTCGCTCAATATTGAAAACACGAACTCTAAACCGATTAGTCATTGTTGATTACGACTGCAGATTATCGCGTCTAACTGCTGTAACGAGGGATAGCGAGAAAAGAGACTCTCCTCGAATCGCGCACTCTCTCACCGTCAGACAGGCCGAGAGAGTTTGTAGAATGGAGAGAGAGGGGCAAGAGCAAGTATCGTAGCTATACAGTAATCTAGGGGAATAAGGGGGGGGGGGTCAAGAGCGACCCTCCTCAATCCACACACTCTCTCATCGTCAGGCAGGCGAGAGAGCGTGCGGAACGGAGAGTAAAGGTAAAAGGTAAAGGTGTTCCATGTCAAGCGATTTTACAGTAGCAAGCTACCACGCTAGATGGGGCAAGCCGGTAAGCCAGCTGCAACGGAACGGAGAGTGCGGCAGGGAAAAAGAACCGTTGACTAAAAACCGTATCCACATCATTCCAGTCTCATGGGGAGTTGAGGGGGGTCAAGAGTGTGATCTGACACCCGTGAGCGGGATTCTTTCCTCTCTGAGCATAATAGACAATGGACACGTGGGATACGCATTTCACCCGTGAATGGGAGAAATGAAACTGAGGGAGAAGAGACCAGAGAGTAGGAGGGATATGAATAGAGAGGATATCTATGGATTGTACTTGGTCGAAGGTAGATACAAGAGTGTTATCAGAGATGACCAGAATTGGGTCGACTCCATCAACAAAACAATGACCAATGACCGATGGTGAAATCAAGTGTGGACATTCTTCTCAAGAGCATCCCCAAAAACAATGTATTTTTGGCGGCTTTCCAAAATGCACCAACTGCCGTGCTGAATTCAATGGGCAACGGCTGATTCGCGTTGGATTTTGTGCTCTAGATGAGAAGGAAGACAGCCAACGGGATGAAACCAATATTTTTATTTTGCAAAAACAACCCTTCTTTTAATCAGAAGCTTGTTGTCTTCGACGGTTCTTATCCGAACTAGTGCGGGATTCACAATTGACATTGGAGCTATTATGATCTACCACTGGAGCCGAGTTGCGGGTGTTGATAAGTGGGGCAATAATCGAAAGTGATTGGGGGAGGATGACAGAACCAGTGCTAGCTTACCCCCCCCCCCCTCTATCTCGAGGGTGAAAGGGTTGGGGGCTGGATAGGAGGATACCCTTCACCCCCACAACTCCTGCTCTTTATACGGCGAACACGCTGGATTTCGAACGACACCCACATTTTAATGAGATGGAAATCGGTAGTGGCCAGTGAATGAGTCACTCTTGTTGTAGCCGAGAACTTTCTCCCGATTCTGAATCACTTTTGTGTCCTCTTCGTACGGATCTCTCTCTCTCCCTCTCTCTCCTCTCTCTCTCTCTCTCTCTCTCTCTCGTCTGTTTACTCCCTCTGCCATCGACGAAAACACACACATATCTCCTCTACTCCTGAGTATTCAGATACCCTCGATCGGCCAACTGTTCACTCAACGTCAATACTACGATCAAGGGGTATTTTGGCAGAAGTTCGAATCAAAACGACCTGTTGACATAGTATGAATCGTACAAAACACAGCTGAGAAAGCACCGCACATGATTCCAATCCTGCAGGAGGGGTCAGGGCGAGAGAGTGTGTGACATTGAGAGAGCCCCTCTCGAATTTACACGCTCTCTCATTCTAACCCCCGTTCTGTACGGTTGATTGGCCTGCAGAATGATGTGACCGCAATCATTACTATTATGATGAAACAGTTGTACCAGTAAATTTTTGCGGAAACTTGGCATTTGAGTTGATGTCGAAACTGGAATCCGCGTGGTGCTAAAAATATCCGTCGATAGAGCGTCGAGGAGGTGGAAACAACACAGTCCCTTTGAATACCTCGCGTTATTTGTTCTTTTGCAGTTGTTTTTTTCTCGATTCTCCAGAAAGGGGTCAGACGCGAGGTAGTGTGTGAAAGTGAGAGAGCCCTTCGCTCCATTCTTTCTGGCGGGTTGAAATCAATCATCGACTAATGAGATGTAATCTGCTCATTGTTATCATAACCACAATCATCGAAACATATTGTCGCCAGCTCGGAATAGAATGCGTTTGTGAACCTAAAGAGTCATTCTCACTCACATCATTCCAGTAAATCATACAAAGAGGGGTTAAGAATGAAAGAGCGTGTGAAATCGAGAGCGACTCTCTCATTTTTGCTCGCTCTCTCGCCCTGACCCCATTTCGGAGGGTTGGTTTCTTGCACTTGTAGCTATGGAAATGGAGTGAGATGGGGGTTGGTCCAGTCGAGAATGACTCACAACTCAGTCTCTCTCACTTAGTCTCATGGAGTCTCTTCCCTCGACCGAGCAGAGTAGACGAATCGGCAGTGCGTCTAATCAGAAGATAGTCAGAGATGTGGAGGATGACATCATTTATGCGTTTAAACGGTGAGGAAATCGAGATGAAAATAATTTTATCCGGGTTAAGGAGTACAAAATTTCCTTACGTTATGGACTCCCAATAAATCTGTAGAGAACCTTGTCATTTGAGTTGAGACGGAAACTTGAATCCACCTCGTTCTAAAATTATCCGTCGATCGAAAGTCGGGGGAGGTGGAAATAACACTACAGTCCCATTAAATATCCCGTGTGTGTTTGTTCTTTTTTGCAGTTGTTTCTCTCTCTTTTTCTTCTCTTCTCTCCACTTTCGATCAATCATCATTCAGATACGTCCACGTGCGAAAAGAGAGAAAGGAGCGAACGACGAATTGGAATTACGGTAAGTGGTGTACGGTAGAACACAACATTCTGGGCGAAATGTCAAACGTGAATTCGTCGTTAGACAATCGCCCATTTACTATTATCGCACTCTCTTACTGTCTGCATTAGCATAGACTCGATAGAACGTCGTGGGTAGGTCGTGTGGGCATACTGTATAAAGGTATTGATTGGGTTACAGTACTCTTTTCCGGTTATGATCTATGTAACCAGATGATCAAATAGAGAGCAACCCGACAGTTTCAAGCTGATGTTCGAAGTTCAACTAAACCAATACACACACTGTTGCGGTAATCTCTCCGCTAGAAAGCGAGCAACTTACGGCACACTGTGTTCTCTGGTACCCCCACCCCCCGATCTCTCTCTCTCTCTCTCTCTCTCTCTCTCTCCCTCCCTGTACTCTTTCCACTCTCCAGAGCTCAACGAGATCGACAACAGGGACGTGAGAGGAAACGAGAGGAACACGGAGATTTCCGACGAGATCAGACAGGTAGACAACAGACACAACCAGAAAGGGGTCAGGAGCGAGAGAGCATGTAAAATGAAGAGGGGCTTTCTTACTCTCTCGCAGTGACCCTTCTCTGTAGGTTTGGAAACGTGTGCTCAACATAGAACAGCCAGAAAGAAGTGAGAAGCGAGCCTTTTCCCTTTCTTCCCCTCACCCCTTTCTGGTGTTTGGGATGACGTCACACTACAGAAGAATGTGCGTTCACGTCACAAACAACTGTAGTAATCTCCCAAAATGTGTCGAAGTTGTGATGGTATCCGAAGTTGTGATGTAATGGTATCCGAAGTTGTGATACACCAGATTTTCGTCCTCCCGCGAATTCAAAATTTTCGGTTCGATTCCTGGTAACTTTAATTACATGAACCGTGATGCACATTTCTGGATAATCACAGATTACGGTATAGTTGTGACAATCAAAGCACAATCGATTATGACTATCAAGAATTATATCACACGAATCTACAAATTTCGATCCTTGACACGTTATGTTGTTGAAACGCGACACGTGACTTTTTGCGTCATATTGGATCACGTGTTGCAATATTACTGATTACTAACCTGTTAGTAATATTTCAGCAGCAAGTCTGTACCCGGATAGAAGACATCGAGAGAGTAAAAAAAATGTTTAAAGTTACCGGGAATCGAAAAAAATCACTCTTTATTTTGTCCAGGAAATGAATGGAAAAGTGTCGAAATAGAAAGGAAGGAATATTAAAAAAAAATCAAAAATCGATAATCAAGTCCTAGGAAAGGAAGGAAAGGACGAAACCGAGAATCTTGTCTTTCAGGCAAAGCGCGCAAATTCAAAATGTGATTTTTTTACTACGGAAGTGCGCTGTGTCACATTTGTGATCTTTTATTTTACGTATTATCACTTTTTGTATTCTAGTTCTTTTTTTTCGGTATTAAGTCCCGGCGGCGGATGTCTATCATCCTGCGCTCAGAAAGTAACGTAATCAAGAGAAAAAAGGCGCGGAAATTATCACCGCGTCGCAGACCGCAACGCGAGGCGAGCTTTCTGAATAGGCCCGCCGCAACACGCACGCGCCACACCAGATTTTCGTCCTCCCGCGAATTCAAAATTTTCGGTTCGATTCCTGGTAACTTTAATTACCCAAGTTTGAGGGCTATCTACTAGCACGATTTGGTTGAATTACCCGAAACACATCTGGCCAACAATACTGATCTAACTTTGATTCTGCACTCTCACAAAACTAGGTTTTCTGGTTGATAGATCAAAGTACTCAAAATGTGTCAAAGTTATGATAGTCTATGGATATGGGACAGTGTACCAGAGATGTACGAACTACTAAGCCCCGATTATCGACCAAGTGCACATTTCGAATTTCAACCGGAAGTTCGTCTCTATTTGCAACCCGATGGAGGGATGATTTGAGAAGAAAAATCGGTCCATACTGATGGAGTGCAAAAAAAGAATATTCCCTCATCTGAAGCGTCAAGCGCCTCACAGGATAAACATTTTTTTCAGGTGGCAGAGCGTGATCGACTCCGTCGTCGAATCCGAGTAGGAGCAGTGACCTACGCTGACCCGCTAGTCACTCAGACGGACGGGAGAACACCACGACCTTCCCGACCCCAATCAATCAATCGATATCGATCACGTGACCCCCAAAAAGGGGTCTACGACCATCCCTTCTACCGTAGTCGACCCAAGATGACTACTCGGTCTCACTCGGATACTGTATCCTCCCCTAATCGATCCAAGTCATCTCAGAGGGAGAACAGTCTCCGACCTGTTTCCACTTCCACTACAGGAAATCAGCCAACTGAATTGATTTCGGATCATCTTGCAGGACAAAGTCTGACCAAATACAAAAAGACAAAGAAGAGTGAGATGAAAGAGTCACGAGAGAGGCAGAAAGAGACCGGATTTGTGTTGATTGGTGGTGGATACGCAAATACATTGTAGCCGGCCTTTGCTATTTATCCTTGTTTACAGATTATTGAAATGCGAAACACAACCAGTTGTTGAATTGTTGAGGTCAGTCAAACTAGTAAATAAATACAATTTGAAGAGCTGATTGTTATTAGTGAGAATATGGGGCGAGATTATGAAATTGATAAGCTACCGCGAGTAAACGAGATCGATCGATAATTCAAACGGAATTAGAATCAGGGAAGGGGTTACGGTAGATCAAGAGCTCACTTCTTGTGACCTCTTGCAATCTTCGAAATGATCATTGATCGACGGCCCTTCTCGAGATTGCGCATTCCTGAGAGAAGTTGTACATAAAAATAATTTATGATTCATTTTAAAACTCGCGAACTGAGCCCATATCAGAGGAGAAAACGATTTCGTTTTCTGTTACTTTCAAAGATCAAAGATCTCACCAGGCACCATTCTCCGCAGCTCGTCCTTGTTTGCTTTCACTGCTGAGCCGACGCCTTTCGCTGAAGAGAATCGATCAATATTGTAATTCCACAGTAATCATACGTGGTCACCCGGGGCACTCTGCATTTTCGGGAAATCTGCTTACGGGGCACCATACAAAAGTTCAAGATTTGAAAAATGAAAGGAATGGGCAGTTGATCAATACTGGGAGCACTATGTAATGGTGTGAAATCGGGAAGGGAGTACTCAGAGAGAAAAAATATAATTTAATGCCCACGTGTGACAGTAATCGCCACCCATCGACTACATTACGCTATCAATAACGTACGTCTATCCTCCTCGCTCTCATTCTCCTCCTCTTCCTCTTCTTCTTCCTCCTCTTCAACGATTCTCTTCTCAATCTTATTCGCCAATCCGGGAATCGGGCGACGTTTTGCCTCACTCGCTGAATCAAAATGCATATGCTTTCGAAATTTTATTAATAAAATGACAATAAAATCGGCAGACAACTGATGAATGCAATCAATTTACTAACCATAAAGGTAAGATACTTTTAAAATTATTAAATAGATATTTGAATTAGGATTCAGCTACTCATTGAAGAACACGTAAAAGCTACGGATTCGTATCCAATAGGTGAAACAATAATATACCATGCTCCCCTTGCGTCTATCGATTCGTTTTTTTGTGTGTAATTGTACCTATTTCAATTCATAGGAAACTCCAGTCACAGCATATTTAGACATTTTCACAGAATGTTAAAATAGCCAACAAATAATTAACGAACGTTTTCTCGTTGGTGACGTCACACTGGCGGGTTCGACACTCGCCGTTCTCTTTCTCATTCGATCTTCACGAGAGACAACGACCACTGGAGAGGGCACTTCTGCAATGGATGATTCGATTGACATTTATTTATCGTACAATTCGAATTACTATTATTTATTCCGCCAGGGCCCCTAGGGGTGTGAGTTCGTTGAAGACCAAGAAATGAGATGTAAACATAGGTCAAAAGGGTGCGTTCGGGAAAGTCGAGAATGTGGGTTGGGTTTTTCAAAAATGGACATGAAGCACTGAAACTGTGGGTTCGTTTTTATTTTTTTTTTCTCAAAATCCAAAAATGCGGGTTGGATTTCCGAAAATTGGCTTTGAAAGTGCCAAAATGTGGGTTGGCTTCGTCGTTTTTTACGCACCTTTTGACCTATGGATGTAAATGAGTGGACATTGAAAGTCCTTCAGAATTTAACTACTTTTGAAATACTGCGCGCTCATATTTAATAGTTAAAACGAGAATTGATAGTATTGTTTTAAAAATACTAATCCCACTTCACATTGAATAATTCCCCAAATTAGACACTCATATTAAATAGTTGAAACAACAATTAACCATGCTTCCAAAGTAATTATCGTTGCATTTTATTTCCCCCCACAACTAGCTAAACTGCGCATACTAAAGAATGTTATTGCTATAGCCTCATATGCGGACGCTGAAACCAGAAACTAACCGGATCCGGCTCTCTTGGGTACGACAGCCTTCTTGGTCGACTTCACGGGTAAATCGTCGTCCGAACTCTCCGAATCGATCACCGGCTTGCGAATGCGACGAGTCTGCAGAAAACAATATAATACAGTATACTATACTGGATACTGTAGATATTGGCTGTTACAAATTCACAAACACTCGTCCGAAATAATAAACGCTAGACTGATAAACACGAAAAGATTGGCGAGTGAGTTTGTTAAAACAAGAGAGATGTCGGGCTATGTATGGAAAATGATTGCATACCCAGTATTTCATTTCTCATTTTTTTAAAGTATCATTTTAAAGTTGTAGTAATAAACAATGTAATGTATGGTAAAGTGAGGAAATACTGACGACGTTCTTCTTGGGAGGGATCACTTCATCCTCCTCCTCTTCCTCAAGTGCCTTCTTTGTCACAGTTCTCTTCGAGGTCGACGCCTTGGATTCCACTTTCGGAGTGCTAAAAGAAAGCAAGGGAAAGTGAGGTGATCAGCTGCGATAAGACGCGGCGCTAGATGAACCTTCCCATCTGCCTCATTGGCTCACAAGGGAGGGGCAAAAGTCGGCGGAGCTCGAATCACAATCTGACCATATAGGTGGATAGGTACCCCCAGGGGTTGCGCAAAACACTTTTCAGAAGTTTCACCTAAGACCCCCTAAGGCACGATAATCGCGATTGAAGTTTATGTTAGCGCGCGCTTCCTCGAGACCACTTCGAGATGCACACCTCTTCCGCCGTAGCCTCATTGGCGCAGCCGGTAGAGCGTTGGCATCTGAATCCGAAGGTCGGTGGTTCGAGTCCCCGCCGGTGCGCGTCTTTTTGCCGTTTTTCGTCTTTGTTGTTTTCATCATGCGAAA
Organism: Pristionchus fissidentatus; assembly: GCA_036245785.1. Classification (NCBI taxonomy): domain Eukaryota; kingdom Metazoa; phylum Nematoda; class Chromadorea; order Rhabditida; family Neodiplogasteridae; genus Pristionchus; species Pristionchus fissidentatus. The sequence continues at coordinate 339,628 of BTSY01000002.1, read as the reverse complement.
GATCAATAAGTATCTTTTGCACTTTTTTCGCGTTATGATGAAATATTCCTTATTTTTTCATCGAATGAAAATGCAAAAAATCCTTGTGATTTTTTCCCGATATAGATGTCGCGCGAAATGAGATTATCGATAAGAAAACGCGAAAAAAGGGCAAAAGATGCTTTTTGATCTTTCGCATGTAGAGAACAATAAAGAGGTAAAGAGGCAAAATGAGATGCACCGGCGGGGACTCGAACCACTGACCTTCGGATTCAGATGCCAACGCTCTACCAGCTGCGCCAATGAGGCTGCGGCGGAAGAGGTGTGCATCTCGAAGTGGTCTCGAGGGAGCGCACGCTAAATTTCAATCGCGATTCTCATGCCTTAGGGGGTCTTAGGTGAAACTTCTGAAAAGTGTTTTGCGCAACCCCTGGGGGTACCTATCCACCTATATGGTCAGATTGTGATTCGAACTCCGCCGACTTTTGCCCCTCCCTTGTCAGTGGTAGAGCGTCTGTCTAGTAAACAGAAGGTCGCTGGTTCGATTCCAGCATGAGGCACCAAACTTTTGCCTCTTTGTCATATTTAGTAGAAAAAGGAAAACGAACCTCTCGACCTTCTTCGTCACTGCAGGCTTCTTGCAAGCAGCGAGGGCCTGATCCAGGAGCTGAGAATAAACTTATATAATTACGTAAGACATGCGTTGAAGACGGAGTGTGCAATTTGCAAATGAAAAAAACAACAATAATAATGATAAAGTACCTTGATAACAGCGGCAGTGTCGACAATGTCGGTGTACGGCGTCTTCTGGGCTAGTCTAAAGAATGATTTCACATGTTTGTCATGGGGAAAAACTAGTAATAAGTTGGGATTCATTCGTTCATTGTTTATTCCTTCAGATTCATGTACACGAATTAAAACTGTGAACGGAGGTAAACGGTGTATGTCATATTACTGTAATTGTATTACTGTCATTCGTACCTGTATATCTTGGCCACAGGTCCTCCAATGGGTGTCCCAATGAGTCTCTCTATTTCCTTCTCCGCACTCTTCTCCCACACTTCCTTCTCAGTCTGCACTGCAGCTGGATTCGACTCTTTCGGCTGCAATAAAGGTATATTCTAAAGGAGATAGAACCAGGCGGATTGGTGCAGCTTCTTTTTCATAAATGCTGGAAGTTGCATTAGATTCCAGTGCTTCAACCATTGGCAGTTGCGATTGAAACAATAATCAGAGTCAAGCAAAACATATATTCCGCCTAATAACGAAAACGAGGGAACATGAACGGGAAATTATACATGTAGGCTAAAATGAAGTAGGGTACTAAACTAATTGCTTCCCGCCCTGTCTACTATTGCACCGTATTTGCCACCACGAAAATTCCCAAGAGGACAGTGGCATGTTGAATGATAGCAGTATTAATCGAAAATAAGATTCACCAGCCACGGCAGACTTCCGCTGATCCAGTACACAATGTTGTACACCAGAATCTCCACGTCGCCTCTGCAAGGCATCACAATTTCCGAGAATTTGTAACCAGGTGGTTTCCGGATTCATTAACCCTACGAATACCAAAGTGTTGACAAAGGCGTGATTATCCCTAACTTTTTTTCATTTCAATGAGAAAAAAAGTGTTGTATTCATTGTGACGCATTTCAGCAGAGTTACTCCATTTCAGTAGAGTTTGAAATTCGGGTAATTGGATTAGATCTCTATATTTCGCATATTCTCTACGCCAGTTATTGGCGAGTAGACTTTGAAAGGTAACTAAACAACTACCCGTATAACAGGGAAATTGACCGCTTTTTTGAAGAGAGAGCGCGCGGAATGAAGAGTGTGGGGGTGTAATTTCCCTCTTATGCGGGTAGTTGTATAGTTACCTTTCAAAGTCTATTGGCGAGAGAATGTGCGAAATAAAGAGCCGAGATCCAATTGTTAACTCGAATGTAAAACTCTACATTTCAGAAAATTTACAACCATGAGGATTTCGGTTTCATCAACCCTACGAATGCCAAAGTGTTGACAACGAGGCGTTCTACTTGTTGCTAATAGATGAAAACGACAAAATAATGTAGTCGTCATCCATTCGACTCACCTGTACGATGGCTGAAATCCTCTGTGTGCATCGAGTGAAGTGAAGATGGCAGTGCCGTTGTGAGCTGCAATATTCGACGATTACTGTAGTCAACGGAATACGTTACCATAACTTCCTTCACATATCTCTAAAAAATCGATGCCTGCGTCGCTACCGCCACTAATTAACGCCACGATGTAATCCCCGCAACTCAGAGATTCTCACGGTTCCCTAAATTTTCCGATTTCGAAATTTTGCCCCTTCGCATCCGCTACACCTACGGAGGGATCGATAATACACTGAACGGGAACAGCAGACTTCACACTATTTTAGATAAAATCTATTGAGAAACAGTGTTATTTTCACTTCCAACCTTACGCAACCCCCTCATGTGCGAGGCGATTCCCGGGTATAGGGTACTTGATAAACACTGACCTCTCTTCTTGTCTGCCTTCTCCACATTGCTGCTGGCCATTCGAGCAAGTCCGAAATCGACGAGAATCGCTCCCTCGTAGTCAGAAGGCGCACGGAGAAGTATGTTACCCGACTTGATATCACCGTGAGTGTAGTTCTGAGAAGAATTACGGTAGCAATGAAGATAAGGAATACAGTAGTAGTTTTGATATGTGTTACGGTAGTGGTTATTGTAAGGATTACGGTAATAATTAAAATATGGGTCTACGGGGGGCCGTGGCTATCGTATCACTTTTAGCAATTAAATAGTATTCATGATGATCGAGTGTGGTGTGGCGCGGTTACCGTACCTTGGAGGAGAGATAATCGAGCGAGCGGACGACCGCTTTGGCTACAGTAAGCGAAGTTGCCTCGTCGAGACGCCCGGTCTTCTCACTGTAATATGCCATTGGATCAGGAAGATAACAACTGTAGCTATGTTGCTCACTAGACTTTGAAAGGTAACTATACAACTACCCGCATAAGAGGGAAATTACACCCCCACACTCTTCATTCCGCGCGCTCTCTCTTCAAAAAAGCGGTCAATTTCCCTGTTATACGGGTAGTTGTTTAGTTACCTTTCAAAGTCTACTGCTGACTAGTAAATAGAGAATTGTTTGGGCGCTATTGCAATATTTGACAAATTTTTATACAAGGCGACGAATATAGTTTAAAGAGGAAAAAAGATTGTTCGAAAAAATGAAAACTGACCGAACAGCCTCTAGCGAGCCAGCGTACTTGGGCATTATCAGATATCGCATCTTATCGTCCTTGTAGTCAAAGATACCACCAGAGACCATGTGAGGCACTCCCACCGATTTCACTTCTGCAAGGTAAGAATAGTAAATGTCTGGAGGGGAAGGGTTCTTCCTCGAGTTGTATAGATAGTTCAACACTATTATCTCTGTTATCATGAATGATACCGTGAGCTAACGTTCCTTCTCCGCATGCTCATATTTCTATTTATTTTAAATTTTGAATAAAAACTATAAACCGGATGTCATGAAAAAGTTAACAGGCCAACATTTGTAATTAATGTTCCCATTCGTATCAACAGATAACAACTATTACAATAGCGATCAAGATGACTCACTCTTCTCTTTGCAGTAACTCTGTATCATGTCGAATTTGAGTGCCCGTTGGAATACGGCAGTCTCGACGAAGAGAGGACCGTTGCCCGATGGTTCCACCTTCACACACAACTGCTCCTTCTTTCCCGTCTGAAACAGCATTTCCGGTTGAATCGCAAATAGACTTTGAAAGGTAACTATACAACTACCCGCATAAGAGGGAAATTACACCCCCACACTCTTCATTCCGCGCGCTCTCTCTTCAAAAAAGCGGTCAATTTCCCTGTTATACGGGTAGTTGTTTAGTTACCTTTCAAAGTCTAATCGCAAAGTACGGAAATTCTAACGCATTTTCTGGTGTGGGTCGATAATAGATATAACAAAACCAAAACAATATAAATAGCTAATGTCATAATGCATTTCTACTAAAGTTATGCCGTTCTACGATTGACTTTAGAACAAAGAAAGGCCGACAAGGTTGCTCGAGCACGAGCACTAACCTCCGTGCACGTGTAGATGCGGCCAAAACCGCCGGTTGCGAACTGCTTGCCAAGAACGAACTCCTTTTTACTCGTGTCGACAAACTTGAACCCCGCGGGGATCTTAAAATAAGAATAGTAGCTAGAAAAATAATGGTAAAACAAACCTCCGCAGCGAGAACATGAAGTTTGGGAGCCTTTGCTTTCGGTGGCATAATGTACCTGAACGATTGAACATTTTTACGCATACAAGACTTCGTTTTGGAATATATATCAAATCAAATAAATCGATCAAAGCATATGAAAATCGAAAAGGCGAAAAAACACATTCTAAACGGGAATCATAATGTTGACACGACGGAGCGGAAATTTGAATTCACCTCCCAAGTGTATGCGAAAGTGTGTGGCTCTAGTACGGTATATGCTTGAATTAGTTCAAACCGGTCAGATCTTCATGTTTCTTGCATAAGTTTTTGAAATGTTGCATTACTGTTATCTTTCCTCTCGTACTTTCGCAATGGCACCATTTCAGGGTTGAACCACAGCGCCAGAAGACCATACTGCGCCGTTTTTATATCGGATAAGCTGTGAATACGCTAGATTCGACTCCAAGATGGGAGTTCCCAAGTTTTATCGCTGGCTGAGCGAGCGCTACCCGTGCCTCAGTGAGGTCATTACCGATGCTCAAGTGAGTCCAATTCGTTGTTAGCAGCGACAATGAATCGATTCGTCGCAGATCCCCGAGTTTGACAACTTGTACCTGGACATGAACGGCATCATCCACAACTGCTCTCATCCGAACGATGACGATATTACGTTCCGCATCTCTGAAGAGCAGATCTTCCTGGACATCTTCAAGTACATCGAGGTTCGTGATTGTTCTTCCAACACGGGGTAAATAATTGCATAGTTGTGTGCTAACGAAATTATGTGATCCGAGGGAAACACGAATTCACCAGGTTTGGAATTGCAGAACCTCTTCAACATCATCAAGCCGCAGAAGGTCTTCTTCATGGCGGTCGATGGAGTCGCGCCGAGAGCAAAGATGAACCAGCAGAGAGCGCGACGATTCATGTGAGTAGCGGCGATTGTCGAATTACACTTAGATGGGAAAGGGTTGTTGCTGGAAGGTTAAATGCAGGAGGGTCGAAAGAAACAGGTGCATTTGAGCATAAAGCGAGAGGATCTGATCCAAAACCGAGAATTGAACCAAAATTGGGTGGGTTTGTGGCAAAAAAAGCGGGGGTACTTTTGCTGGCAACACTCTAGCCCATTCATGGAATTAGAGAAGACTAATGATAAATATCATGATGCGTTGAAACGAGCTGATTCGCTCTCTATACGTATTACTGTAGGTCTGCGAAGAACGCTGAAGCGCTGCTCGAGAAGGCAAAGAAAGCAGGAGAAGAGATTCCGAGCGAGAAGCGATTCGACTCCAATTGCATTACTCCCGGTAAGTTCATGTTTCACTTTATGGTTCCACCCAAATTACCAAAATTCAAGTTGAATCCTTTGTAGTTTCGAGCCTTATAAACTGTCAAATAGCTCACGTGGCTACTTTGATTGACATTCTAATACCGTACCCCTCTGCAGGCACTCAGTTCATGGTGGAGCTGAATCGCAGACTGGGCGAGTGGGTGCAGCACAAGGTGAACACGGACGGACGATGGAGAGGCATGCGCATCTTCCTGTCGGGACACGATGTGGGTTACTGTAACAGATTATTGATTTTTAGTTTAATTCACTCTGATACGGTGTTCATCTGAATGGCTATTATGGGAAATGACATTATGGTCTTACGCTCTGGGAAAGGTTATAAAGAGATGATCACTGACATAATTAAGTGTCCCGGCGAGGGAGAGCACAAGATCATGGACTTCATTCGATCGGAGAGGGCCACTGTTGGATACGACCCCAATACGAGACATTGTATGTACGGATTGGATGCGGATCTGGTTAGTCCTCTCACATTTAAAAAGTACGATAAGTTACGGTAAAAAAAATTCCCTACCTAGTGTTTCACGGAGCGAGAATAGACCTACCATGTGTGTCTAAAAAAAATAACCAACCGCGTGGTTTTCAATCGCATTTGTCATCCCACCAAGCGTTTTTAAACATGTTCGAGACATCTATTTAATCTGTAGTCGTCGTTCTCTCCTTTTGAATATAAAGTTACCTTACACAAATTTGTACAATCGATATTCGATGTCGAAATGCTAATCCGTCTTCCAAAGAAATTGTTGGTGTTTTCGATCGCACCAAAACTATAGACAGTCATAACTTACTGTTATTACCTCACGATACACATATTATCTCCTTGCGCCTTCGGACGTCGATAACTTACCATATAACAATGGTTTATCTCTCAGATCATGCTGGGAATGTGCTCTCACGAGCCTCACTTCTCCCTCCTCAGAGAGGAAGTCAAATTCACTCGTCCGTCCAAACCCGGATCCAAGAAGAAGGCACCGCCCAGGAAGTCCGTGTTTCATTGGGCTCATTTAAAACCATTGTTTATCGGTTTGTTGATAGGCAGAGCTGAATAACCTCAACATTGACTATCACTCCTTTTTTTATTGAAATAAGGCTCACAGGGAAATGTTATCGTTCGTCAACTCATAGTTTCTCTCAATAATTCAATTATTTCTACAGGACTGAGGCAGACACGATCTGCTTCCACCTACTGCATCTCTCCATCCTCCGAGAGTATCTCTCATGGGAGTTCATAAAAGTCAAGGTACAGTTGTCAAATTTTCCCCCTTTGAAGTTTGATATCATCAAGCATCATTAGTGGAATAAATATGCCAGGGGACATTTGAAATTGGTTCATTGGATATTTCCCTTTCAGGACTCGATCTCGTTCGACTACGATATGGAGAGGATAATCGATGATTGGGTGCTGATGGGATTCCTGGTAGGTTACTATTACCTTAATTAGTAGGAATTTCAAAAACTTCAGTAGCCAATCAATCTAAATGATTACCACAACCCTACCATCTCTCTCCAGATCGGAAATGACTTCATTCCCCATCTGCCCAATGTGCACATCCACGATGACGCCCTTCCCCTCCTCTACAAGACGTATATGGAGGTCCTGCCCACCCTCGACGGTTTGTTGTTTCACGTTGTTTCCTTAGTCTCGACAAGACACACCACATCAATGTAATTGAGATCGCAACGAAAAATATCAGAAAGTTGTTTTATCAAAATGTGTGAAATCGTATCCTGGTGTGCTAGTGTTCTATTGTTTCACCAAGGATTCATAATTTTCGATTTTATTAATCTATTGATATTAACCACAAATGTGAGGGATTTATACTTACTCTCGCAGGTTACATCAACGAGAACGGCCATCTGGATTTGAAGAGATTCCAGGAGTTTCTAAGGGCATTCTCGAGAAACGACAGGTTAGTGTGGGCGTTAGGCATACATTCTGCCGACATTTCTGTACAGTTTTATGAAACTACAGTAAATCTGTTTTGTGTGTTTTGTAAAAAAAATATAATGAAATTGATTTAGAAACTCATTCCTGCAATCGATGGAGGACGAGGAGTATCTGGCGACCAAAATGGGAGCGACGAGAATCGATAATGATGTCGAGGTACGGTAGCTTGGCGGGTTACTGTAGAAGAGATGTGCAGTATCATTACACGACTGTGTTTTTTTCACTTTAGGTAAATGTAGATCAGTGTGTGAGATATATTGGTCCAGCTTTTCAATTTCGAAGTGAGAACGATTGAATTGCAGGGAACGCTGGTTAGATTCGAGGACTCGGATATGTCGTCGACCAGCGATGAAGAGGAGGAAGGAGAGGACAAGAGAGAGAGAGGCGATGCTGAACAAGCATTCATGGTGAGGGAGACGGCATTATGGTAGAAGGGAATTTTCGTGTACTTCTGCCGCTTGATGATGTTGAACAGATTCTGCATTTCCGATCCTGGTTCATCAGTGTTTCCTGAAGATCATATATTTTCGCGACAATGCGACCAAATAATTTTAGCGCACAATCAGTGTATTAGGAGAACGATAGTTAACTGTACGTCATCTAAAGATGCAGTGTAGACAATTTAGGACGTGTTATGATTGAAACTGTTGTGGCTGTTTCTTGAGTGCTAACGTACTCCTTCATTTCATCACGCGCCCATTTATGTCCATGTTGTCGCACCCTTGTGGGGTACGATAAATAAAAATAAATAAATAAAATTCATCTTCATTTCAGTCATCGGACGAGGATGAAGAGAGTGCGGTGTCGTCTCGTGGTGGACCATCGCAAGGAGTGCTCGCAGATGGAGGCATACAAGGAGCAGCCGAGTTGCTGGCACAATTGAGTATGTTGATTTTATTATTTATAATTTAATTTGTGATTTCTCCGGAATGTAGATTATATTACGCGAATACAAAAATTCGTGCTTTCTATAGCTTCGTGAAACACGAATCATGTGGCAAATTTTGCCACGATAGTCCATGATTTTCGTGAAATATTTCGGGGTTGGATATTGGATAACATGTTTACATTTTTCGATACGTAAGATTTTGATGTTTTGTCATTATCATTAAATAAAAAAATATAATAACGATTAAAGCGATAGATTTTTATTATTTCAGACGATGATCCGATGGAGGATGAGTTCTCCGAGCAATTGGCTGCACTCCAATTCAGAGATATGAGCGACGCCGAGTTTGAGAACAATGTGGATGTCAGTGGAGGGAGGCGGGTGAAAACTAGTACTAGGAATTGAGGAGGGAATACTTTGTTATGTGGAATTGGTTAGTTAGAGTGCTGAATCATAGTCATACGAGTACATGAAGGGTTGGATCATTTCTATTGGGTCAAACGCGTTTCAAGCAGTAGGCCCATGATGAGTGACAATTACCTAGAATGTAGACAATACTGTTGTTAGTTCAAATAATTCTATTCGCGAAGAACAAAAACCATTCTCGAATAATTCGTTTTCATTCACGAATAGGATTATTCGTTCTAACAACAATACTAGACTGGTTGGGTATCACCTGGCAGGTTAAGGATAACTCGAACTTACGTGAATAACTCTAATTGTTGTGAGTGATGGGGCGAAGAGTTGGTGTGAAAATACATGGTAACTAGCCGGGATGTGTTGAGGTTAAATACACTACGCTCTATGCGTACACTACGCTCTATGCATAGTTATGGGTGCAGGTTCGGTCCAGGGGGAGCTCGGTGGCCTGCTCCAGGTTCGGTCCAGGGGGAGCTCGGCAGCCTGCTTCAGGTTCGGTTCAGGGGAACCTTGGCAGCCTACTTCAGGCTCGATTCAGGGGGAACTCGGCAGCCGGCTTCAGGTTCGGATCAGGGAGGTGGACTCGGTTGCCGGCTCCAAGTACAGTCCAGGGGGAAAGATAGTATGCTGGGAAATGTTAATCTCTAGAAAGAGTACTGGCTTATTCCGTTTCAAAATGCTCGTGAGGCTGAGAGCGATCGAAAAAAGTTCCCACCCTGCCACTTCGTGGCTCCGTGGCAACTTTTTTCGATCGCTCTCAGCCTCACGAGCATTTCTCAACGGAAACGCAGGATACCGTGTGTTGATTTCCCTGACGTGTTCGAACACGTTTCCGACATCGCAAAACACTTTTCCTGTGATCCCCTACGCTCTGCGAATCAATTAGAAACTTTTGAAATTTTCGATTTTTCAAGTTAAAGCGGGGTTGTATTGAGGTTAAATACGTTCTATGCGTACACTACGCTCTATGCATAGCTCTGGGTGTGGGTTCGGTCCAGGGGGAACTCGGTAGGTGGCTCCAGGTACGGTCCAGGGGAGATCGGTAGCTGGCTCCAGGTTCGGTCCAGAGGGAGCTCGGTATCCTGCTCCAGGTACGTTTCAGGGGGACCTCGGTAGCCTTCTTCAGGAACGGTTCAGGGGGGCCTCGGTAGCCTTCTTCAGGAACGGTCCAGGGGACCTCGGTAACCTTCTTCAGGAACGGTTCAGGGGGAACTCGGTAGTTTGCTTGACGTTCGGTCCAGGGAGGAGGACTCGGTAGCCGGCTCCAAGTACGGTCCAGTGCGAGTTTAGTATGTTGGGGAATATTAATCTCTAGAAAGATTACTGGCTTATTCCGTTGCAAAAAGGCTCGTGAGGCTGAGAGCGATTGAAAAAAAGTTGCCACTACGCCACTTCGTGGCTCCGTGGCAACTTTTTTCGATCGCTCTCAGCCTCACGAGCATTTCTCAACGGAAACGCAGGATACCGTGTGTTGATTTCCCTGACGTGTTCGAACACGTTTCCGACATCGCAAAACACTTTTCCTGTGATCCCCTACGCTCTACGAATCAATTAGAAACTTTTGAAGTTTTCGATTTTTCAAGTTAAAGCGGGGTTGTATTGAGGTTAAATACGTTCTATGCGTACACTACGCTCTATGCATAGCTCTGGGTGTGGGTTCGGTCCAGGGGGAACTCGGTAGGTGGCTCCAGGTACGGTCCAGGGGGAGATCGGTAGCTGGCTCCAGGTTCGGTCCAGAGGGAGCTCGGTATCCTGCTCCAGGTACGGTTCAGGGGGACCTCGGTAGCCTTCTTCAGGAACGGTTCAGGGGGGCCTCGGTAGCCTTCTTCAGGAACGGTCCAGGGGACCTCGGTAACCTTCTTCAGGAACGGTTCAGGGGGAACTCGGTAGCTTGCTTGACGTTCGGTCCAGGGAGGAGGACTCGGTAGCCGGCTCCAAGTACGGTCCAGTGCGAGTTTAGTATGTTGGGGAATATTAATCTCTAGAAAGATTACTGGCTTATTCCGTTGCAAAAAGGCTCGTGAGGCTGAGAGCGATTGAAAAAAAGTTGCCACTACGCCACTCCGTGGCTCCTTGGCAACTTTTTTCGATCGCTCTCAGCCTCACGAGCCTTTCCCAACGGAAACGCAGGATACCGTATGTTGGATTCCCGGGCGAGTTCAAACACGTTTCCGACATCGCAAAAACACTTTTCCTATGGTCCGCCACGCTCTGCGAATCAATTGGGAACTTTTCGAAATTTTCGATTTTTCATGTTAAAACTCTGCAAAACAGGTGATAACGTGTTTCACATTACTCAAGAACGTGCTAGAAGGGCATCTGACACTTGCGAATAATGCGGCAAACGTTTTGCCCGCGGCGGGATTCGAACCTGGGGGTCTCGGATTGTAAGTCAAGCGCGTAACCCACTTGGCTATGAATTTGGTCAATTAAATATTGCAAAATTTTAAAGGGATTTTGGTCTGTTGTCGCATGCAAAAGGATCCGAGAAGATAGAGCGATTTTGAAGCAATTTATAAAGCTTCCCGATTCGCGATTCCGAGCCTCCAGAAAGGGGTCAGGGGTGAGAGAGTGTGCCAAAGTGAGAGAGTACCTTTCGATTCCCCTTGCTCTCCCGTTTCAAATCCCTTCCTGCGAGGTTTGCCGGCATGTTGAATGATTCGGAGCGAAATGTGCGAAAAATTTCGTGAAATCGTGTGAAATCAAGTGAAATCAATCGATATTTCACTTCAAAAAAACGGCAAAAGATGCTCAAATGTGAATCTCGTTACTTAAAAACGTGTTTGGACCACTTTTCACACTTGCAAAAAATGCGGCAAAAGACTATGCACCGGCGGGGATCGAACCTGAGACCCTCGGATTTGAATTCGAGCTCGCTACCGACTTGGCCATGAAATTATCGATTTTTTGTAAATAAATTTTGAAATGTTTTCTGATGGGTTATCGTATGCAAAAGGATTTGAGAAGATTGCTTGAGTTTGGAGCGATTTATAGCGGAAAATGTGCGAAAAAAATGTCCGTCACGCGCACTAAAAAAAAACCAACACACAGACAAACAGACAGACATTTTGATTTCCTATAAGTGGAGGAATCTTGTGTTGCGGCAACTTGATGTAAGCCCAGATTTGGTATGCTGGTAATGGTCAGTTCTCACAGCCCGTAGTGTTAAAATCATATAGATGATGTAACAGTGTTGAAATTGTTCGGACTGTTGAAAAGTGCTTATTATATATTTGTCTAATGCAGAACTGCTGGACGCGCACGATCAACAACGAGTTCAAGCGACACAAGAAGCGATACTACAGTGACAAGCTGAAGATGGGCAATATCAGCAAGGGGCAATTGAGAGAGCAAGCAGAGGGATATGTGAGAGCCATTCAGTGGAATCTACACTATTACTACCACGGATGCTGCAGTTGGAACTGGTTAGTCGATTTTCATTATGGCGTCAACATCTCTAGTTCATGTTGGATGGTTTGCACATGCAAGTTTCATTTTTCATGGTTAGATTTTAGTCGACTGCACTCGATGCATTTCGATCACACGTTGTTTTGTTTTCCCTCTCTATCTAAACCCCATTTCCCTCCCCTGCAGGTTCTTCCGTCACCACTACGCCCCGTACATCTCGGACGTGCTCGATTTCACCTCGATGGAGATGGGATTCGAGATGTCTCGTCCCTTCCTTCCCTTTGAACAGTTGATGGCAGTGTTGCCTGCAGCGTCGTCGGATTGCATTCCACGACCATTGAGAGTGAGGAAGAGATAAATATGTCGTCGACTTTAGACTTCTGGGCTGCTGTGCGACGACTTTCAAAGTCGAAACGTTTAGATCCCCTGCGGCTATTAGACTTTGAAGTTGTCACTGGCCAGCTTAGACTTGTTGAGTCGTAGACTTATTTCCGTGTGGGGAGAGGGGAAGAAGGACTAAAGTTGTCAAGAAATGGATATTATAAATATAATTGGTGTTGTTCTGAGTGTTGTTTGTTCCGATGATAACATAATTACGAATATTCCTTTCATTTATCGATTAAAATTCCAACATTAGTTTCATTCGATGGAGCATGATCACACGAATTCATTGCGGTTAAAAACAAGAAACCAATCAATTTGTGCGATGTGTAAATCCAAATAATCATGTTGGCCATTCCTATGTTTAGCAGGTAGTCGTACTGTTCCATGTTCGTATAAAAGTATAACTGTAATATTAGCGTAGTAGACTTGGTGCAACGGGGTTTCATAGATAGGTGTAGAGGAGGGAGCGCGCACGTAAGTATTGTGCACTGATTTTGTTTGTGAAAAAAATTATGATTTTGTATGCATTCTATTCCAGTTATTAAAAGCCATCCTATTTTTAACGATTTTGCAAGGAGAAAATAGTAGATACCGCATGTGCAGTCGTTTCCGTGTTTCACATACGGATGAACAGAGATTATCAATCCGTTTAGATAATACTGCTTTTCCAGTTTTTTTTAAAACATGTAATCCCTCATTACAGGATCTAATGTGCAATCCCGAGTCGACCATCGCCGATTTCTACCCTGTCGACTTCAAGACGGATTTGAATGGAAAGAAGAACGATTGGGAGGCTGTCGTACTCATCCCATTCATTCAAGAGAAGAGACTACTCGAGGCCATCCATGAGAAGGTGAGGGAGAGAGAGACCAGCGGGGTGTGTGCTGCAGCGAGTTGTTAATGCTTGAGAGAGACATGACATTTTGATCAGATGCCCAGCAACGATCATTCGAAAACTATTATTACTGTTACATCATCTCAAAACATGGTGTATAACATAAAGTTG
>BTSY01000002.1:294874-325521 GCA_036245785.1 Pristionchus fissidentatus | reverse complement strand
CCCTGACCCCTTTCTGAAGAGTTGGAACCATGCGGGGTCCGCGCACACACGCCGCGGTGGGGCCCGTCAATTATCTAAAGATCGAAGACCAGCCGCTCTCTCACTCACGTTTATATCAGGAAAGGTGCTTTCAAAATTTCCCGCGAAAATCAATAATGTGTTTTCTTTAAACTTCATTCAAAGCAAAAATGCACTTTCACTTCGGATATTCTACAAACAGCCAGAAGAGGAGAGAAAAGGACCGATCGATTAACAGGAAAGGGACGGGGTTACTGTAGATGGTGGATCAATGAGTCCCGAGAGAGTGACCGAGAGATCGGAAGGGGGCCGAAAGGGGTGAGAAAGAAGGGAGGGGTGAGAAAAAGAAGGGAGAGACCAAGGAGAATCGAAAAAAGCAAATCAATAGCTCAAAATGAGAAAATAGCAGGGGAAAGGTGCGGGGCTATGGCACGATCCTATTCCATGGAAGTGGACCGAGGCCGGAAGGACAAAACAAAATGAGAAACTTCAGTGCAAATTCTAGATCTCATGACGAGCTACTTTCCAGACACGCACTCTCTCGGTTCCGCGCGCTCTCTCGCCCGGACCCCTTTCTGAGAGGTTGGACCCATTTGGGTTCAGCGCATGCAAACCGCAGCTGGAGCCGGTCAGTCATCTAAGAGACAAAGATCATAGGCAACCCTCTCTCTCTCACTCACGTTATATCAGCAAAAGCGCTTTCAAAAATTTCTTTTTTTTCTCAGTTTTCTTTAAACTTCATTCAAAGCAAAAATGCACTTTCACTTCGGATATTCTATAAACAGCCGCGAAACAGACAGGAGAGAGAAAAGGACCGATCGATTAACAGGAAAGGGAAGAGTTACTGTAGAGGGAAAATTCGATCGATATCATGAAGTACCAAAGACCACGTAAACGACGGAAGCGAGCGAGTCGATCTATATTGTGCGCGAGAATTCTAGAAGAAGATCCGGGAGGGACCAAACAATGATTAGAAGACGAGTGAAATGGACCAACCAATTTAAGAGGGCGGCACGGAAAACCGACATGCGAACGAACAGTGTGCCAGTCCCAGTCTACTTTCTAGCGAGCCACTCTCCAGACAAGCCACATAGAGCAAGTTTTCAAAACGGTTCCTCATTTCAGAGAGCAAACGAGAGAGTATGAGGGTCGAGAAGGTTTGAAAATCGCTTTCTGAGAAACGAAAACAATGGGAAAGGTTCTCCTGGCAAATTTGCGCTCCACGCACTCTCAATCCCGCGTTATCTCTCGTCGAGTAGGGGGGAAGGCGCCCATGCAAGCCTTGGAGTTGGTAAGTGATCCAAAGATCAGAGATCAGCCACTCTCCTCACTCTGACCGCATATCAAACGACGCGCTATGCGAAATTCCCGCGAAAAAAAAATAGAGTTCGAGAGATCTTTGATCTTTCATCCCGACTAAGCGCGCTCAAGCTGCGAAATTCAAGCGGCAATGACAAAAGGTGCAGAAAGGGGGGTAGGAAAGGGGTACTGTAGAGTGGACCAATCGATAAATGACGTCGCCGAGGAACGAAGATAGAGGAAAATAGCGATCGATAATCATCAAAGGGAGTGGGAGAATAAGTCTTGTTTTTGTGATCGATCGAAGCGCGTATAGAGGAAGGAGCGTTTCAAGGGGCCGGTTCCGATCAATATAACACGACTGAACCTCGGGGGGACGCCAGAGGGGGTGAGGAAAAGAAGTGAGAGAGTACCGAAACAAGGATTTCGGGAGACCGCAAAATGACGCGGCAGGGGTCGTGACACACACGATTCCAAACCAACAGGAAGGGGTCAGGAGAGAGAGAGAGTGTGTGTGCACGTGAGAGAGTCCATTTAGATTTTTAACTCTCACTCCAAACTCCTTATTTGGGGACTGACCGGCATGCTAGAGACAGTCACGCGTCCCCGTCTCTACACTCATTCGTTGTTCGACAAATCATTAGAAACCCACCCCATTTCGTCAAAATCAATCTCCCCCTCTCTCCCCCGTAGTCCATTCCAATAAAAGTTCAACTATCGATCACTAATTCACCCCCACCACAGGGAAAATTCGATCGATATCATGAAGTACCAAAGACCACGTAAACGACGGAAGCGAGCTAGTCGATCGATATTGTGCGCGAGAATTCTAGAAGAAAATCCGGGAGGGACCAAGACTGTGATTAGAAGATTAGTGAAATGGACCGATCAATTTACAGGAAAGAGAAGGGGTACTGTAGCGAGCGCACCAATCGATACTCTGAGGGACAATTTCAAAAGAGTACTGTGGCGAGTGCACCAATCGATACTCTCAGGGACAATTTCAAAAGAGTACTGTGGCGAGTGCACCAATCGATACTCTCAGGGACGACATCGCGTGCTCTCTCTTTGAGTAAGGAAAGGGGGGGGGGCACCCAAGCAAGCCTATCACGAGAGTTCATCAGTTACCTATGACCCAAAGATCAAAGATCGGCCTCCCTCCCTGTCTCTCTCCCTTCACTCTCACCACAGTTCAAACGACCCGTTTAGCGAAATTCCCGCGAAAACAATGCATTTCGAGTGATCTTTGATCTTTCACCTCCGCTACGCGCGCTGTCGCTACAAAATTCCATCGGAAAGCGCGAAGCACAAGTGAGGAGCGGACCAATCGATAAAACGGTGGGGGTACTAAGAATGGCGGACCAGAATCAAGAGATGCTGAGCGCCCACACAAGCCTACCACAGGAGTTCGTCAGTTATCCAAAGATCAAAGATCAGTCACTCTCCCTCACTCTGATCGCATATCAAACGACGCGCAACGTGAAATACCCGCGTAAAAGTGATCTTTGAACTTTCATCCCGACTAAGCGTACGCTTACAGCAATTATCGATCGAATAGCGCGAAAGAGAGAGAGAAGAGGAGAGGAGAAGATGGATAAATAGGAACCCCTACTGTAGGCAAAATCAATCGATACGAGATGGAGAAGGACGGTACCAGGGACGGGAGAGATGGCAAGGGCAATCAATAATCGAAAGGGAGAATCAGTCTTGTTTGTGATCGGTCAGACCGCTTGTTTTCGCGTGTCCGACTCCTATCAAAACACAAGACTAAATTTGGGGGGGAGGGAACAGGAGGAAGCGCAGAGGGACGTGTGAACAGGGAGGGGCGCTGGCGGGGTGCTACCACAGCATGGTTCAGCGCGCGGTACGGGCACGGGGGTGGGAGGGAGAGACGGGTACCGTGCCCGGTCACCATATACCTCGGCGACAGAGGATGGAATGAGAGGAATTGGCGGGACCCCGACCCCCCCCCCCTCCTCCTCTCTCTTCCATTGATCGTCTGATCGGACTGCAGACGCTCTCTTGATTTCGCACACACTCTCTCTCTCTCCCTCTCGCCCCTCGGGGGGAGGGGAGAGAGGGGAGAGAGGGGGACTGACCTACCGAATCCGCCCCTTCTCTCCTCCCCTCTTCCCTTTCCGTCCCTCCATTCACTCGTTCTACAGTCTTCCCGAACAGCAAATACCTCCTCCTGACCTGCAGCAGCGCCCGGCTGCAGCTGCTGCAGCCGCTGCAGCTGTCGCAGCAACCCTATCCCATCGCCCCCTCCCCCTCCCCAAGGACGCCCCCGCCCCCACTCCCCAGGTCAGTTATGTTCTCTATTTGGTCGAAAACTTATTGTGACCGATCCTGGTTTGATCTTTGATCTCTGTCGGACCACCTCTTCGATCTTGCTCCCACTTATTTCCCTATCACAATCACTCATACCGGGTTCCCGTTGAGTGTCCACCACGTCCATTTTTGCCTTGTTTAGCCTCCAGAATGGGCTCAGGCGTGGGATTAACGCGGAACAGTAACACAGTAATCCAGTAGGTACCATGCAAAGAAGGTCTCTCGTTGTCTGATTCTCACTCGTTTCGCGCACTCTCTCCGCCATTCTCTCTTTCTCCAGCTTGATCTCGCCGTAACGCTTTCGGATGCTGTGAGTGAGAGCGACCCTCTCACTTCTACACACTCTCTCACCTCTGTCCCTTTCTGGAGCAACGGAATCTCCCTGCGGGCGCCAGTTCCGGCGTATCCGATGCGGGATCGGCGATTTTGATAGCTCCCCGATCCCGCTCCGATTTGTTCGAACCACCCTCGGTGACAAGATTACACGCCTCCAGAAAGGGGTCAGGGGGCGAGAGAGTGTGCGACAGTGAGAGGGCCATTTCACTTGTGCGAAATACGTCGTTTCGGAGCGTAGACAGTGCAGATGTCGGGGGTATTTTCTCAACAATTTCTTTCTTTTTTATTCACCATCGATTTCAGCTCTCATGATTTGCGTCGCCCTTCTCAGGTCTTTGTCATCTCGATCAACGGGCAAGCGCTCTCGCAGAGTCAGCGAAGGCAGGAAGGTGATGGGGCCTGACGCTCCTCACGAGAACAAATGGCAGCGTAGTCGGTTGGATAACTTCTGAAAGGATTGTGCAAAGGAACGCAGGTTCGACTACGTTCTGACACCTCTCCTTTTGCCGTTGCGCAGACGACTCTTCAGATTTCTTTCGGTTTAATATGAATTGCGGTTCGATTCAAATGCATTTTTACAGCATCACCATTTCAAGAAAACGCGAAGGTATCTCGATCATCTCATTGGACTGTTCCAGATATGAAATATGAACAAATGGGACATAAATATGCAATATTTTGAGCAATGGTCTGACCCTCTCAATTATGCATGTTCTCTCGCACTATCTGATCGATGAGAGAGCATGTAGAATGAGGAGAGTCTGATCATTACTCAATATTTCAGAGTTTTCTTCAACTCACTATGCTGAAAGTGAGACTGGCCAGACAAAAATGTCAATGGAGTTTCTCAAACTGCTTCCCTTGTAACGTGTCTCCAGTATACTGTGACGCAATGTACTGTATTCCAGCATTGATCAGGGTGGAAGTAAATATCGCAGGCCGTCACGTCCACGAGGACTAGCACATGATTCCTAGCCTACAGAGGGGAGAGTGCGCATAACTGAGAAATTCCCTCTCGATTGTGCACGGTCACTCACTCATAAGCTCTTTCTGTAAGGTTGACCGTCATGTGGAATGATGTGGTAAGTGCTGTTCACAAGACAAATTTGGCAAAAACATATTTTATATTATATCAAAAAAATACAATTAGCAAAAAAAAACAATTCAACAATGAACAACCATCACACCGAATGATGTCGACTAAGCGACTAAAAGAAAGGAAAGAAAGATGATTTTTTTCTCAAAAGACAAAAACAATTTCGAATGAATTCATAGAGGGAATAGCAACTAGCGGGCCTTTGGATACTGTATCTATCGATCGATTGATACAGTATCTACAGAGTCTCTCCGAGCGCATCCAGAATCTCCTTACGGTAGTCGTCAAAGTCGCCATCGATCTCGCAAATATCCTGCAATGCAACCAATCAATAATTGTCATCACGGAACCCATGTAGCATTCAGCAATCAACTTAGTTATGAATTGCCCCCCAGTCCCCTCCTATCGTACCCTTTCATCACTCCATTTCGTTTCAACTGTATCCCTTTCCCACTCAGTCCTCGATAGCCCTCCTTCCTCATACTACCGTACCTGATTCTCGACGACCCACAACTGGCAGTTTGTCTTCCTCACGAGACGCTCGTCGTGAGTCACCATCACTACGCCGCCGCCGAACGCCTCGATACCGCAGGCGAGCGCGTGAATCGATTCTGAAAGGTGGATACCGTAATCTGAAGCGGGTACCATAATCCAATAGGTTACAGTAATGAAGTGATCGATCTGCATACCCTAATCCGCGGCCTAGAACAACAATAGGAGAATACAGTAATCAGGACCATCGCATAATCAGCTACCGTACCCCGTTCGAGTCGTCTCGGGACTTCGCACTCACCAATGTCCAGGTTATTCGTGGGCTCGTCGAGGATGAGAATGTCGGGCGATCCCAGCGACAGCTCCGCCAGTGCAACTCTGCACAAAATACAATATTTATTTATTTTTAATAATTTATAAAATAATAATAGCATTTTGCGGTGGGTCGAGCTCTATTGGTACATTTCTCACATTTTGAAGCAATGATTAGAATAAAATCAGATCTCGATAACTACAGTAACCTCACCTCGACTTCTGTCCTCCCGACAGGTCCTTGATCTTGACGGTGTGCGCAGCGCCCGGCAGTCCGACAGTGCCCAGTTGCTTGCGTGCGTCCTGACAGGGAAAGCCATTTGCACTAATCATACTGTGAGAATCAGTTTCCCATTCCTTATTACAAAAATATCAGTCTAATTCGTAACTCATTCCCCTGTGCATTGCTCCTATCCACTGAACACAGCAACGCAATGCTGAATAACCACACTGCCACCACACGTTCCACACACCCAAAATCAGTTCGCGATTTTTTTCCTGCGCAGTTCTCGATAGCTTCCTACCGTACTCCTCCCACTCAGTTCCCGATAGCCCCCCCCACTACCGTACCTGGGGGTCGATCTGGAATTTCGTGATGAGGTACTCGATGGGGCTCTGCTCGCCGTTGAGTGCCTCGTTTGCGTGCTGATCGAACCAGCCGATGCGCAGCTGACGGTGCTTGCGCAGCTCGCCCGATGTCTGCAATTATCGATTGATTTAGGCAATTATCGATTAATTATGCCCATCCATTACCTTCTATTGTCTACGTTACACTTGAAAATTGTTCGTTGTCGCCTAGTAGTTACATCGCAGTGTTCATGTTAGCCCCAGAAAATTTTCCATATTGCTTTTCAAATAAATTTGATTTTTGGCATGATAATTGTTTGATTGATCCATCCATCAATCAACGATTTGGAAAAGTCCACCTCGACCAGCTGCATAGCCGCACTTGGCAGACACCGTGTCCACATACCTGAGCGCCAATCCAGTGGATTGCCATAATTGGCGCGGGGACCCGTAGATTTTTTGTGATTTTCCTCAGAAAACTACGGCTATCCGTGCTTTTTCATCTTGAATTTTCCCTGTAACCCTTTATAAATAGAGGGGACACGTAGAAATATTTGCCAAAAATTAAGCCGGGGACTCGTATGCTTTGAAGTAAGTCTTTTTTTCAGCTGGCTACCTCGCAGAGGTGTGCGTGTCCATCGACCACATCAATATCATATCACCCGAAAGCAACACGCAAGGTTGCACCGTCAAATAGGCCAAATTGCATTCAAATCTGTGAATAGGAGGGAGCAGCGGAAGAAAGGTCGTATCCCCAATCCGCACTCGCTGCACCACCCTGCGCACCACTCACCGGCTGGATCTTGCCCATTAGCAGTTTTGAGGATGGTCGACTTGCCCACTCCGTTGGGGCCGACGATTGCGATACGCGACTCCATGTCCACACCGAAGTCGACGTTCTTGAACAGCACGTCCTTGCCGTACCCGAACGAGACTCCTGAGAGGAAAAGAAGGTTATACTGTATTATTTTGCACCCTTCGGAGGATACTGAAGCAGTCTCTATGGACTTGGGCTCCTTTTCATATTCGCAAGCAAATGAAAAGGTGAAGAAAAAAAATGGGAAAAAACCTAGTTTGCAATCATGGCTTTTCAATACCGTATTTAAAACCCGTCTAAATACCGTAGCCCACTTTGTATCTACCGTACTCCTCACCGTGCAGTCCGAGAATGGGCGCCGCGAGCTTCTCCGGCTCGGGAAAGAGGAATTTGACCGTGTACTGCTTCATGCGCTGCAGCAGCTCCACCGGCGGCGCGTCGTCTGAACAATAAGAAAAATCAATATTCGATAACTGCTACCGTAGACACAAGTCTTCACTGCTACTCTAACCGCAAGCAATCCTCGACATTCCCTAGCTCCCGAATAAAGTCAGTCTTCGATACTTCGTGCAAGCCAACGGTGTGCAAAATGTATCCAGCAGGTTTTTTTTTCGTTTCCCGATTTTCCAAGTTTTCAAAAAATGTTATAGCAAAAATAATGTCAGTCTTCGATATTTCGTGTCGATCAGACTACCGTACCCTCATCGCCCATGCCGTGCGTCTTCTTGCCCTTCTGCTGCTTGTTCTGCTTGTTCTGCGCGCGGTTCTTGAGCTCCTCCTCCGCCTGCTTCGAACTCTTGCCGCCCTGCACACACAAATGTCCATATTTTCTACTTTTTTTTCGTTATTTTGTATTTACTCTATCATCACAATCATGTCACGGGCTCCGAAAATAGGGAAAAACGTGTTTTCGATGTAGCAACTAAGAAATGTGCAAAGCTTCGGAGCAAAAAAAATTTTGGATTTTTTTTTGAAAAAAAATCAAGGACACTTAGCATGGAAAAGTGTTTTGCGAAAATAGGGAAAAACGTGTTTTCCATGTAGCAACTAAGCAATGTGAGCATGACATCAATGACACTTAGCATGTCATCAATGACATCACGATTGCGTCACCACTACGCAATCCTTTTATCGCCTACTGCCTACCTTCTTGAGTGCGACGAGCTGCTTCTGCTGCGTCTCGTACGCCTTGAACTGCTCGCGCGTCTTCTGCTCGTGCATCTTGCGGAAGAGCGCTGAGCACGGTAGGATTACGGTATGAATACGGTATGATTAATGCATGATCACGGTACGATTAATGCATGATTATGGTATTATTAAGGTACGATTACGGTATTACCGACGGAATGGATTACGGTAGTTTGAATCCAATGATTAAACAACACAAAATGCACCGTTCAAACTACAAACTAGAGGAACCAGGCTGCAAACTACTCACTGTAGTTGCCCTTGTAGTAGTCCAGCTTCTGCTCGTTCAGGTGGATAATGTCCGTGCACACGTTGTCGAGGAAACCCTGCAGCGAAGCAAATCAATAAATCAATAATCACGATTACAGAAAAACTCATAATTTTAGGACAGCACCCGGGCGGCTCTTCGTTCCAAAACGTTTTTTAAAGAAGGCATTTATTATAAAAATTTAAATTTAAAAGTAATTGCACCGCACCTGGTCGTGAGACACCATGAGCAGCGTCTTCTTCCACGACTGGAGGTAGCTGGAAAGGAGGAGAGTGCGTCAATTTGGTTCGCTGTTGAAACCACAAATCACCTAGTCGACAAACAAACTACGAATAAACATTCAATATATGGTTTGAATCAATAATTTATTTCACTAATTAGTTAATTAACTAATCAATCGATAAACGCACTGATCGAGCCAGATGACGGCGTTGAGGTCGAGATGGTTGGTCGGCTCGTCGAGCATGAGCAGCGTCGGCTCCAGGAACAGTGCGCTGCAATTAAAGGGTTGCGGTATTCAGTTTGCGATTCAATCGACATCTGCCAGCGGGATACTGTACGGCGTTCATCGCCATTTACAAAAGACATGGCTCATGTGGTGTTAGTTTTCGGAAAAAGGAAATGGAAAAAGGCCAAGATTTGAATTCCCGCAATTTCCTATCTCAGTTCTCCGTGGAGCAATCGACTCAACACTTCGAATATAACATTTTTCGACCCTTTTCCACCTATAAACCAAATTTTGAGTCGATTGCTCCACGGAGAATTGAGATATGAAATTGCGGGAATTCAAATCTTGGCCCTTTTCCATTTCCTTTTCCCGAAAACTAACACCACATTACCGAGCGAGCGAGATTCTCATGCGCCATCCTCCGGAGAAGTCTTGCACGGCCTTCTCCTGCAACGACAGTGGTTGAGATACGGTAGGCGATCGATATCTACTGGCCACCGTGGACGCTACCGTATACCTGCATGGCCTCGGAGAATCCCAGACCGGCGAGGATGCGGCGCGCTTTCGGCTCGGCGGCGTCCGCGCCAATGTCGCGCAGCTCGTCCGACACCTGCGTGCAAGACAATGAAATACAATAGGGCTCATAAAAATATCTGCGTCTGGAGTCAGTTAAACTATCAGTGGGTAACTATTGACGGTCTTATAAGTGCCTTCACAAAAAAGATAAATTGATCATCATTATATAATAATTTATATTCATTTTTCACTGATAGTCACCAGGCGAACAACATTCGAATTGCGAGAATTTTGGAATCTATATTTTAATGGTTTAAATATTTTCAAAAGTCTCTGATTCAATCAATATCCCCTCCCCTTCCTTCTCCTCACCCCTCGGTAGCCTACTGACTCTATTTCTGGCCATCGTAATCAATCGATATTCCCCCCCCTTCTCACCTCCTTGATCTTCTCCGTAACCTCCACACTCGCGTCGCCGTCCTCCAGCCGCTTCGTGAGCGCATCCTGTATTAAATATATAAATATATATATTATTTTTCGACGACCGAAGGAGAAAAAAATGTTTGTGATTACAAGTGGCACATTCATAGGTCGAAAGTTGCGTATAAAACGACGAAGCCAACTCGCATTTTGAGAATTGTTGGTGAAAAAATGAAAAGCCAACCCGACCTATCTTAAGTGGATTAGGAATCTTTATAGGGGGAAGTGTACCTGCTCCTCGAGCAGCGCCAGCCGCCGCTTGTCCGACTTCACCACCGTGTCGATCGCGGACGTGGCGTCCACCGCGATTTCTGAGAAGATGGATAATTAGAGTACGGTAGGCTGAAGGTACAGCCATAGGTCAAATAGATTCTCGCTAGCGAGGATAGACACTTCTGCATGGCGTCCAGACCATGTCGGCGAACGAAAATTGTGAATGTTTCGTGCATTTCTGACAACTTTTTTTTGACAAATTTATCGAAAATTGGGCAATATGCACTCCTGCGTGCGATTTTAGGCATTTCTGCACGAGAGATCTGCGAGAAACCCATTTGACCTATGGGTACAGCTGGGTACTGCGCATTGTTTAGGCAACATATACATTAAAGCGCAAGATGGGACCAACAAATGATACTGACAATGAACTATGCAGAGAATGAGACAAATGGAAAATAGTTTCATGATATCAGAAAGATTCATGACATAAGACAGATAATCAGAGGGAAATGAATCGCATTTGCAAATGCAGAACCGAATCACGAATCGTTAACTACCGTACCCTGTTCGCAGTAGAGCAGATCAATGTTGCCGGGAATGGGCAGCTTGCGCGCGCCAATGTGCTTGAGCAGCGTCGTCTTGCCCATGCTGCAACGCGCAGAGATTACGGTACTTTCAGGGATCAGTTATCGATCGATGCGAGCAGATCACTGTAGGTAGCCCTTTATCGATCGATTATCTTACCCGTTGGGACCGACGAGACCGTATCTGCGGCCGTGCGAGATGGTCAGCGTCGCCTTGCTGAACAGCGTGCGGCCCTGCGCTTGGATGTCGAAGTTCTCCACCTGAAATCGGAAAAAAATATTAATCAGTGCGCTTCCGATGAATCCCATGCATACTGTTGGCTTTCTGGTGCAAAATATTGAAATGTTAGAAATTCTTTGGTCATGCTCGAGCGTTTTCTTGTAATGCACTGCTATTTCAACCCCATTTTTCACTCCGGGTATTGGATATTGTGATAGAAGACATCAGAAGAAGAAAACCAGGTGAGAATGTTCCCGTAAATAAAAAAAAACCCCCGACTCGCATTCGGAACTGCCGGCCAGGTAACCGGATCTAATTTCGACACCGGTCGTAATCACACATAAACCAAGTCACATTTCGCTGTTCCATAGTATTTTAACCAATCATTTACCGCACCTTGATGTCCATCTCATTGTCGAGTTGCTCCTGCTGCTTGCCGGATCTGGCTTGAGTGGCGACCGTGAACTGGTCGCCCAGCGCCGCGCCCGATCCGATTCCGCCTCCGAGACCTGCAATCGTTTCAATTCGGTTTATAAATGATTTTCCCTAATTTTGAAGGTGCTGAGCGTGCAGCAGAAAGGCTGTTACTCAAGAAGAGAGTATCGCTCATCAAGCACACTTCACTGCATAGGTCTTCGCGTGCGAAGATAGGCACTTCTGCACTTTGCATTTAAACCCGATTAACATAGCGAGAGAGTGCACTGTGCAGGTGCACTCAGTGCAGGGCAGACACATGAAGGCCTCTATTTATATTCCCTGCCCTATGCTAATTGCGAACTTGCGAGAAACCCATTTGACCTATGCTTCACTGGCTGATAGCGACTGATTCCACAATAATATGGAGCCACTGTCCCGAACTTATTCAATCGATAAATCGAGAAGATTAAGATCTACTCACGCTCCTGCTCGTCGTAGTCGATCTGGACGTCGCCCTCGACGGTTCCGCCCATCGCGCGGATCTCATTCTCGTACTGCGCGCGCTTCGCCGCCTGCAGTCAATCGATTGATAAATCACCTCTCATAGGTCGAACGTTACGCCAAAAACGACGCAGCCAATCCGAATTCTGGCGTTTTCTTATCTACTCTTTGGAACTATGTTTTATCGTGTCAATACTCGGTACTCGTCGAGTATAGCTACTTCAGCTGGAAGACAGAAAGCAGTGATTCTTCAGCTCTGCAGATCTACTTTCTAGCTGATTTCTGTCTTCTAGCTGAAGTAGTTATACCACACGAGCACTGAGTATTTGACCGGTAGTGCAATTAACTATGATTAGAAAGTAAAAAAATAACCTTCTTGGCGTCTTTCTTGGTGAGTTTCTTGCCGGAGACGGCGAGCGTCGCGGTCTCGGCAGCGAGTTGTTCGTCGTCGGACATGGCGAATGGGACAAGTTGAATCCGCGGCACCGAGAGACACCCAACGACTGCAAAACAGTATTGATTATGCAGTCCTTTGACGTACGCGATAGACAAATGATCAGGAGTTCGAGAAATGAAAAGGCCACGCGACGTACAGCAGATGATACAACAGTTCCAAAAGGGGCAATGGCGCATGAGCTTGGCCAGAACGCCGCAAGTGGGACCGAGGAACAACAATTATAGCATTACAGCGCGGTAGGTACTCGGGGAGCATGGAATTTGGGAGTGATGCAATATTGCACAACAAAAAACGCGAGAATACAGCGTTCTCGTTTATTTAAGGCTATTGAAAGAGCTATTTATGAATAGCTTAGGCCATGTGCCATCGAGGAGATTGGAAAATAAAATGAGATACCGCCGGTAATTAGCGTAATTAATTAAAATAAAAAAGAAAGAATCACAGCCCAACATACATTGTAGTGTGTACAGTATACTGAAGACGACATTTAATTTTCAGAAAACGCACGCACACAACTGCACGCAAATAATTTCGAGCAACTGTGACGTCACAATTTGCTTTAATATTTACGTTATTACTTGATCTTTAACGTTTTATTTGTTGAGATGGCTTGGAACCAGGTACCCGCCGCTGCCAAAAACATCGCCTTCAAGTACAACGGTCAGTTTCAATGCCAAATTGCTTTTTATTTCGGTATTTTTCCATTCTCTGTTTGCATCGTTGTAACTCTCCTATTTTTGCAGGACCCGTTACCAAGTACCTCAGATACATTTCCTGGCAGTACCTGTGGGGAGGTCGCGAGTATGGTTAGTTTCGATTTCCCATCTCCAAATTTCTCCTTGTCGGTGTTTTCTCTCGCGTTTCCTCGCACATTTTGGAAGGTTTAATTTTTATTTGAAAACAGTAAAACATCACGCAACATGTCATTGGATAACGTCATTGCAGGCCTCCAGTTCCACGACACCTACTTCGAGCCCGCTCCCGAAGTGACTGAGGCGCTCCGCAGACTCAACCTCAAGGCAAGTACCCTGATTCCGTTCAATCGATAAATGTAATCTTCCGCGCAGGAGCCGTGGCTGTTCGACGCGCGCAAGCAGCGCCTGTCGACCGCCCACACGCTCGCCGTGCACGGAGAGCGTCTACCCAAGGACGCCTGGACCAAGTGGGACGAGGTTGGTGATCGGCAGCCATGGTTTATGCATCTCGCTCCGTTTTATCTTGTTTCCTTATCCAGATTTATTCAGCAAGCGATAGACGCTTACAAATGTATAATAACAATTAATTATTCCGCAGGTATTAATGGTTTTGTGCGAGTTTTCAAACGCGTTTTCACGGAAAGTCTCTAAATATATCAAAACTCTAGCTGATTGTGGTTAAACTTGATGGGTCCGGTTTGCAGGAGTCATGGTACCTGAAGCCGTACCTGGACGAGATCGAGGCCGAGAAGAAGCAGCGCGCCGAGTCCTCCGGAATTCTCCCCGCCTACGAGCTCAAGCAGGACCACTAGACACACAGGCTCAAGCACCCAGTAGTTGATCGATCGATTTGTGTCCCCCAGCCACTCAATCGGCTCCCCCAATGTATCGTTACTGTTTGAAGGAATGAATATATAGATAAATAGCGGAGCTGGCTTTATCTCAAGACTCGAACGTTTTGTCGCGGGCAAAGTAGTCCTTCCAGTCGGGCACCTGTAATATAGATGAGATACTAGTTAGTTGATCTGGTCTAGAGAGGGACTAGAAGTAGTCGTTAACCTAAGTTCGCTCGACTAGAATCTGACCCCGTATAACATTTTTTCTCCCTGATTGAGTAGATCAAGTTAGGACCCGGATTAGGTTCATGTCTCCTGTCAGAGTCCGTATGCACGAACCCGGCAAACGTGACGTAATCAGCGTAGAAGGCGCTCTTTACTGGAGAACACTACGATGCCGTCACGTTTGTCGGGGATCTTGTATACTTCCTTATTGTTAGAACTCACCTCGACTTTCTGCTCGCCGGCGATGGCATCGCAGACGGGCGGCGCGATGCACTCGTCGTGCACGACGAGTGCGTCCCGACGCTCGCGCTCGTCCGCCATCTGCGAGGATTATTGATTGGTTAGTCGGTTGACGTGAGGATTATTGATTGATTAGACGGTTGATGGGACCATTATTTATTAGTTGGTAGGGTGGAAAAAAAGTTCGATTGGTTAGTCTGTAGGAGGATCGATTAGCGAGCCGAGGTAGAACAACAGAGAACCGATTGATTAGTAAGGGTAGATCAGTGGTGTATTATAGATTATTGTAATATTTTAGCTTGTTAGCACAATTATACTTAGTTAAATGGTTGGTGGCAATTCCGTTTGGAAACCTCGCATCTAGATTGTACGTCAGTATGGAGGAGTGTACAACACCTATAGAGTGGTTCGGTGAATGAGTTAGTCATTGTGTTCGCTTTCTAGCTTTGTCAGTGGGTAGACTCCGTAATTTAGCAGGTGTTCTTTGAACCGATCGATAACTAAATCACCTTCTCATAGCAGTTGATGAGTGGGATCATGAGCGCGCCCGACAGCATCAGACCCAGGCCGATGAAGAGATAGCGGGCCTAATGATTAATTAACTAATTAGGTAATTAAGCGTAGCTTATTAGTGTTAATGCAATCTCTTAGTTCACCTCATCCTCGCTGAGAAGCGTACCGACCGCAAGGAGAACCGTCATGGGAAATGAGTGGGTTTTTCTATGGGAACGCGCAAATTGATTTGCAGATAAGGTTAGAAATCGATCATAGCGCGCTGGTTACTGTATGTTACAGTAACGCGTTGTTTGAGCTAACCATAGAGTCAGGATATAGGAAGTCCTTGACTTCTCCCCCCTCAAACGGCTGGAATAGCGCGCCCCCTCGAGCCCCTTCGTTTTATTGGTTCCGTACACTTGTAATGGCCGATCTGAGTGTGGATAGATCTGGACTGGCAAGCACTCTTTTCCTTCCAATCAACCGATGAAGGCTTTTGATTGTGCCTTTCGAATGGGGTTGATCGTATCGAGGGGAGATTATGGTTGGAAAGCGCCGTTTTCATTGCCCTTGGCAGTCTTTGCCATTTTTAATTGAATTGGCTAAAACGCAATGTGCGATTTCACATAATTCATATCCTCCAGAATGGGATCAGGTGTAAGATCACATTCACTTTTACACGCAGTCTTACGCGTCTGACCCCTTTCTGGCGGCTTGTGTTGCAAGGGCTGTGGGTGGTCTAATTGGTTTGATCTTATCGACCCGTAGGATGATGGGCGAACCTCGTGTTATGAGTGTCCTCTCTTCCCTCCTCCTCCCTTTCTCCTCCCCTTCCTCCCCCTTCTAATCTGCTTTCGATAGTTCTGCTACTTTCTACAACAGAACTACTGCTCTGGTTTGGCCGGCAGCGCTAGTAGATCCTGTTGCGGTGCTCATTCGGCTACTTTGACCCGTCCAATGACCTACCGTACTACAGTAACCCGTCATCTGCTCTACTGTACTGCTGTAGTTCACAGCCATTCTACATTCTCTTACACTAATGCTGCGCTAATTTCTTCGGGGAAATTCCCCCATCAAAGGGTGGAAAAACTCGTGTAACTCAGCTCAACCTGAACGAAGTCTCTCCAATCAAAAAGGAAAATGTTCCAAACGTGGCTTGCAATATCTGTATCAAGTTTGGAAGTTGTAGATTCACAAGGAAGAAAGTTATGAAAGGGTGCATAAAACTGTTTTGCACCTTTGCACTCCATGAAATTTGCGCAGCATTAGATGCCGACTATACATAGTGTATTCATTTTCTAGAGAGTTCATCACTCTCAAATGTCCCGGTTTCAAATTGAGTTGAATTCTGTAAATGTCGACATCTAATTATAAGAATTCTCGTGTTCCATGTACCGTAACCGACCTACCGTACCCTTACCGTATTTCTCGTTTGATCTACCCCATCCTGTCCAGTCTCTCGGTCATCAATCAAACACATTACAATAGGAAACAAGGAGGTCAGAGGAGGGTGAAAGGCCCTCGCTATCTCTCTGCTCAATCGAATCTCTTCCCATTCATTGGCCCTGAGGCATGGGCCCTCATCCCCTCCCCCGTTCTGGGCCCCACAGTACGTCCCCGGTTACGGTAGGTCGATCGATATCACCGGGGATACATGGTTTCGACCTGACCCAATCCAGTCTTGATTAGGCTCTTCTCTTTCTGAAGGTAGGTCATCGCTAATGGTCCCTGCTTTCACCCGGCGAATTTCGCGTTCCGACCGTGCGTGTCATTCGTCCGTTCTTTCTGTGGTTAGCGGATTCGTACTACTAATCTCAGAACTGGTAATGGCTTGTGTTCTTTTGCACTAGCGGGGGGAGGGGACCGCCGTTACGCATGAGATCTGAGTGTGAGCAAAAGATAGATAGAGGGAGAGCAGTGAAATCCGCACAATCAGTAATCCCCCCATCCGACCCACTATTGTTGTGGGGTGGGTATAAACTGCCTCAGGGGCTACTCTAGTAATATATTTGTCATGTGTGACCAGGGCGATCCATCATCATTGAAGGCAGTAATGGTGGGATGAGAGTCTCGGGTCGCTGGGTCGGCTCAGATCATGAACAGCTAACAGCTATAGTGCTGACCCGCCGGACTACCGTAATTCGCCCCCAGTACCGTACCCGTTACCGTGTTTCATTATTCGTGTTGTACGTACAGTCCGTGATACAGTTTCCGACTATCATAATCCTGTTTTACTTTTGCCTTCATCTCATGCGGTATCTTCGTCCTCCAGTTCTACCGTAATCCTACCGTACCCTTCTCAGATGTTGTTATTACTGTGCGCGGTAGTTACCGTTTGCTGTTGCGCAGCAGATGTTGTTCGATGCGCGCGAGACTTCCGGCGAGAAGCTCGATGCCTGCCAGTATCTGCTCAAGAATATCACGAGTACGGTAGACGATATTTGACGATTACGGTAGCCGAATCGATAATAACAAGTTGCGTAGAAAGTTTTGTCATAGTATGCAGACGACGCGCATGAATTAATCATTTTATAGTATGAACCAATGGATGAATCATGTTTCACATGGATGGATAAGATCCTAGCTACACGCCACATAAATTGTCGAAAATTTCGATGCATCATCTAGCTCGATACTGAATCTGTATTACATCGATAAGCCGTATCGTTTCAAAAATCCATCGAATGATACTGCCTTATCGAAGCTACTGTAGAGACTTTTGAACTACCGTAATCTCGGAAATGGCAACCACACTATTGCAGACGTAGATCTACTGGCTCAGCACGAGTACGCCGCTCTCGAGCGCTGTCTCTACTATTATCTGGCGGGAGAAGCGGCGAAGCAGGCCGCCCACACCGGGGTGCGTCGTGACCTACCGCAGTGATTATCGATTTTCCCGATGTTCACCTTGTTTCGCGCACTATCTCGCTTCTTAGACGGAATTTGACTTCTGTTTTGCTTGCGCGACGAGTAGTACGGTACTTAAAAGTAACAGATTAGGTAGAAGGGGGTACTGTAGGCGAGGATTATGGTAGATCTCCTTTCAGGTCCCGCACCCGATCGCCGCACTGGCACCGAATTTCAACTCCCGCGAGCCGGTCCTCATCAATTTCCACCAAGTCGTACTGCAGCACTTCGAGCTGGTATGGTTACGGTAAATTGCCGTGCACTTTGATTCGCCGAGGTTTACCAAACGTCGCCTTTTTTTCTCTGCAGAACGAGTTCCTGCGCGACATCTCCATCCACGGCTACATCGAGGTCGGCTGGAAGGTATCAATCGATAAACCTGGGTTACAGTAACTCTCGCTGTTTCTGCTCAGGACACCCGGCTACAGTGGAATTCTGACCAGTGGAAGGCGGACTCGCTGCGGATCCAGGCCGCAAGTCACATCTGGGTCCCGGTGTTCACCCAGCAGAAGTACGGTAGCACCCGGATAACGATCGATAACTGACTACCGTATACCCGACCCGATTCCTTGATTACAGTATTCCTATTGCAGCTACGATACGGCTCTGCGCAACGGAGACGGCTTCGAACTGCGACGCATTGAGACTACGTCGAGGGGCAATGTGTCGGGTACGGTAGTATTCATTCATTCATTCATTCATTCATTATTTATTCCGTCAGAGTATCGCATACAAGAAAAATAACTGTGAATAGGGGCAAGAAACGGATGTCCGTCGACGTAGTCGAATCGGTTTTGTGCATGGCAGCAAGGGTATGGGGAAGAAGGGTTAGAGCCAATTCTTAACAATTGATTCAGGGAAAAAGGAGTTGGGCTGGGAGCGGATGAATTTTCGGAAGGAATCTCGGGATAAATCAACCGAGGGGGAAGGGAGGGAATTCCAAATTGATATGGTTCTGGAGGCAAGGGTGGTGTGGGAATTGGGAGGGAAGAAAGGCAGAGAGATACGGAAGTGATGTGAATTACGGACAAATCTAGTAAGAGGAGAACGAGTGAGGAGGGAAGAGTGATCAAGTTCATAATTCCTATGAAGAATGGAATGGAGAAAGACAATATCGGTGACAAATCTACGGCGTTCTAAAGTTGTTAGATTTAGGGAGCGTAAACGATTACAGTAGCTTACTGAAGGCAGAGAACAACGGAAATAGAGCTTCCTAGTGAAGTCGCGTTGGACACGTTCAATATTTTTGGTAGTTTCAACGGAATTAATGGGGTTCCAGATAATGGAACAGGTCTCTAGACTAGGAAGAATAAATGTTGTGAACGATTTCACATAAATATCGATACAATTACTACGGAAAGCTTTGAAAAGGAAGTTTTAGAATTTGATTTCTTAATAATTTCTTTGATATGTTCAGAGAAACAAAGAGAAGGGGTGAAAACGACTCCTAAGTCCTTAACAGTCTTTTTGGGTGTAAGGGCGACATTAGTGATATGGAACTGTCTACAAGGGTTGTGAAGGCCATAGTGCATAATAGAGCATTTGGTCTCGGATAAGCCGAGATTCCATTGTACTGACCAGGTAGAGATAACATCGAGGGCACATTGTAAGTCATCAGAATAGAGGGGAGCTTCCGCATAAAGCTTTAAATCGTCAGCATAAACGGAATAGCGAATAGATGGCGGGAATTGTGATGAAATGTCAGTGATAAATAGGATGAACAAGAGTGGACCTAAGCAAGAGCCCTGTGGCACACCGGATCTAACTACAGTTGAAGGCGAGAATGAGTCATCGATGAAAACAGATTGGGTGCGATCGGATAAATATGCTTCGAACCAGGATACTAAATGAGAGGATATTCCTAATTGCGACATTTTAAAGAGCAAGAGTCGGTGATCGATACTATCAAATGCCTTACGGAAATCAATATATACAGTATCGAAAGGGGAATGCTTATGCAAAATTCTGAGATAATGGGCATGCGTTGCAGCCAGGTTAGTGGAAGTGGATCTAGAAGACCTAAACCCTGTTTGATGAGGGTCGAAAAGATTATTTTGGTCGAGGAAAGTCGTGATTTCACTAATAAGAATCTTCTCAAAGACTTTGCAAACAGAAGAGGTCAAAGAGATGGGCGGAAATCGGTTTGTTTGTATTGTTTGGGATACCGTAATCTGGGAGATGTTAGCAATTCTCGCCTTCTCGCTGCGCACCTTCTGCGACGACACCGACTTTGCCAGCTTCCCGGACGATACGTACAAGTGCTGCTACTCGCTGGAGGCGCAGATGAATCAGGTGGATACGGTAGATGCATAATCGAATCGTTAACTTTACTGGATTGGATTGGGTACGGTAGATAATTAACTTCGGATCGATAATTTTACTTTTTTTCGAGGAGGTCATCGACTTCTCCACGGACAATCTGCCCGTGTTCACGGACCCCAAGTACTTCCGCGAGTATGGCTGGAAGGTGTCGGGCACGGTGCCCAAGGTCACGCAGGACCCAGCCCAGGAACCCGAGGTACGTGTGGTTCCAACAATTCAAACCAGGAACGGATGTGAATAAATCTGAGTATTGTCTATCGTTTTACTCACTGTCCGGCTCTTGGTCGTTCTTGTTTTGTTGATTTCTTCAATTTCACAAACTTGGAAAAAAATCCAAAAAGTTCTCTCTGGCCGGGAATTGAACCCGGGTCTCGCACGTGACAGGCGCGGATACTAACCACTATACTACCAGAGGACATGGAGGCAGGGGCGCAAGAGTGGGATGTGTGAGCGAGAGGGGCGAGAGAAAGGAAGGCGAGCGAGAGAGAGGGGCCAATCTCTCCCTATCTCTCGCTCCCGCTCAATCCCGTCTCGCGTACAGCGCGCGTCGCCTATAGCTGCTCTGCGCTCGTTTCTCTCATCGAAATCATACTTCACAGGATCATTTCTGTAGTATGTATTTCACATGATCCCTCACTCTGCTTTGAACAGGCAACTGCGGTGATTGGGAAATGAGCGAGGCGCGAGCGGGAAATTGCCTTCGGGCTTGAGGACCGCGGACGCTGGAAGTTCACTTTTGGTGCCCCTGCGCCCCGCTCTTCTGAGCGGTTGTATTCGAGTGAAAAGGAGGAAAGATAGATCTTCTCCCCATTTTGTCCAAGCGAAAGAATTTTCAAGAGAACGCGAAATTTTTTTTCGCGTTCTCTTGGAAATTTGGTCCAACACATAACAGTTTTAAATGGTTTCTCTAAATTTAGCTATTTTCCGATGAAAGAAGCCAATATAAATACCCGGACCCAGACGGAACCAAGTACCCCCCCTTTGCAGGTCGGGTTCTGCATCAATCTCACGCGCGCCTCTTCCTCTGTCAAGATCGAGATGACAGTTCCTCTCATCGCTTGTGCCCTCCTCTTCCTCCTGTCGCCCTTCTTCGGCACTATCCGAACACAGGTAGGCACATGCCACAGAAATGGGTCGGGTGCGAGAGAGAGTGTGTGGGAACAAGAGAGTAACTGTCTCACTTCCCTCTTCTGGAGGTAAAAATAATGCAGTTAGCACTTTAATTTTGGAAAAAGAACACGTGAAGATGAAAAGTTTCAATCCCGACCCCTTTCTGGAGGAAAATCCGAAATCTCTCTCTCTCTCTCTCTCTCTTCAGATCTTCTTCAAACTGTTCCTCATCTGCATGCAACTGCTCACCCTCCTTCTCTTCTCCAATAGAATCGCTGCCCACCTCGGATCCGCCCAGTCGACGCCACGATTGCGTAAGATATTGCATCATCTTGGAACTCTTGAAAACAAGAAAGAAATTCGGAACGACAGAAACTTGTGAAAAGATCTATTTACCGGGGGGGGGGGTGACAATTCCGCAACGAGGTTTTTAAACTGCTCTAAACAACTGCTACCTGTTCTGTTATCATAATCAGAACCGCGAGGGCTTTCAAACCCACAAATTAACTAATTAGCTAATTAAAAATTACGTTAATTAGCCGAAAATTCAAAATGGTCAGAAAAATGCAGCAACACGCCCGAATCGATGGAGGTTAGCAAATAACCAACAGGGGAAAAATCACACAGATTTATCGAATTTGAGCAAAGTTATAAACCGTTGCGGAAATGTTGGTTGCGGAATTGTCTTTTTTTTGGTTTTTCGAAACGACCGAACAATTAACACTTATCTTAAATTGTTGATCTTTGATCGTCTATAGGCGTATTTTTGATCTTTGAACTCTAATCCCCCCTTTCAGTCCGTTTCCTTGAGTTCTCCATCGTGACCACTGTTCTGTCCATCGCTGCCTCCGTCTTTCTCCATGCGTGTGGTCGCGTGCGACGGACACTCCCGCCATGGGCGATGCTCATCAAGTGGGGAGATTGATCATTGATCTTTGGAATTTTTCTCTTCTTGATTTTTGACCAAAACGGTTTAATTTTATGTCTGAACTTGCTCATAATTTGATGTCCAAAATATTGAAGCGAAATCGCAGGTTACTGATTAGTTTGGACGTCTTCGTTATTTTGCTTTGAAAAAAACAAGCAATCAGTCGTAACATATTGTTTGTACGAATTGCTCAATATTATTGATCTTTGATCTTTCAGAATCTCCTCCATCGTCAACAACGTCGTGTGCGTCCTGCATTCATCTCCCGACGAGGAGGAGGAAATAGAGAAGGCATCGGCTGTCGGGGGCAACTTCCAGAAGGTGAGGGGAGTTGATCTTTGATCTTTGCCGATCTCACTTATCGGTTACTTCCTGC
Organism: Pristionchus fissidentatus; assembly: GCA_036245785.1. NCBI lineage: Eukaryota > Metazoa > Nematoda > Chromadorea > Rhabditida > Neodiplogasteridae > Pristionchus > Pristionchus fissidentatus. The sequence goes on along the minus strand of BTSY01000002.1, from coordinate 302,824 downwards.
CTACTTTGCCACTCAATAGATGGCTGGTCGTAGGAATTGTTGAAACGGGATTTACATGGACTCCGCGTATCATTGACTTCCAACAGACGTTTCCTCACACACGATAATCATACGACATGCCGGTCAATTCTCCAGAAAAAAGGGATTGGAGTGATAGAGCGTGTAAAATCGAGAGTTACACTCTCGCTTTGATCCTTTCCGTGGCATAGGCATCTTGTGTTAATCGCCAGATAGCTTAAACAGAAGTGGGCAAAATATGAAAGAGACGGAAACGAAACGCTAATTCTATTGATCTTTGATCTCTCTCAGGACTGGGCTGCCGCCTTCACCGCCATCCACGCGCTCACAATGGCTGCGATTTCGATTATTTACTTCCTCGCCTACATAATTATCCTCTAATTAATGACTAATTAGCGCCCGCCCCTAATTAATTAGTGAATTACGTGCTTGCCCATCAACTCGGTGCTTTGTTAGCAGTGTCTTCCGGCCGCGGCGACGTTTGCCTGTACATATACTTGTTGCCTGCCCCCTATTTATCTCGTCGTTTGCCGATCGATAAAGTGCTGGTTACCGTACGAAAGTGCTGATTACGGTATTACCACGTGCGTGAGATTCTACGCAGACATTATATTTCTATAGTTTCTCATCATTTCCACAGCTCGGTCAATACTCCGGAAAGGGGTCAGCGGTGAGAGACTGTTTGGGAATGACAGACACTCGCTCGCTTTCACAGTTCTGAACCCGTGTCTGAAGCTTTAGAACCATAAGCGTGCATTTAAAAAAATACATTTATTTCTTTATTATCGTGTAAGTGTTAGGAGTAATTGAAATCAGCGGTGCAGCAAAGCTCTCGAAAGTGGCAATTATGGCAGTTAATTCTCTGAGGTAGGTAGGCGGTGTGGAATGTCAGTTATTGATTGGCCTACTGTACACTGTATATACTACACATAATCTACTACGGTTGTACGGAGCCGCAAGAGGCCAACATGCATTTGACCCTTTGATTTGATTAGCGATTGATTTTGCACTACCGTACTCCTCTCATTCCTCTCAGGAGTCTTCTCAGGACCCTTCTCGGTACGCCTAGTCAGCTGCCCAGTACAAGAACGAGCAGGGAATAAACTACAGTATGTATTCCGAATGAAGTCTCGCCGGCACCGCGCGCCCACGCGGCATGCACGCCTCCACGTCGCGCACCGTGCCGCGGTACGTGCGCCAGATGCCCGCGTGCTCCAGGCACAGTGCGCCGCCGCCGCGCGAGAGCTGCGACTTCTGCAATACGGTGGTTTTGGAACTCTGGAAGTTCGATTCTTTTTTTCTTTCGAAAAAGCTTCGCACCCTATACAAATCGTATTTCTAAAGAAAATTCGTGCATCTCTCCAAATATGGAGGGAAATGCTCTAGAATTGCCTAGTAAAGTAAAGTTACTACCGGAATCAAGAGATGTTAGCGTCGACAAGCGACTACTCTGCCGGGGCTCACCGATAAGGCCGGAATTGCCTAGTGATAATCCAAAATCCATTGTTCACCTGTCGATTCAGATCGCCGACGCACACAACCGGCCGCCTTGCTGCATCGCTGACTGCCCACTTGGAGTGGTCCTGAGCGGAAGATTGAGGATACTGTATCCACAGATGATCAATCGATAAGCGACTGTCCGTATCATAGTCGCGTCAATATACATTCAGCATTGAGGAGATAAGCTAGTTTAGGCAAATAATCGATAATGCACCTCAGATTACCGTAGTCAGGACGGCTACCCTAATACCTTGCTCGAGGAGAAGTTGGCGCCCATGATCGTCAGGTCGGTGACGTCGAACACCTGCGCGGATCAATGTACAACTCCGCAAAGATCAGAGAACAAACCACAAACTACAAAGATCAAAGATCAACCTACATTGATGCCATCGTTCCTGCAATTCGAGTGGAGATCGTCGGCGCCGCCGTTTAGGCCACGTCTGCACGCCGAGTGAGACGCCCATGTCCAAGGCGACCAGGTCGTGCCAGAGGTCTGAAGGAAGGGAGATTGCGTCATGACTAGGTAATAATGGATGTGACGTCACTACTTGGAAATATCATTACTAGACAATATAGATCTAATCGATCCGCTTTGTAGCTAAGCAAAATAATGAAGAAACGGAGGGGAATTGCGTCATCTGTAGGCAATGCACCCTTCACCCTTCACGATTACTGTGCAATCTAGATCTGACTGAGGGTGTCCGATTGAGTCACCACTATACACAACTATCACCTCAACTATGTAGATCGACGACAGTACGCATTTAGTGCGGAAGCCTGCCATCTGCTGTGATTGCGTTATCACTATGCAATAGCTGCCCTCACCTTTCTGGTACTTCTTGTGCTTGGCGTACGCGTGGAACGCCGTGCCGCCCTCTGTTTGAATGTGTTTGGTGGATGAGAATACGGTAGCCGATTGCGGCAGCGAGCGCTTCGCCAGCACCGTGCGCAGCACGGGGAACCTGCGGATACGGTAGATACGGGGAGTGAATACGGTATGCTAATGGTGTTTTATTATACAATCATTTTTTTCGACGGGCTTCGACAGTTTCATGAAAGCATACTGTAACCCGATATTGATTTTATCGATGGACCGATACCGTACTTGGTCGCGAACTTCTCGGGCAGCTGCGACTTGAAGGGCGTCGCCTGGACGAACATGAGCTGCTCACCTGCAGAGATCAAAGATCAAACTACAGAGATCAAGCTACAAAGTTGAAGCAACGAAGATCAAAGACCAAACTACGAACCAATAGCGGCCAGATTGTCCGTGGCGACGGAGACGCAGAGGAAGGACTGCGCGAACTTGAAACCCGTCGGAGGGTAGATGTACGAAGCTGCCAAGAGAGTGATCAAGATCAAACTACAACGATAAAACTACAAAGTCTAAAGATCAAACATATCAAAGTGCTCACTCAGGCCGGGGAAGTTGGGCACCGAGTGCACCAGCCAGAAGCCGGTCGAGCCGTCGAACACTAGCACTCCCTGCAAAGATCAGAATGCAACGGCCAAACTACGCAGATGAGAACCAAACTACAGAAATCAAGCTACAAACTACGGCTCGTACCTTGGCATGCCCTCTGTACGAGTCGACGGGCGTCGCCGGCCCGTCGTCCGAGTACATCAGCACGAAGGAGGACTGAAGGTATTGCGTCATCACTAGGCAACCAATCAATCAATCAATAATTTACTTTATGGGAACCCCAGTTATTGGTCAGAAGCCTCGTCTACTGATGGATTCATACGGTGACATTCATCACCAGATAAGCAATCGATAATCGCAGATTTCGCTACCGTACTCACCGAGTCATTACCGTACGCCTGGGATACGGTGGAACCGATGGCGCTGTCCTCCTCGTCGATAGTCTTGCGCGAGAGCTGCACGAGGGATTACGATAATCAGGGCCAATTTCAATCGATAACTGAATTACTGCAGTTACCGTACCTGCCATTCCGGATTATCACTGTCAGCATAAACAAAGTTCTTGCCGCCATTCGCGTTCAGCACTGCCGTCGGAAGTTTGTAAGCGACGAACCTGTGAATTGCGTCATTACTAAGCAATCCTCTGTTATTGCTGCTATGATTTGTTTTGATTTCGTCTCGCCTATGCAATCCAAAACGACAACATTGTTGTGCATTGAAGAGGTTACCGTTTTGGTGTCTATTGCGTCATCACTAGCTCATGTTCCTCAAGATTCTTCACTACTTCATACTGTTAGATGGTGTTTTGTTGCAGCGATTACGTCACTCCTATTACATTTATAAAATGATACGATCATACCAAAAGCCGAATAACGAACTTCCGTTGTTTACCATAGAGGAACATTGGCGACCCTCTCGCTTTTGCATGCGCTCTCGTCTCGGTAAACACAGCAAGTCCGAGTTCGACATTTTGTGTGATCGTATAATTTTATAAATGTAATGTAATACGAGAGAAAAGAATTTAGCGTTCGTTTTTTTTCACTGCTGCCCTTATTCAGCATCCATTTCGTCATGTCTACGCAATATCAGATAATTACGCCATTCCTAGCCACATCATTCCACCGGCCGGTCAACCTTCCAGAAAGGGGTTTGGAGTGAGAGAGCGTGTGATATCGAGAGGGACTCTCTCACTTTTGCATACTCTCTCGTCCTAATCCTGGTCTGTATGTTTGGAATCATGTGTAGCAAAACCTCAAAACGACGACATACCTATCAAACGGTAGCTTTGCATTACGTCGTCATTATGTAATACTCTGCTCAAAAGAACATAACGACTGGATTTCACACTGCTAAACAGCTAGTTAGGCTCCATGCAACAAATTTCGTCATTACTATGCAATACTCAACTTACCAGTCGACCTGCTTCCCGTTGATTCCCTTGCATCGATATCTGGAGTCTACCGTAGTCGCCAATATCAGAAGTGCAATGAACGAGGAGAGGGTGGGAGAGCCCATTGGGGATCTGGGATACGGTAAACCTCCATAAAGGGGTCAGGGGCGAGATAGTGTGGGAAAGTGAGAGAGTGAGAGACTGGCGAGGTAGAGGAGCAATTGGGAGAGTAGATTGATTCCAAAGCCCTAGAAAGGGGTTAGCAGGCAAAATAATGTGTGAAAGTGAGAGAGAGAGAGAGAGAGAGAGAGAGAGTACATACTAGGACAAGATGTCTAGAGCGGAAATTGGGGGGGGGGGTAAAATATAGTAAATCGAGAAACGACAGTCCGAAGATGTTTCTAATTGCAATTTGAAAAAAAACTGAACGAGATCTGATCTATCTTGCTAGAGAGAATGCCCTCTATCGAGTTCTGTACACTCTGTCACCCGCTAATTGCGTAGGTTCAAGGTCAGGCAAACTTGACAATTCCTACCATCATAACGCCAAAATTTCCACACCCAATTACTAATCGATACAATAAGTGTCGCAATAATCATAATGTTTACGACGAGTGAAAATCGACAAATCATATTATAAAACAAGAAGTGAGCCAGAAAAGTACTGCGGACGAATGCGAACGTCTGTTTGTGTGTGTGTGTGCGATTCATCCATCATTTCTTCTTGCCATTCCTTTATCAATAACAACGCATGTACAATACTTGTGAATCACTGAACGGAAAGTGAACCACATAATTGTAGACCTAAGCTCCAGAAAGGGGTCAGGACGGAGAAACCTTGGCGTGGGACCTTCTCAATTTCACGGCACTGTCTCGTTCTAGACCCCTTTCTTGATTTTTTTTGTAATCGGGTCGAACGATGTAAAACACTTTAAATGCGACAATGGAGCTATGCTATTATGAAAATAAGGATAAGTGAGCAATGTTTCTAGCACAATTAAACTGGCGAAAGTAGCTTAGATTGAAAAAGGGTTGGAACGTTGGAACAAGACAAATACACAACTGGGAATGTTGTAGAAGCGATGTGGAAATGTTGTCGTGATCTAAACAGTAATTACTTGGTTGTAACCACTGGGCAGCTGACGACTTGAGTTCCACTCAAGTATAACATGTGAGGGAGGAGGAGTGGGGGGAGAACCGAACGCGCTGAGTCGACACCGCAAACGCGCCAGCACATCTGAGCTACAAGCCGGCTCCCGCTTTGCGGCTGTGGCTGTGCCTCTGAGACTAGGCAAATGGTAGCGATAGAAAGCGGAACGAATTTGGCCGAAATATATAGCTAGTGTAAAAGTGCTGGTCAGGCACAAGATTTATTATATTAACGGAAATAATATAAAAAAATATTTATCATGCATCTGAAGAAATCTTCTTTCTCTTATTTGTTTATTTACATTATTATACATCATTCCTATAATTTTATTCTAAGGAAACATCAGGTTCGAAAACATAATGACGACGTAAATGCAAAGCTACCGTTTGATAGGTATGTCGTCGTTTTGAGGTTTTGCTACACATGATTCCAAACATACAGACCAGGGTCAGAGCGAGAGAGCGTGCAAAAGTGAGAGGGTCTCTCTCGATTTCACACGCTCTCTCACTCCAAAGGCCTTTCTGTAAGGTTGACCGGGCGGTGGAATGATGTGGAGGCCAACCCTATACGGAACACCACAAGTAGAGTCGCTTCATTTGTTATGTCGTAGTGGGAGAGTGTAAGACGGTCATCGAGCTGCATTCCTAAAAATATATTTTAATATATTAGCGCTGATATTCGGGTAAATAATTGAATTAGCACTCTTAATTTCACACTCTCTCACCAAAGGACCGGTGAGAGAGTGTGTGAAAATGAAGAGTGCTAATTCAATTATTTACTAGCGGGGTTGTATCGAGGTTAATGCACTACGAGACTATCTGAGTGGATCAACATATTTGTTCAGATGCTTGGCACAGTACGAAAAGTGAGAGATTGAGTGAAACATGGCATTATGCACAGTAGCCCAGGAGGAGTTGCCCCGTGATGTAAAAAGTTAAGAAATCGCTTCTACGCCTCAGGGCATTTACGTCAGGAATTTCCGGTTTTTGAAAAACTTCGTCAAATGACCTAATGAGTGGTACCAATCGATTCCTCATAAAATTCTAAGACTTTTTCGACTCTGGACATTTTTCGATATTTATCGATCTAACGCCAGAAAATTCGGAAATGAGAATATAATTTTCATTTTTAATTTATTCTACTTATTTCCCACCGCCAACTACAAAATTTTATTTTTCCTCGCTTTCTGAATCGTTTTGGAACTTATCAAAATTTTCGATTTTTCACGTTAAAAACATGTTAGAACACGTTTAGACACGTTTCCGACATCACAAAACACTTTTGTTGTGATCCCCTACGCTTTCTGAATCATTTTGGAGCTTTTTCGATTTTTCACGTTAAAACTCGGCAAAACAGGTGGAAAAGGTTTTTCAGGGAACTTAAAAACGTGTTAGAACGGTTTCTGACACACGCGAAAAATGCGGCAAAAAGGTTTGCCCCGCGGCGGGGGTCGAACCTGCGTCGGTCGGATTGCTAGTCCAGCGCGTAACCCCACTTGGCCATGGATTTGGTGATTTCAATTTTGTAAAAATTTTAAAGCAATTCTGGTCTATTATCATATGCAAAAGGTTCTGAGAAGATTGCGTGATTTTGAAGCGAAATATAAGGGAAATGAGAAAAAAAAAGTGTGACCGGACGGAAGGAAAAATAAAAAAAAAACGGACAAACAAACAAACAAACAAACAGAAGAAAAGACAGACAGGACAGACATACGTTGTCATTTTCTAATATATAGTAACCCGAATTTCAAACTCTACTAAAAATATGAGCGTTAAATTCGGGTAAATAATTGAATTAGCACTCTTCATTTCACACACTCTCTCACCCAAAGGACCGGTGATTAGAATGTGTGAAATGAAGAGTGCTAATTCAATTATTTACCCGAATTTCAAACTCTACTAAAAATATTAGCGTTGGAAACGCTAATATTTTCTCTGTTTCTATACGTCAACGCAAATCTTGGCAGCCCTTCAGTTCTAGCTGTTACCAGCGGAAAGTTTTTATTATTTCGGATGAGTGTTTTTGTAATAATTACCAGCGAAGATGAGTCTCTGGCGGTGGGGAGGGAATCCCTTGAATATCTCCTTCTTGTGTATCTGCTCCTTCACGCTTTTAATCGTGTCCGAACGACCGACATTGAGGGTGAAAAGATTCATGTCTACCGATAGGTTTAATGACAATGCCTCATTCCAGAGGGAGTGTTGGACAACTGAACTTTATAGTTTCGTCAATGTGCAATAAAAGGTGGGAAATCGAAAATTCGGTGATCAGAAGTTCTAAAACAACGAGTTAAGGAGGTGCACACAAGTCCTCGTTTGGGGGGACACAGTTCCCGATATTACAATAATATAAAGGTAAACAGGTAAAGGTGCTAGGTCACGCAAGGCGGTCTCGACCACCCCTATAATATAATATAAAAATATGATGTGTATTACCGTCGGGACTATCTTCAATTCGAGTGTTGACCTC
>BTSY01000002.1:260963-294374 GCA_036245785.1 Pristionchus fissidentatus | reverse complement strand
GAGGGACATTCCTGTAATGTCCATCTTGAAACAGTTAAACGAATAAAATTGACTTCTATTTAGTATTGTTTTTACTACTTTTCAATGTACAACACAATTTATCAAATATTATAATTTTCATAACAATGGACAATTGAAGTTGATTAGCGGAGCTCTCTAACAATGGAAAAGAAAAAAAGGAATACGCGCCTAATAATGGATTTTTTTTCAAATATTAGGAAAATTCTAACAATGGAACGACAAAAAAAACCGGAACGGTGCCTGCTTAAAACAGTCATCTCACGTTTACCAAAAGATATTACTCAGGGGTGTATTTAGGCAAGCCAAAAAAGTCCAGTGAATAAAAGTTTATATTAGTTTTGTGTCTTATTTCGAGAAATTTATCTTGGTGTGGCTTGCTGATTGTAATGTGAATATTGCCAATTGTCTCGTTGATTTCATCGATTCGTTCGTCGACGCGAACAAACAGATAAATGTGCTTGTTCATTGTCGGAAATGTTCTGCAAGATGGTCTGTAGGGGTCTGCATTTTGAATCATTGTTGACCGGTCTCCCTCATTTACAACGAGTGGAATGAATCTCAAATTAGTGAATATCAAAGTGAAAAGATTCAATTGAATCTTTGAAAGATTAATCTTTGACTATTCTTTGCCGAAAAAACAGCATAATAAGCCTGATATTTCGTCATTTGAAACTTGAGAGCATAATGAATGGGATGCCATCTAGATATAGCACTTTCGGTAAAATTTTGAAACGGCAAAAATAGATGAACTCTAAAAAACTCTAACCCATAATACCACAACCGCCACACCACTTGGATGATGTTGATGCTCGCTCAATGAACTCTTTATAAGGACGACCAGGAAACCCGTGCATACTTTTAGAATATACTGTATCTGGAATCTACCGGAAATGACATGTGATCCGATTCTCGGACGGGGGTACCACATATATGGCAGCAACACATTGCCGAAGACCGATTTGTGAAAAGTTTCGAAATTCCAGAGAAATCGTCAAAGATTCAAATGAATCTTTGTTGAAAAGTGAGGATTCTTTTTGAATCTTCGACCGCTCGAATCTTTGAACAATGATTCAAGAAGATTCATTTTGCAGACCACGGCTCGTTGTCAGCACTCCTAGAATGCACGCGTCGCCCGCTATTGGCCCCGCCCACTTTGCGAAACCGTTTCCACCTCTTTTAAAGGGACCTGGCACTCCAAAATAAGTTATTTTTATTTTAAAGAAAATTCTTTTCTGATTAGAACGCAAAAAATCGCATATTTTTACGATTTTTTTGAAAGGAGTTATGATTTTTCAAAGTTCGGAATTTGAGTTGCTGTACCGGGCGCTACGGTGTTTAGCGCGCTAAACACAGTAATGCCCGGTACGCGAGCACCTTTAAAAAATCATAACTCCTTTCAAAAAAATCGTAAAAATATGCGATTTTTTGCATTCTAATCAGAAAAGAATTTTCTTTAAAATAAAAATAACTTATTTTTCAGTGCCAGGCCCCTTTAAAAGAGTGACAACTTTCGTTTGTCGGCAATTTACATATTTATTTTCAATGAAATATATGAACATGAATGCAAAGAATCGGAAACATCGAACAGATATTGTATTTGTAATAATTACGAAGTATTATGGGCGTTCGCATTCACAAAGCAGCTGATTGCTCTACTAAAAGGATGATAATTTTTGTGTTCGACAGTTTTGCGTAATTCTATCCGATGTTTATGACAATAAAGATTGCGGTGAATCGAAAACTTAAGAAATATTGAATGTCTGTTGAGTTTAAGAAAAGTTATCATCGTTTTAGCAAAAGAGTTGCGATTACGCAATGCTCTCTCACTTTCGCGTGCTATTTCTCACACCCGTCTCGCGTAAAGCGCGGTATAGAGCGACATGATATAAGCCGCGGCGCATCTTCGTCGCCAAGAGCGCCAGTTAAGGAACCACATCAGGCTTTTTTTTGAATTTACAGAAGGCGGGAAAAAGCACGCGGGTCGCGTGCCCTCCGGGGTCCATAGTCTCTGCTTGCAACGGGCCGTGAGACCCTAATGGTCTGTTTACTGTCGGAATTGATATCTACTTCAACTTAAGAATCACAGCCCGGTAAGTAGGATTCCTTAATTATACACGAAATCTTATTTACATTTTTTTCTCAAAAATTCAAAGTATCTTGCCTGAAACTGGTGAAGAGTATCACTGGTAACCGAAATTCCAAATTGCGGGAATTCAAATTTGGACTACTCATGAAATTTGCGCGGCATAAATATTATGTATTCACGGCCCGTTGCAAGCAGAGACTATGGACCCCGGAGGGCACGCGACGCGCGTGTCTTTTCCCGCCTTCTGTTAATTCAAACATGCCTGACGTGGTTCCTTAACGGGCGCTCTTGGCGACGAAGATGCGCCGCGGCTTATATCATGTCGCTCTATACCGCGCTTTACGCGAGACGGGTATGAGAAATAGCACGCGAAAGTGAGACAGCATTGCGTAATCGCAACTCTTTTGCTAAAAATGATAACTTTTCTTAAACTCAACAGACATTCAATATTTCTTATGTTTTCGTTTCACCGCAATCTTTATTGTCATAAACATCGGATAGAATTACGCAAAACTGTCGAACACAAAAATTATCATCCTTTTAGTAGAGCAATCAGCTGCTTTGTGAATGCGAACGCCCATAATACTTCGTAATTATTACAAATACAATATCTGTTCGATGTTTCCGATTCTTTGCATTCATGTTCATATATTTCATTGAAAATAAATAAGTAAATTGCCGACAAACGAAAGTTATCACTCTTTTAAAAGAGGTGGAAACGGTTTCGCAAAGTGGGCGGGGCCAAGAGCGGGCGACGCGTGCATTCTAGGAGTGCTGACAACGAGCCGTGTATTAGGATTAGTTGCTTTTTTTTTGCTTTTTTAAAAAATTTTGACAGGCTGTAAGTATACAAATGAGTACAATCTACATATAAGACTATCGATAGACCATCTACAGGCCAATCTGAAACTGTGGGCAACGACCAGTGCATTTTGCCTTGTATCGAAAATTCTAAAACAATAAGAGTTGAGCGACGAATGGGCGAACGCACACAGAGCGAGAAGACTCCAACTTTCCTTACTCTGGAGACATTGTCTCAGCTGAGAGAGCATGCAAAAGCGAGAGATCATCTCTCACTATCTCTCGCCCGCTCTCTCGAGTCTGCATGCTCTCTCAGCTGGCGACAATGTCTCAAGGAAAGTTGGAGACTTCCCGCTCTGAGCACTGGGCGACATCTTGAAGGAATTTAAACTGACTCGAATGAGAAAATTGACATCGGCTAGCGTTAGAGTCGGCCCATAGCCCATGCTGAGGAACCAGCATCGGTTTCTTAGCACCTCCATCACAACAGGCCCGATTCCAGGAGTTGGCTCATCCGAGCGCCCAACATCGATTACCGAAACAGCAGGTGTCTCTGCCATCTTACCGATAATAGCAACTGTAATTTCACGGATATAACCATCTCAGAGAGAGAAATTATTGAAAAAAAATCCGAATCGGCGCTATTCAACTTACGTGACTTGTTGAAGTCGGACACTACGAAGAAGAAAAGGATGCATTCTGGTCGAAAAGTGCGAACCAATTTCTCAAGGCGATTCCTTAAAATCGTTGCCGATTTATCCACTTTTAGAGGAGGATTTCTCGCATGATAATGTAGCATTACACTTATTTTTTAGATTTATTCAAATCGTCCGTTCCCAAACCCCAGAAGGGAGAGTGAGGGAGACCACTCTAACTTGTACAGAAAGGAAGGGAAAGGAGGACCTCCAGAAAGGGGTCCTGTTCGTGACCCCTTTCTGGAGGTTGGGAATCATGCGATTATTGTAGGAAGCTAATCACATGATTCCACACACCTGCCAAACCTACACAATGGGCTTTGGAGTAGATAACGTGCAAATGGAGAGCGCTCTCCCACTTTTACACACTCTCTCGTCCAGACATCTGTGCTTTGGGTATCATGTGTGCTTACCATTTCATGTCCATCGCGAACTGCGGCCTCAACTTGAGGTTCTCAACTTGTAGTCCAGAGTAAAAATTAGTTAAGAGATCAGTCAGAACGTAATCACGCCCGCTCCAATCGATCCTTGCGTAGTTTATTTGGGTGTTGGAGATTAGGGGTTTCAACAGGAGCAGAAACCCCGGAATCTCATCGAAGGTTAAATTAAAGAGAATCCTCTGTAACGGAAAACTGATAGCACCGCTCACAAGCCACACACACACATCCAGAAAGGGGTCGGAAGGAGTAATTTATAAAATGACACGATCAATCAAAATGTCGTACTTCCACTGCTTAATGGGGCGAGAGCGCACATAAAAGAGATATGGTCGTCCTGTTTAGTAAACAACGGAAGCTCGTGTTTTATGATCGTATCATTTTATAAATGGAATACCTCTGATATGCCCCATTCGTAGATGTGCTTCGTGTTCATGAGACGAAGTAGGAATAGTCGCGACTGCCTCTTCAACAGACAAAGAGTCACTGTGCATACGGAATTCTGCAATGGGAAAAAGTCACTTTTCACACTCCGAAAAAAGGGAAATATTTAACTTAAGTTGCTTTGAACAACGCTTTGTTTCGCGATGTATTCATATTAGATGCCCTATCTTGTTGAGGGGTCAAAACGCTCTCTCGAGTGAAGCCTCAGTTTTTTTTTGACACCAAGTTACAATATACTGGTTTTGTTTTTTTTTTTAATTTGTAGATAGATAGATGGCACGTGGAGGTGCACAATAGCTCTGTACCTCTTCTTCTTTCATTATAATCTCCTCTATTACTGATCCTATCGAGGCCAAGCCGTCAACAACTGACTTTGTTGTCGTGCAGACCTGAATGCGCAATATTAAATTTGATTTGTGCAAGGGGGATTAGTTTGCCTGCTACGGCAACTACAGAGCTCATTTTACATTCTAACGATAAACGTTCTTTGATACTAATTCGATCAAATTTGACGTAGTACGAAAACAGAAGGTTTCAATGCTCTCGGCATTTGAGAAAATATCAAATCTCACTTTTCTCAGAAGTAGCAACGTCTTGTTGTCCGCGAAACTAAACACGTAGTCGATTAATTCCAACGATAACTCCAAAAGTGGAAAAGGGATCGGGAGATGAGGGATGGGTTCCATAAGGAGGAAAGGAGAAGTCGTTCGGCCAGGCCACTACCCAACTGTATATGGCCGCGTTCCTTACACAAACGACGCGTCACAGTAATCTGCGAACCTCGTGGTGGTTTTGGGGGGAAGTCGAGGGGTCAGTCTCTCCTCTTTGCACACTCTCTTTCGAATCGAGCGGTCGAGAGAGTGAGTGAAATGGAGAGTGTTTTGACCCCTCGATGATATGATAGGGTAATGCATCATAAGAGACGCTCGAGCTGTGCAAAAAGTCACTCGAGGTATTGCGTCATTGCTATGCAATGATCGGACATTATGGCTCCTCAGTTACGATATAACTCGTGCCTGCTTTATCATTAGGCAATGTCGGGATACTGTACGTAGCGGAATCGGCGCCCCGAAAGCGACACTTATAAATTCTATTCTATTCTTTTCAGCAAAGGCTTCATTCAATGTGAGCATAAATCGAGGAATTTTAGCGAGGTTCATAATAAGTGTAAGACGATGAAATTCTTTTTCAACTGTAAATTAAACAGTTGTTTCACCCTTGGTTCAATAGGATTTATTATTTTATACTAGGGGACAGAAATGTACTGAGGAATGGGTCGAACGAAGGAAAGATCCCCCCATATAGACGAAGAACTGTGAGTGACAACAGGAGATCAAGAGATACGGAAGACATGAGGGAAATCTATAGCCATCTCAACGACGTATTCTATCAATAAAATATCAGTAATGCGTTCCTCACCTCAGAATCTTCCCATCCACTTGTTTTCGGAGAGTTCATAAGCGGGAGTAGGAATATTAGTGACTGATTCTCATAGAAACGAAGGGTAAATTTATAAGGGGATTTCTAAATTCGATATTTCACCCTATTAAATTGGACTAAATTCTAGATTTTTTCAGAAACACCGAATAAATCATTATGAAATAACAGGTGTCCTGCAGAGCTTACGCAAACTGCGACAGAAAATTATGCAGTGAACTGTGTAATCGACTAGTCTGATGCTGCGCAAATTTCATGGGGTGCAAGGTGCAAAACAGTTTTATGCACCCTTTCATAACTTTCTTCCTAGTGAAGCTACAACTTCCAAACTTGATACAGACATTGCAAGCCACATTTTCTTTTTTGATTGGAGAGATTTCGTTCAGTTTGAGCTGAGTTACACGAGTTTTCCACCCTTTGATGGGGAAATTTCCCCGAAGAAATTAGCGCAGCATCACATAGTCTCGTTATTTCGACCACTCTCTCACCCACGAGAGAGTGTGCGAAAAAAAAAAGAAAAAAGTCTTCGTGTTGATTGAAATTATTACCTCTTCTATAATTTTGACATCCAAAATTTCTGACCCGATGGGTGCAGAGAAGAATGTGAAATGTGAGACCACCGTCTCCTCATTTCATACACTCTCTCATCCGCAGACCGGTGAAGAGAGTGTGCGAAATGAAGAGACCGTGGTCTCACATTTCGCACTCTAGTGCCAAGCATTCCACGATTTCTTGTATTTTTTTTACAGACCTGAAATAATTGAACTTGGAAATCTGTTATATTTTGAATTTTCTGATTAGACTTCGTGGAAGAAATATCTTACAACAGTCCGATTCAAAAAAAATAGATTGCATTTCACACCTTTCTCAATTTCAACAAATTTGTGTTGTCTGCAAAAGAGGAGATCGGGTCGAGTAATTCCACAGGCAACTGTAGAATTGGAAAATACTTTGGGATAATGAGGGCATTGGAACGAATTTCCATGATGAGTTAAGAATAATATATTATAGTAAATATATACACGCAGCTCTGGAATTTATTTTGAAGGGCTTGGCGCGGGTCGCCCTCATTCGGTAGTTCGCCCTCCGCCCGCACCCTGCCGCCCCCGCCTGCTGAGTGGGTATTTGAGGTGAGAAGAGATTGTAACGGTCTGAATGGATCGAAACTAGAGTCAATCAATCTTTCTAGACACACTACTCTGAATGAGCTAACTGGCGCTACTCTATTTAGCAGGGTGCGCTGTCAAACTCATCAGCTGTTTCACAGTTCTCTCCCCCGTTCAGACGTCGGTATATCTCTCTCGGTCACCATGCTATCTCACTTCCTTTCACACCCCTGCGGTCTCTAACAGACCGCAGTGCTCTCTAACTCTATCTATTTCACTCTACGATCACATTCTCTCACAGTCTCTGTCATTGCCTAAATCTCTCCTGACGAGAGAAGCAGAGCCTGATTCCGATTGAAACATCTCTAAAACTCCTCCCACTTCAATCGGAGGCCCTACAGATATCGAGACGTCGACTCCGCCTAACTGATCACTATAAAAGGTCTCCCGATTCCGACAAGAGCTCCCGAGACCCAACTGAGAGCTGCAGCTCTCACCCCTTCACCATATAGCTTGTTGCCTAAGGAACCCCTCTTCCATGTACCGTAACCCTTTCCCCCTTCGTATTCCCCAATTCTCTCCTGTTAGATTCGCACGAACAATTCTATAATGTTTTCCGTAGAGACCGAAATTCCCGAGGAGGTGGAGTTGCTATAATAGTGCATTCCTCAATTAGTGCCATTCAGATATCTGATGAAACTGTCAAAGGGTCACATGAACTGCTAGCCATTGATTTAGATATCAACGGTGACCTATTGAGAGTTATCTGCGCGTACCGCAATCCGAAAGCGACCACTCTGCAGACTGATTCCCTAGTAAAATCGATAACTGACCTCTGCTCTTGCCCCCAGCCCTCGGTAATCACAGGTGATTTCAATTTACCTGATATCGATTGGTCATCTTTTCCTTCCCCCCAGAAAACCAATATCACCCCCTCCTCCCAGTCGTTTATTGATCTCTGTAAGTCGATAAAACTCGCGCAACTAGTGAAAGACCCCACTAGGAAAGAGAACATCCTTGATCTCGTTCTCTGCAACAACCCAGGAATAGTCACCAAAACTGAAGTAGGCCCACCCTTTGACATCTCCGACCACAACACGATCAAGTTTGAACTATCACTAGTACATTCCGTTCCCGCATTCACATTGAAAAGAGACTTCAAGAAAGCAGATTACGCTATAATCAATTGTCAGCTAGCAAATGTAGACTGGGTGACTGCTTTCTCTTCAATGAGAAATGTTGATGAGATGTATGATTTACTAATTAAAGTGATACAAAAATCTATTGATACCCACGTGCCATGGGTAAAAGTAAACGTGACGCACGGAAAAGTACCTCCACACATAGAGCGGCTCCTAGTGAAACGCTTCAATGCGTGGCAGAGATCAATAGCAGTAAGCTGCCCACGATTGACGCGCGAGTTTGAAAGTTTAAATAGACGTTTCAGATCAGAATTGATTCGATACATAGCTCACCACGCCTGAGGCTCCACCCATGTATCCCTATACGTGGAAGCCCCGAGCCCCAAAGGATTTCTTTGGGGCTCGGGGCTGTCACGTATAGGGGGTCATGGTCCAAAATGGGTTTTGGGTTGGTCCCACCAAAGTCAAAGTGGAATACTGTATCTTCACCGCGGGGGTCCCGCAACGAAAACAGACTACCGTAACCCATGCTACCGTAACCCAGAAATACGAAATTGCCAATACAGACCCCTGGTATGTTGCATGAGGTAGACCTCGAGTCGTCATTGCCTGAGTGGGATACCGTAATCATCCTACCGTACTCTCGGCTACAGTAACCCTACTGTAAGATGGATTTGCAAAAGTGTCCCAATCGGCTCTGGATTTTAATAGAAGATAACCCTCGAGTAGGCAAAGTGTGTGGGGCATACCGCACTTCATCTACCGTACTCCCGGCTACAGTAACCTACCGTAACACGAAAATACGAAAATGATCAAATCGGCTCGGAATTTTTGTAGGAGGTAGACCTTGAGTGGGCAAATTATTTCCGGCATTTCATTATGTTCCTACAGTATTTACAGCTATAGTAACCTACCGTACTACGAAAATTCGAAAATTACAAATTCGATTATGTATGGTTACAGTAGCCGCGGATACTGTAGGAACATAATGGTATGCCGGAAATAATTTGCCCACTCGAGGTCTACCCCCTACAAAAATTCCGAGCCGATTTGATCATTTTCGTATTTTCGTGTTACGGTAGGTTACTGTAGCCGGGAGTACGGTAGATGAGGTGCGGTATGCCCCACACACTTTGCCTACTCGAGGGTCATCTTCTATTAAAATCCAGAGCCGATTGGGACACTTTTGCAAATCCATCTTACGGTAGGGTTACTGTAGCCGAGAGTACGGTAGGATGATTACGGTATCCCCCTCAGGCAATGACGACTCGAGGTCTACCTCATGCAACATACCAGGGGTCTGTATTGTCAATTTCGTATTTCCGGGTTACGGTAGCATGGGTTACGGTAGTCTTTTTTCGTTGCGGGACCCCCGCGGTGAAGTTACAGTATACCACTTTGACTTTGGTGGGACCAACCCAAAACCCATTTTGGACCATGACCCCCTATACGTGACAGCCCCGAGCCCCAAAAATCACCATGAAGCCCCGAGCCCCAAAGACTGCCTCCACGTCTGGTGAGGTATGATTCGATACCAGAAAACTATCGAGAGAAAAGTTATTGAAATTCGACTACGTCGACGGACATCCGTTTCTTGCCCCCATTCACAGTTATTTTTCTTGTATGCGATACTCTGACGGAATAAATAATGAATGAATGAATGAATGAAAGTGAGGACAGAAATAAGTTCTTCCGTTACATGAAACGCTGTGTCAATAAACAGAAGGGCGTAGAAGGTTTGAAAAATAGCACCGGAAATCTAATTCTAGATGACCAAGGTAAGGCAAATTTGCTTGCTGAAACCTTTGCAAGCGTTTTCACAACCGATAATGGAAAATTACCGACTACAGTGCGTTCAGCAATACTAGGATATCAAGAGCCCCTCTTTTTGAGACACGAAATTTGCGCTCTTATTAGTAAATGGAAACGATCATCCTGTAGAACTCCTGAAAACGTTGATTTAAGCTACATTAGAAAGATAGCAGTCCCGATATCAGAAGCATTGGAAATAATCTTTCGTCACTCATACGAAACAGGCACCGTGCCTAGTCCTTGGAGGCACTCGATAGTTACTCCCGTAAAGAAATCTCCTCCTTTTTCTGACCCCTTAAACTACAGGCCGATTTCGATTACGTCGCTTTTCTGTAGAGTATTTGAGCGCCTTTTATGCAAGTCTGTCATAGACCACTGCGAAAAACAGAACATATTCCCAGATGAACAATACGGTTTCCGAAAGAAGAGGTCCCGCGAATTACAAATGCTTGATGCGCTTGAATATTGGACAACATCCATTAGTAACGGAGAACCAGTGGACGTTATATGTTTCGATTTTGCGAAAGCGTTCGATAGAGTCTCCCATCCCAAACTAAAATTAAAATTGGGAAATATTGGTCTCTCCTCGAAAACAGTTAGTTGGATATCAGGATACTTAAATGATAGGACTTTCCAAGTCAGAGTACGTGAAAAAAACTATCAACCCCCCATCCCGTCTCTAGTGGAGTCCCACAAGGTTCTGTGCTTGGACCATTACTTTTCCTAATATACACTTCCGAAATACCATCCCTCGTACAAAACAATGGTGTCATTGCACGAATGTATGCAGATGACATAAAAATATATCGAGCATTCAAAAAGAGTGATTCCTCTGTCCCACTACAAAATGCTATTGATAGTATATCAAATTGGTCTGCAGAGTGGCAGCTCCCCCTAGCATCACATAAATGCAGCTCACTTCACTTAGGACGAGCCAATACCAAAAAGGTATACAGTATCGGCACTTCCAAATTAGCCCAGAACGTAGAAGTAAAAGATCTAGGGTTCATAATTGAGAAAACACTTACTTTCACTAAGCACTGTAAAACAACAGCAATGAAAGGCAAAACAGCCTGTCACATTATACTCAGAGCACTCAGAACGAAAAATGTTGAAATCCTCGTGAAAGCCTACTCGATATACATAAGACCCATCCTAGAAAGTGCGTCCACTGTATTTAACCCCTACATGATCCAAAACAAAAAGGTACTCGAAAAAGTACAGAATTATTTCACTCGCCGACTTTTCATGCGTTGCTACAATATGACGCGAGAAACTATCCCGAAAGTAGCGGAAAGGAATAAGAAATTAGGATTAGACAAATTAGAAAAGCGTAGACAAGCGATAGATTTGAAGACAGCCATGAATCTTCTGAGAGGCAAATACAAAATCTCTAAACTCAAACCACATCATTTCAGTTATTATTACACAAGAAATGGAATAAATTTCGCTAATGCTGGCTCACATGCCAACTATAGACACCATAGTTTCTTTCCCAGAGCGGCTAGGCTTTTCTCAAAACCCGGTAATCAAATCAGTTTCTCTGCACGAGCGAACTTCATACATGACCCCCGACCTCTCATGATCTCACTACGTTATCGTGCATTCTTCTCTCATTTTATCGTTTTCCTCTTTCTATTTGTAACCGCGTTTTCTTTGAACACGCATAAATATATATATTCACTGTCGT
The DNA here is from genome assembly GCA_036245785.1 of Pristionchus fissidentatus. NCBI lineage: Eukaryota > Metazoa > Nematoda > Chromadorea > Rhabditida > Neodiplogasteridae > Pristionchus > Pristionchus fissidentatus. The sequence goes on along the minus strand of BTSY01000002.1, from coordinate 282,703 downwards.
TCTTGCCACTGATGAACGCTAACACTCTCTGACTGACGCTTGCTCCGAAGACAACCCAGTTACGTACATCCAAGGAACAGATTCAGACGGCCCACGCACTCTTCCATTAGATCAATCGATAATACCGTAGTCAATCAATAACTACCGTAACCGTAGTCAGTCTATGGATCCGTCACCCTTTCCGAATGGGCCCTTGGTGAGATATCGATCGATAATACCGTAGTCAGGTATCGGATATGGTAATCGTTCAGCCGATACGGTAGCCCACGAAGTGATACTGTACAATTTGGGCCAGCGACCGGATTCTGTGTATGATGTGAATTTAGCGGATGAAGATGTTAGAAACTCTCTGATAACTTGTCTAGGAGGAATACATAGTAATAAAAACACCGAAGTGATGGTTGACAAAATTTATTTCAAAGATGTTCATTCCAGTTTTTTTGGTTGTTTACCTTATGTTTGCATCTCGGTTTGTTTCCTATTGTGAGCCAATTTTGTGTCGAATAAACAACAGTTGCCTAATTGAGTGTTTTACAGACAGTGAGCAACACAGTGTGCACATGATTCCAAACCTCCAGAAAGGGGTCCGGGTGAGAGAGTGTGCAAAAATGAAAGGGTGTCCATCTCGATTTTTTTTTGTGAAATGATGTGTGCGGACTCGCATGTTATTTTCGAAACAATCGGTGGGATCAGGGTGTGAAAATAATGTAGTTTGTAAAATAAACTCAGATATTTAGAAAAAAAATTGATCTACCACGCAGAAAAATTGTCAAATTCGTCTGCGGCGGACTTCAAAGTGAATGCCTTTCTTGGTTATTCGCACCTTTCCATATAACTTACAAAAATTATGAAACACAAATCGGGATAGTTAAAACTTTTTTTACAAGATAAATCAAAAATGTGTACTCCTACTGGCTCGAAAATGAGGGGAAGGGGTAAATACACGCGCGCTCTCCATCTCTTCCCTCTCTCTTTTCTCTGTCCGTTTTCCCTCTCCTCTTCTTCACCACACTCACACACAGTCTCTCGTCACTCCCCCCACACTATATGTGACGTTTATCTTTTGCAATACCACGGAGCGTCGTGGCGGGCGCTTGTGAGCCAGATTCCAGGCCGTAGATTGTGGTGGAGAGAGTGAGGGAGGGATCCCTGGTCGGTGTTCGGTCTACGACGACCGGACGTCCGTGCCAAGCGACGCGTCACTAGGGTGTCCGACTCGGAAGAGTTGAACAGCCGGGTGGATAAGGACAACCGTATGGCTCAGGCCCGAAAGGGAGCAGGCAAAAGGTTGCGCGCGTTGACAGTGGCCGGATAGCGTCTGCGAGTAGATCGACCTGAGTAGCCCTTCCAATAGACTCTCGACACACAATCGTTTTGCATTTTTTGTTTTTCTTTCAATTTCTACTTTTCTTTCAATTTCTGCGCGCACATCAACAATCTTTTGAGAAGTTAGATCAAGCACACAATTTACGTCGGCCTCAACAAGATATTACCCACATTCCTTTTCCACGTATCTAAAGAACCCTCTTCCCACATGTTTGCTCATAGCAGGGAAACAATATAAATGGAAAGATGCAATTTATCTTTTTTTTCATAACGTGTTCACATTCATCTCAATTTATTTCAAATTTTCAACCGTGCTCAAGATTCGGATAAAGTTCAACAATCAACAAATAACGAGGATGATGAAGAGGGTATTAACTGGTGATGAGATCTAAAGCAACATGTCAAGCACTAACAAAAGAAAACTAACAATTGCTGTGCAGCAAAACAACGGGTTCACAAAATTCAGGAATGGGTGTATATTTCGACAGAAAGACTTAATGCATTGTATAGGTGCTCTCCTCCTCGAGATCGCAGACTTCACCGTGGAATGAGACCTGAAGCAATACTAATTAAAATATTGTTCAAGGATGTCCTTACTTTTAGATTGAAATTGTTTTCGCAAATTACAATTGAAATAAAGCATACCTTGATGTTGAAGTCAAGGTCACGCTCGTTTCTGGCATTGGGACCGCAAGTGAAGACTCCCTTGAGCTCTTCACCCTTCTTGACGGTGAGGGCGTCCTGAATGAATACAATATTTATCAACTAAAAACTGTACCTGTCCAAGAACACTTCTTGCAGCGTTTTTTTTAATACATGAAACATATTTAAACAAAAGCAAAACCTGGAGGTAGAAGACAGTCTGCTTCCAGTGGGTGTACTGGCTGTCGGGGCCAGTAGAGAATCCTGTCCTCTTGTGGCACTTGGAGAACTCGACAGTAAAGTAGGTGACAAGAGCCTGTAGAGAATGATTTAAAATGGGCCACGAGTATGCATGAATTTTCATACACAGTCAGGAATTGTATTTTACTCGTGTCTCACCTGCACGTAGTCGTTACGGTTCATGCGGAGAACGAAATCAGAAGTCCACGCCAAGTCGGCGATTTGGACGGTATAGAGATCAATCTGAAAATTATATTAATATAAATGAAATTAAACATAAACCTGAACAGTCTAAATAAAATTAAGCACTCACTTCCTTGACGCAGTAATTAGTGGCAACAACTTGGTTGTTATCAACAACATCAACCAGAGGCTCAGTAATGGCAACCTTGCGAATTGAGGACATGTTGAATCCGTAGACATTATCCCACCTGCAATTTCATTAAGCTAGTAGATTCTTTAACGAAGATGCATTACATATATTGCCCCCATAATCAAACATCCCTCACCAGTTGATCTTGTCCTCCTTGTACTGTCTGTCCTCGATGGCAGTGATGAAGAGTTTAGCCTTGTCGGGGAAGAGCATTCCTTCGGGCGCCAGCCACTTGTCGCGAGCGTACAGAACAGTGTTGAGCATGGACTCGTAGAAGAGGCAGTATCCCATCCACTCGGAGATGATGATGTCAACCTATAAATGAAATAGTCAAGTTTTAAATTTCTCGATTCTAGGCAATGTTGCATGCGCATTTCATTCACACCACGACCATTTTTAAACCACTGTTACGTATCGTGCGGTGAAAAATAACATGTGCGGAGTCGACACTCAAGAGTTGAAAAATCGACATATAATTCAAGCAAAAGTACCTTTTCGATTCCGAAAGGAAGCTCCTTGAGATCTTCAACCTTGCACTGAATAACCTCGACAATATGATCGAGGTTGTTGTCCTTGACTATCTGTCTGGACTGGATGGCCATGTTTGAGAACTCGACCTGTAAAATAGTTCGTATGAAAATGTAGAACATAAGAAATACTAATCACAAATACTAAAACAGAACGGATGCCAATTAATGGTACTTACAGCGAGGACGCGCTTGGCTCCGGCTTTGGCGGCGAACATGGACAGGATTCCGGTTCCAGCTCCAACATCCATGACAACCTTATCCTACAAGAAATGTTCGTCAATACTGGTTCAGTAAACAAATTATTGGAATATATTTATTGCTCGATAAGAGAACAAACCTTGAAAAGGTGCTTGTTGTGGTAGATGGAGTTGCGGTAGGTGTTGGTACGCACCTAAGCTATTTCCGAATGAGTTTCCATTGCGGAAGTTGTTACTGTTTGAGTTACCATTGTGAAAGCTTCTTCCGTTCGAGTTACCGTAACGAGTTAAGTTCCTGTCGTCGTTATTTCCTCTGTAGCTGGAGTCACGGGTGTCTCTTCTGTTGTATGAAGAGGATCTGAAATTGGAGGTGCTTCTGAAATCATTAAGTGCTCTCATGCGAGATCGGCATTCTGCTTTGATGTGACCAGGTCTGTTGCAATAGAAACATACTGGCCCTTGCCTATTGGCATCGGAGAGCTCGAATTTCTTATTGGCGTAGCTAGATGTGTAGCTATCGCGCCTAGATGATCGACTGTCACCAACCTTAAGATTATTCATTACGTTGATCGTTGATCGTCCATAGTTTTCTCTGCGTTCGCCTCGTTTAGCAAAAGTCGTATTGTTTCTGCTCGGTTTTCACCTCACCAAGTTTAACATGATACTTGATTGTCGGCAGTAGTCGGTTGATGAATTCTTCTGTGATCTTCTTCTTCGTTGCTTCACTCGCCGGGTCTTCTGAGGCGAACTTCACTAGGTTGGAGGTTGGAGATTTTTTGTGAAAATTCAGATACAGACTCGTCTTTTCTCTGACGACATTTCAAGAGTTCTTGCTTAGCGAGATGTTGTCTCTGCTTACCTTCGAAGCACTCTTTCAGCTTCGTGGTTACCTTAGCGAAGTCTTCTCGGTCTGCTCGGGGAGTTCGTCCAGCCTATCGCGGGCTTGTCCCGAAGTATAGGCGATGATGTACGCTGCCTTCTTCTTACCATCGAGGGGGGGGCTGGATCTTTAACTGCCATTAGGAAGTGACGCAACCAAACAGAGAAGGGACCATCTTTGGAACTTCCAGTAAACATAGATAGTTTGGCAGATGACTCAGAGTAAAACATACTGTCCGTTACCATGGCAACTACTTCTTGCTCTTCTTCATCTGAGGACTGACCGTCATCGCTTCTCTCGTCTTCTTCTTCGTCCACTTCCTCTTGTAGACGCTGTTGCTGTTTCAGCTGCTGCAGCTGATTTGCTTGCGGTGTGGCCATTCGGTCATGTCGAGAGTTTCCTGAAATGTCAAGATCCTCAATCTTGATGCATTTATCCATCAATAGTTGGATCTTCTTAGTGTGGTCCTTCCTAGTCCTATCGTAATTGGATACTCTGTATGCTAGATCCTGCACAGTACTAGATAGATCATCAATGCGTGCATTGCTTTGATCGTACACCTGAGTGATTGACGCAGCTATGAGCCCCTTGAACTGTTAGAGGGTCTGGGTAAAAGAGATTTCTTCTCTTTCCATCTTCTTTCCATTGAAGGAATTAGTTCTGGTTGTACGGGCATGTGCCGCAGAAGCTGCCTTTCGGCCTAGAGAATGAGAGAGTTGGAAGACTTGGAGACTAGTTGGAGAGCAGTTGCTGTCCGGGGTTGGGAGTGAGTATGTATGGCTCTGAGGCCTCCTATATACTCTCGAAAAGTGGGTGGAGACTCCAGAAGGGGCGGGGCTATGGTCTCGTATTGGTCCAATGTCATGCGGCTGGCCTACTCTATCGATGATTAGGCGCCTTTCGTAACTCTGAGGGCGCGTGATCTAGGCGTGACTGAGATCAAATATCTATGCGCTGGTTACTGTATCTCTCCAATCGGGTGGATTTTTGCATGATCTTGGCGCGTGATCTCGCTCGTGATCACCACCTGACAGTCATGAGAGGGATGACTCAGAGATCATCGATCTCTGCTTGGGATACTGTATCTCTCTGAAAATGTCCTGTCTTGCATTCTAGAGGCGCGTGATCTTGTTCGTGATCACCATTTGACAGTCATATGAGTGATGACTCAAAACGCAATTCGTTTCTCTAATATCGGGATCGATGGTTCCTCTCTTTCTCAGGGCAAATTGTCTAGTTCTCTTTCGGCAGGTGGCGTCTACTTACAATTAGTGTGTTGCGCCATTCGTTAATGGGCTTTTCAGGTGGGCGAGGAGTTCTCTTTCTCCTTAGTAAAGTCCCTCTCTCGTTTCTGGGGAGGGGGGAGAGTCATTCTAGCAGCTTCTCTATCTTTCGAACCAGTGGGGAGAGATTGGGGAGAAGATAGACACGCTTCTAAATGTTGAGGATGGGCAAAAAGTGATGATTCATAAGCTTCTGGAATAAAGTCAGTTGTCGATTCAATCTGCAGGGATACAGTATCCCTGTGGTATCGTGCCAATGGCTCACCGATTGATTCTCTCCGCTTTTTTGACGAAATTAGTTTGTGCTCCGGTTTTTCAGCGCAGCTTGTGCGCGCGATTCCAATTGCACAAGCTGCGCGCGGGATTCTGCAAGACGCGCGCCGGACTTTTTGCCGGACCTGGCTTGTTCCGTTCGAGACCTTCAAAGGAAACGCGCGATTTGTGTAAGGTGCGGCGCATGCCGCGTCTTACCCTACACAAATCGCGCGCGCAAGCTGCGCTGAAAAACCGGAGTGGTCATCCGTCGGATCACAGTGCGAAGCGGCCATAGCGCCTGATTGACTTACACATCGTTCCATTCCTACAGAAAAGGATTGGAGGCGACTTCGCTAGCGCACTATCATTTGACAATAGTTTCACTGTCGCGACAATACGAGAGAGGGCAGATTTGTGATGGGAGCGCGCACATTACACGAGACGGGGTTGAGACTCAATGGAGAATGGGCCGTGGTGGGCCCTGTCAACCCTGTCTCGAGTAACGTGTAGCCGCCTATCACCTTCCTACAGTAGATTTTGTGGTGTCAGCCGCACAAAACATGGTAGATTGGGAAATCAACCCCTTTCTGGATGCCATAACGGGGGGTGGAACGATGTGCTTCGTTTCCAAATATCTGGCTTTTTGTGCCTGAATCTGAAACCAGGATTCAAAGTAGGTGCCACTTATACCACACCTTTTGCGGCGGAGCCAAGTACGATACCGTAATTCCGATTGCTACAGTCCAGAGTGCCCGCAGTCTCCACTACCACGTTTCTCGTATTCTCTTTGTTTCGCCTCTTCTTGTGAGACGCACCGTCGTTCTTTGATCTGACAAATATTACTGCATTTTCGAGAATATAGAATATTATCAAAAAAGATATTATCACAAGATACAACAAACTATACAACAATACAACACAAGACACAACAACCTATACAATTATTAATCCTAAATCGAAAGTGATAGAAGTACAACCGTGAAGGGCGGTTCCATTCGGCCGCACGATAAGAGAGGAGAGGGAAAATGGAGGAGGGGTCGAGAGACCACATGATTTTCATTAATGCTGCATACATTTTCGATGTCCTATCATTTTGAATTGTCAAAATTCTACTCACTTTTCACACTCTCTCGCGAATCGACCGGTCGAGAGAGTGTGCAGGGTGAGGAGAGTTTTTACATCCTCAAAATGATAGGGCATCGGCAATGAATGCAGCATTGCCTAAAAAATGTTTGAGATCAAAATGAAATGAATGAATTTGTTGATAACAATATACCTAATAATTAGGTTATTTGTTGTATTGCATTTCTATTTTTACTAGTAGGAGTTTTTCGAGGGATGACAACCGCAAAAAAATGATAATGGCAATCAAGTTGAAAGCGCGAGATTCCATGATTGAGATAGCATTGTGTAATACATTATAATGTGTGATGTACGGTGTGATGTACGGTACTTAGTCATAATGTCGGGGACAACATCCATGACCTACAAAAAAAAGTTTGGCACAATCTCATTTCTGCCAAACGTAGTTATGGTATTTCAACTGAGCCGTGTTGCCGTATTCACTTTTTAGATAGAGAAACCGGTGAGGAGAGAGCAAGAATGAGAAATGAAAGGGACGTCGCATATAAATTGCCCTCTTTCTTGGAGTTGTAGGCGTTTTGACGACAAATACGGCTCAGTTGAAAAATCATAACTTGGTTTGGCAGACTTTAATTTGTGCCAAATTTTTTTGTGGGTTAGTAATGACTCTCCCGCCATCATACTTCAGTGATGTGCAGTACACTTTCCTTAAAATTGATATAAAATTTCTCTTATGCTCGTTATTGCGGGTTTCAGTAAATAATTGCCTGATTGATCTTCCCCGTGTACGAGAGAGCACGCGGAACGAGGAGAGGGAAAAGTAAGCAATGTTGTTGTTGTATTTCTGCGCTCTCTCTGTTTACGTGCTCTCTCGTCACTGTCTAGCTGCGTGAAAACAGCTCGCAGAATTCCGAGACCTTCTAAGAGGTGCGGCTAATTCCCTAGTTTATATTTTTGGCTAATTTCTTCGGCATTAGTAGTTTCTTATGCGTCTCTAATGACCTAACATAAATTATAAGGCAAATAGCCTAAAACGAGCAAGAAAAGATGCGTGAAAAGTTCGCGAACTTCTGACGGATTGTAAGGGTCGAGAGTCTCTTTTGGAACTTTTTCGTTTGGTCCACTTGTTCTCGAGTTATAGTCCAAAAACCACGAAAACACCCGAATTTCAAGGGGTCGTAGTGACCTACCGTCAAATTTGCATATCACCAAATTTGCCCATTCTCTCTTATCTATCAAAGACTCGTAAAAACAGTTCTTATTTCAGATTTCTAAAAATCACTGTACGGAGGCCTGATGAGGAATGTCTGACTCTTACGCAAACGGGCTCTTATGCATACCATCAGTTCCAAACAAGAACGGGTGAACTGGTGGTGACAGGAAAATGGTTTCACAATGACCGGTGTCGAGCTCATGATTACCATGTCATCGATCGCCATCAAATAAATCTCTTCAGAAACTGCTTCACGGAGTATTATTCATGTGCAAAGATTAGCTGCTTGACTAGTATTTATAGGAGCTTCACGAAGACAAACAGCCCCGCAGCACCATCAAAATATCGACAAACGAGGGACTTGCACAGAAGGGATTCACTTTATAAATAATTTTGTGAAAATTGAATTCTTTATATCAAACATTGAACGAAACACTTACCAGTGAGACAATTGGAACGAATCCTTTACATCCATTCCATTCCCTTACATCACGATACGTCAGATCGATGACAGTACTCAAGTGTCTACAGTAGCTAACACCCCACTCCGAATACGATCTCTTCTCAGTATTTTTTTCGGAAGGTTGTCTTTCCACCAATAAGCGTTTCTACAATTTGTCGAACTATTCCTTATTTGTGCATAGCACTATGTGATGCAAAATAAATGATTTTCCAATTCATGGCAATTAATTGTTCACCTATTAAAGAAGGACTATCAGGTATAGTAAGTCCACTAGAGTTTGTTGTCCTATGTTGAGGAGGAGGAAAGAAGGAAAATACACCGAAGGAAGGAGGTCCGGCCGTCCATAAGACTGAAATTGCCGCTACTGAAGTCGGAGAGTGTCCCAAGGATACTGTCGCTGATCACATCATTCCACAGGCCGTTCAACCTTCCAGAAAGGCCCTTGGAGTGAGAGAGCGTGTGAAATCGAGAGGGACTCACTCACTTTTGCACACTCTCTCGTCCAAACCCTGGTCTGTAGGTTTGGAATCATGTGTGATGTCAAGAGCAATTGGGGAGGAGACGGAGGAGAAAAGAAGTAAAGAACATCTCATCTACATAGCTTGCCCCACAGATCTCGCATTTGTGAACAAGATTTGTTTTCTCCATAGTAGTCGGAGCAGCGTTTCCCATTGTATTCGTTATTCGCGGCAAGGCTGCGCGTGCACGTGGCAAGGCATTGATCTGTGCCAAAATGACCCTTTCACACAGGGATTCAAAAAGCGATTGCATGATTATAGCAAACATTGCAAAATAGATAGAAATAATGATAGCGAGAGATGAAAGGATCACCAGTGTGCAAACACAAATTGATATCAAGTCTACAGCGAATATCAACTTGATATCAAGCTCCCAATTTCACAAGTTGATATCAAGCTGCCGTAACCGCGGAAAATACATAAGTACTCATAAACAGCTCCCAGACAGTGCATTCAAAGCACGGGCGCGTTCACCGCGTCTCATTTTCCATTGATTTTATCGAGTTTCTACTGTTATTTATCAAATTTTGTCGTATTTTCTATCTCAAATTACTGCGGTAATCCTGGAGATCAGCGCAAGTCACATTGAGGTATGATTTACTGCGGACTTCCTAATCAACTCCCTTCTTTTCAGAATGTGAAGAGATCCTACATGAATATTTTGTTGAATATTTATAATGTATACACGTTCTGATCTGTAAATGATGGCCTCCGACTTATTCGCAGTTGTTTTCACTAACAAAAAGGTATGATTAATGATTATCCTTTCAGGTCTATGCTATACATTTTCTTATATTGATCCTATTCTATGCGTTATTTTTCCCTATTCTCATTCATCAAGTTGGAGATATAGTCTACAATCAAGGTAAGTGATTACTTCGTGTTACAACAATGTCCATTTCAGGAATCAATACACTAATGCAACCATAACTGATTTGAATATCGGACCGTTATTTCAATCTTGCTGCGCTTTCTGTACGAAGAATTAGAAGACATGAATCATATTTGTGTACTCACTGTAGGGTGGCTTGTCAAGGAAAATGACCGATATTTTTCTCGGATAAAGTGAAATGATCTCGGTGAGGAATGAGAAGAATCGATTACTTGCTTAGATCTCGATTAGATCGAGAAATTGTCGAGAATTCGAGATCTCGATAAGCGATTGATTTTTTCTTCTATAAAAATGCTTCCTACAGTACTTTTTCCTTGCGTGGTGAACGATAAAGTCATTGTATTAGAAGGGGCAACTTGGGGAAGTGATATGTGGGACTGAAAAACGCGCAGCCGACCGACCATTACAACAAATAAGGGTGAAAATGGATGGCTAATAACGTTTCAAAATGGTTATCACTGAAATCATCATGCAAATAAGGTCGATCGATCTGATCTTTTGAAACACTTCAGACATCCCATTCCTTGCCAAGGAACAAGGCCTTGAAGTGATTTTCACTATTCTCGCAAGGAGTGAGATAATTGAATTATCTCATTTCGAGATCTCGAGACCTTACTTGCCGGGCCAACCCTAACTCACTGTAACATGTGAACGATTTTTGCAATTTGCTTGAAAAACATGAAAGAACACGAGTATAAAGGAAGCGTACGGGAGCACGGGCGCACAGAGATTCCACAAGTTGATATCAAGCTGTTTCACAAGTTGAAATCAAGCTCATTCACAAGCTGCCTTCAAGCTTGATGCCAACTTGTGAAACAGCTTGATATCAACTTGTGGTTGCACACCGGTGGAGGTGAGGAGATAAATAGCGACTGCGCCATTGGCGCGTGGGAGGGGGAAATGAGATGGAGGGACATTCCTGTAATGTCCATCTTGAAACAGTTAAACGAATAAAATTGACTTCTATTTAGTATTGTTTTTACTACTTTTCAATGTACAACACAATTTATCAAATATTATAATTTTCATAACAATGGACAATTGAAGTTGATTAGCGGAGCTCTCTAACAATGGAAAAGAAAAAAAGGAATACGCGCCTAATAATGGATTTTTTTTCAAATATTAGGAAAATTCTAACAATGGAACGACAAAAAAACCGGAACGGTGCCTGCTTAAAACAGTCATCTCACGTTTACCAAAAGATATTACTCAGGGGTGTATTTAGGCAAGCCAAAAAAGTCCCGTGAATAAAAGTTTATATTAGTTTTGTGTCTTATTTCGAGAAATTTATCTTGGTGTGGCTTGCTGATTGTAATGTGAATATTGCCAATTGTCTCGTTGATTTCATCGATTCGTTCGTCGACGCGAACAAACAGATAAATGTGCTTGTTCATTGTCGAAATGTTCTGCAAGATGGTCTGTAGGGTCTGCATTTTGAATCATTGTTGACCGGTCTCCCTCATTTACAACGAGTGGAATGAATCTCAAATTAGTGAATATCAAAGTGAAAAGATTCAATTGAATCTTTGAAAGATTAATCTTTGACTATTCTTTGCCGAAAAAACAGCATAATAAGCCTGATATTTCGTCATTTGAAACTTGAGAGCATAATGAATGGGATGCCATCTAGATATAGCACTTTCGGTAAAATTTTGAAACGGCAAAAATAGATGAACTCTAAAAAACTCTAACCCATAATACCACAACCGCCACACCACTTGGATGATGTTGATGCTCGCTCAATGAACTCTTTATAAGGACGACCAGGAAACCCGTGCATACTTTTAGAATATACTGTATCTGGAATCTACCGGAAATGACATGTGATCCGATTCTCGGACGGGGGTACCACATATATGGCAGCAACACATTGCCGAAGACCGATTTGTGAAAAGTTTCGAAATTCCAGAGAAATCGTCAAAGATTCAAATGAATCTTTGTTGAAAAGTGAGGATTCTTTTTGAATCTTCGACCGCTCGAATCTTTGAACAATGATTCAAGAAGATTCATTTTGCAGACCACGGCTCGTTGTCAGCACTCCTAGAATGCACGCGTCGCCCGCTATTGGCCCCGCCCACTTTGCGAAACCGTTTCCACCTCTTTTAAAGGGACCTGGCACTCCAAAATAAGTTATTTTTATTTTAAAGAAAATTCTTTTCTGATTAGAACGCAAAAAATCGCATATTTTTACGATTTTTTTGAAAGGAGTTATGATTTTTCAAAGTTCGGAATTTGAGTTGCTGTACCGGGCGCTACGGTGTTTAGCGCGCTAAACACAGTAATGCCCGGTACGCGAGCACCTTTAAAAAATCATAACTCCTTTCAAAAAAATCGTAAAAATATGCGATTTTTTGCATTCTAATCAGAAAAGAATTTTCTTTAAAATAAAAATAACTTATTTTTCAGTGCCAGGCCCCTTTAAAAGAGTGACAACTTTCGTTTGTCGGCAATTTACATATTTATTTTCAATGAAATATATGAACATGAATGCAAAGAATCGGAAACATCGAACAGATATTGTATTTGTAATAATTACGAAGTATTATGGGCGTTCGCATTCACAAAGCAGCTGATTGCTCTACTAAAAGGATGATAATTTTTGTGTTCGACAGTTTTGCGTAATTCTATCCGATGTTTATGACAATAAAGATTGCGGTGAATCGAAAACTTAAGAAATATTGAATGTCTGTTGAGTTTAAGAAAAGTTATCATCGTTTTAGCAAAAGAGTTGCGATTACGCAATGCTCTCTCACTTTCGCGTGCTATTTCTCACACCCGTCTCGCGTAAAGCGCGGTATAGAGCGACATGATATAAGCCGCGGCGCATCTTCGTCGCCAAGAGCGCCAGTTAAGGAACCACATCAGGCTTTTTTTTGAATTTACAGAAGGCGGGAAAAAGCACGCGGGTCGCGTGCCCTCCGGGGTCCATAGTCTCTGCTTGCAACGGGCCGTGAGACCCTAATGGTCTGTTTACTGTCGGAATTGATATCTACTTCAACTTAAGAATCACAGCCCGGTAAGTAGGATTCCTTAATTATACACGAAATCTTATTTACATTTTTTTCTCAAAAATTCAAAGTATCTTGCCTGAAACTGGTGAAGAGTATCACTGGTAACCGAAATTCCAAATTGCGGGAATTCAAATTTGGACTACTCATGAAATTTGCGCGGCATAAATATTATGTATTCACGGCCCGTTGCAAGCAGAGACTATGGACCCCGGAGGGCACGCGACGCGCGTGTCTTTTCCCGCCTTCTGTTAATTCAAACATGCCTGACGTGGTTCCTTAACGGGCGCTCTTGGCGACGAAGATGCGCCGCGGCTTATATCATGTCGCTCTATACCGCGCTTTACGCGAGACGGGTATGAGAAATAGCACGCGAAAGTGAGACAGCATTGCGTAATCGCAACTCTTTTGCTAAAAATGATAACTTTTCTTAAACTCAACAGACATTCAATATTTCTTATGTTTTCGTTTCACCGCAATCTTTATTGTCATAAACATCGGATAGAATTACGCAAAACTGTCGAACACAAAAATTATCATCCTTTTAGTAGAGCAATCAGCTGCTTTGTGAATGCGAACGCCCATAATACTTCGTAATTATTACAAATACAATATCTGTTCGATGTTTCCGATTCTTTGCATTCATGTTCATATATTTCATTGAAAATAAATAAGTAAATTGCCGACAAACGAAAGTTATCACTCTTTTAAAAGAGGTGGAAACGGTTTCGCAAAGTGGGCGGGGCCAAGAGCGGGCGACGCGTGCATTCTAGGAGTGCTGACAACGAGCCGTGTATTAGGATTAGTTGCTTTTTTTTTGCTTTTTTAAAAAATTTTGACAGGCTGTAAGTATACAAATGAGTACAATCTACATATAAGACTATCGATAGACCATCTACAGGCCAATCTGAAACTGTGGGCAACGACCAGTGCATTTTGCCTTGTATCGAAAATTCTAAAACAATAAGAGTTGAGCGACGAATGGGCGAACGCACACAGAGCGAGAAGACTCCAACTTTCCTTACTCTGGAGACATTGTCTCAGCTGAGAGAGCATGCAAAAGCGAGAGATCATCTCTCACTATCTCTCGCCCGCTCTCTCGAGTCTGCATGCTCTCTCAGCTGGCGACAATGTCTCAAGGAAAGTTGGAGACTTCCCGCTCTGAGCACTGGGCGACATCTTGAAGGAATTTAAACTGACTCGAATGAGAAAATTGACATCGGCTAGCGTTAGAGTCGGCCCATAGCCCATGCTGAGGAACCAGCATCGGTTTCTTAGCACCTCCATCACAACAGGCCCGATTCCAGGAGTTGGCTCATCCGAGCGCCCAACATCGATTACCGAAACAGCAGGTGTCTCTGCCATCTTACCGATAATAGCAACTGTAATTTCACGGATATAACCATCTCAGAGAGAGAAATTATTGAAAAAAAATCCGAATCGGCGCTATTCAACTTACGTGACTTGTTGAAGTCGGACACTACGAAGAAGAAAAGGATGCATTCTGGTCGAAAAGTGCGAACCAATTTCTCAAGGCGATTCCTTAAAATCGTTGCCGATTTATCCACTTTTAGAGGAGGATTTCTCGCATGATAATGTAGCATTACACTTATTTTTTAGATTTATTCAAATCGTCCGTTCCCAAACCCCAGAAGGGAGAGTGAGGGAGACCACTCTAACTTGTACAGAAAGGAAGGGAAAGGAGGACCTCCAGAAAGGGGTCCTGTTCGTGACCCCTTTCTGGAGGTTGGGAATCATGCGATTATTGTAGGAAGCTAATCACATGATTCCACACACCTGCCAAACCTACACAATGGGCTTTGGAGTAGATAACGTGCAAATGGAGAGCGCTCTCCCACTTTTACACACTCTCTCGTCCAGACATCTGTGCTTTGGGTATCATGTGTGCTTACCATTTCATGTCCATCGCGAACTGCGGCCTCAACTTGAGGTTCTCAACTTGTAGTCCAGAGTAAAAATTAGTTAAGAGATCAGTCAGAACGTAATCACGCCCGCTCCAATCGATCCTTGCGTAGTTTATTTGGGTGTTGGAGATTAGGGGTTTCAACAGGAGCAGAAACCCCGGAATCTCATCGAAGGTTAAATTAAAGAGAATCCTCTGTAACGGAAAACTGATAGCACCGCTCACAAGCCACACACACACATCCAGAAAGGGGTCGGAAGGAGTAATTTATAAAATGACACGATCAATCAAAATGTCGTACTTCCACTGCTTAATGGGGCGAGAGCGCACATAAAAGAGATATGGTCGTCCTGTTTAGTAAACAACGGAAGCTCGTGTTTTATGATCGTATCATTTTATAAATGGAATACCTCTGATATGCCCCATTCGTAGATGTGCTTCGTGTTCATGAGACGAAGTAGGAATAGTCGCGACTGCCTCTTCAACAGACAAAGAGTCACTGTGCATACGGAATTCTGCAATGGGAAAAAGTCACTTTTCACACTCCGAAAAAAGGGAAATATTTAACTTAAGTTGCTTTGAACAACGCTTTGTTTCGCGATGTATTCATATTAGATGCCCTATCTTGTTGAGGGGTCAAAACGCTCTCTCGAGTGAAGCCTCAGTTTTTTTTTGACACCAAGTTACAATATACTGGTTTTGTTTTTTTTTTTAATTTGTAGATAGATAGATGGCACGTGGAGGTGCACAATAGCTCTGTACCTCTTCTTCTTTCATTATAATCTCCTCTATTACTGATCCTATCGAGGCCAAGCCGTCAACAACTGACTTTGTTGTCGTGCAGACCTGAATGCGCAATATTAAATTTGATTTGTGCAAGGGGGATTAGTTTGCCTGCTACGGCAACTACAGAGCTCATTTTACATTCTAACGATAAACGTTCTTTGATACTAATTCGATCAAATTTGACGTAGTACGAAAACAGAAGGTTTCAATGCTCTCGGCATTTGAGAAAATATCAAATCTCACTTTTCTCAGAAGTAGCAACGTCTTGTTGTCCGCGAAACTAAACACGTAGTCGATTAATTCCAACGATAACTCCAAAAGTGGAAAAGGGATCGGGAGATGAGGGATGGGTTCCATAAGGAGGAAAGGAGAAGTCGTTCGGCCAGGCCACTACCCAACTGTATATGGCCGCGTTCCTTACACAAACGACGCGTCACAGTAATCTGCGAACCTCGTGGTGGTTTTGGGGGGAAGTCGAGGGGTCAGTCTCTCCTCTTTGCACACTCTCTTTCGAATCGAGCGGTCGAGAGAGTGAGTGAAATGGAGAGTGTTTTGACCCCTCGATGATATGATAGGGTAATGCATCATAAGAGACGCTCGAGCTGTGCAAAAAGTCACTCGAGGTATTGCGTCATTGCTATGCAATGATCGGACATTATGGCTCCTCAGTTACGATATAACTCGTGCCTGCTTTATCATTAGGCAATGTCGGGATACTGTACGTAGCGGAATCGGCGCCCCGAAAGCGACACTTATAAATTCTATTCTATTCTTTTCAGCAAAGGCTTCATTCAATGTGAGCATAAATCGAGGAATTTTAGCGAGGTTCATAATAAGTGTAAGACGATGAAATTCTTTTTCAACTGTAAATTAAACAGTTGTTTCACCCTTGGTTCAATAGGATTTATTATTTTATACTAGGGGACAGAAATGTACTGAGGAATGGGTCGAACGAAGGAAAGATCCCCCCATATAGACGAAGAACTGTGAGTGACAACAGGAGATCAAGAGATACGGAAGACATGAGGGAAATCTATAGCCATCTCAACGACGTATTCTATCAATAAAATATCAGTAATGCGTTCCTCACCTCAGAATCTTCCCATCCACTTGTTTTCGGAGAGTTCATAAGCGGGAGTAGGAATATTAGTGACTGATTCTCATAGAAACGAAGGGTAAATTTATAAGGGGATTTCTAAATTCGATATTTCACCCTATTAAATTGGACTAAATTCTAGATTTTTTCAGAAACACCGAATAAATCATTATGAAATAACAGGTGTCCTGCAGAGCTTACGCAAACTGCGACAGAAAATTATGCAGTGAACTGTGTAATCGACTAGTCTGATGCTGCGCAAATTTCATGGGGTGCAAGGTGCAAAACAGTTTTATGCACCCTTTCATAACTTTCTTCCTAGTGAAGCTACAACTTCCAAACTTGATACAGACATTGCAAGCCACATTTTCTTTTTTGATTGGAGAGATTTCGTTCAGTTTGAGCTGAGTTACACGAGTTTTCCACCCTTTGATGGGGAAATTTCCCCGAAGAAATTAGCGCAGCATCACATAGTCTCGTTATTTCGACCACTCTCTCACCCACGAGAGAGTGTGCGAAAAAAAAAAGAAAAAAGTCTTCGTGTTGATTGAAATTATTACCTCTTCTATAATTTTGACATCCAAAATTTCTGACCCGATGGGTGCAGAGAAGAATGTGAAATGTGAGACCACCGTCTCCTCATTTCATACACTCTCTCATCCGCAGACCGGTGAAGAGAGTGTGCGAAATGAAGAGACCGTGGTCTCACATTTCGCACTCTAGTGCCAAGCATTCCACGATTTCTTGTATTTTTTTTACAGACCTGAAATAATTGAACTTGGAAATCTGTTATATTTTGAATTTTCTGATTAGACTTCGTGGAAGAAATATCTTACAACAGTCCGATTCAAAAAAAATAGATTGCATTTCACACCTTTCTCAATTTCAACAAATTTGTGTTGTCTGCAAAAGAGGAGATCGGGTCGAGTAATTCCACAGGCAACTGTAGAATTGGAAAATACTTTGGGATAATGAGGGCATTGGAACGAATTTCCATGATGAGTTAAGAATAATATATTATAGTAAATATATACACGCAGCTCTGGAATTTATTTTGAAGGGCTTGGCGCGGGTCGCCCTCATTCGGTAGTTCGCCCTCCGCCCGCACCCTGCCGCCCCCGCCTGCTGAGTGGGTATTTGAGGTGAGAAGAGATTGTAACGGTCTGAATGGATCGAAACTAGAGTCAATCAATCTTTCTAGACACACTACTCTGAATGAGCTAACTGGCGCTACTCTATTTAGCAGGGTGCGCTGTCAAACTCATCAGCTGTTTCACAGTTCTCTCCCCCGTTCAGACGTCGGTATATCTCTCTCGGTCACCATGCTATCTCACTTCCTTTCACACCCCTGCGGTCTCTAACAGACCGCAGTGCTCTCTAACTCTATCTATTTCACTCTACGATCACATTCTCTCACAGTCTCTGTCATTGCCTAAATCTCTCCTGACGAGAGAAGCAGAGCCTGATTCCGATTGAAACATCTCTAAAACTCCTCCCACTTCAATCGGAGGCCCTACAGATATCGAGACGTCGACTCCGCCTAACTGATCACTATAAAAGGTCTCCCGATTCCGACAAGAGCTCCCGAGACCCAACTGAGAGCTGCAGCTCTCACCCCTTCACCATATAGCTTGTTGCCTAAGGAACCCCTCTTCCATGTACCGTAACCCTTTCCCCCTTCGTATTCCCAATTCTCTCCTGTTAGATTCGCACGAACAATTCTATAATGTTTTCCGTAGAGACCGAATTCCGAGGAGGTGGAGTTGCTATAATAGTGCATTCCTCAATTAGTGCCATTCAGATATCTGATGAAACTGTCAAAGGGTCACATGAACTGCTAGCCATTGATTAGATATCAACGGTGACCTATTGAGAGTTATCTGCGCGTACCGCAATCCGAAAGCGACCACTCTGCAGACTGATTCCCTAGTAAAATCGATAACTGACCTCTGCTCTTGCCCCCAGCCCTCGGTAATCACAGGTGATTTCAATTTACCTGATATCGATTGGTCATCTTTTCCTTCCCCCCAGAAAACCAATATCACCCCCTCCTCCCAGTCGTTTATTGATCTCTGTAAGTCGATAAAACTCGCGCAACTAGTGAAAGACCCCACTAGGAAAGAGAACATCCTTGATCTCGTTCTCTGCAACAACCCAGGAATAGTCACCAAAACTGAAGTAGGCCCACCCTTTGACATCTCCGACCACAACACGATCAAGTTTGAACTATCACTAGTACATTCCGTTCCCGCATTCACATTGAAAAGAGACTTCAAGAAAGCAGATTACGCTATAATCAATTGTCAGCTAGCAAATGTAGACTGGGTGACTGCTTTCTCTTCAATGAGAAATGTTGATGAGATGTATGATTTACTAATTAAAGTGATACAAAAATCTATTGATACCCACGTGCCATGGGTAAAAGTAAACGTGACGCACGGAAAAGTACCTCCACACATAGAGCGGCTCCTAGTGAAACGCTTCAATGCGTGGCAGAGATCAATAGCAGTAAGCTGCCCCACGATTGACGCGCGAGTTTGAAAGTTTAAATAGACGTTTCAGATCAGAATTGATTCGATACATAGCTCACCACGCCTGAGGCTCCACCCATGTATCCCTATACGTGGAAGCCCCGAGCCCCAAAGGATTTCTTTGGGGCTCGGGGCTGTCACGTATAGGGGGTCATGGTCCAAAATGGGTTTTGGGTTGGTCCCACCAAAGTCAAAGTGGAATACTGTATCTTCACCGCGGGGGTCCCGCAACGAAAACAGACTACCGTAACCCATGCTACCGTAACCCAGAAATACGAATTGCCAATACAGACCCCTGGTATGTTGCATGAGGTAGACCTCGAGTCGTCATTGCCTGAGTGGGATACCGTAATCATCCTACCGTACTCTCGGCTACAGTAACCCTACTGTAAGATGGATTTGCAAAAGTGTCCCAATCGGCTCTGGATTTTAATAGAAGATAACCCTCGAGTAGGCAAAGTGTGTGGGGGCATACCGCACTTCATCTACCGTACTCCCGGCTACAGTAACCTACCGTAACACGAAAATACGAAAATGATCAAATCGGCTCGGAATTTTTGTAGGAGGTAGACCTTGAGTGGGCAAATTATTTCCGGCATTTCATTATGTTCCTACAGTATTTACAGCTATAGTAACCTACCGTACTACGAAAATTCGAAAATTACAAATTCGATTATGTATGGTTACAGTAGCCGCGGATACTGTAGGAACATAATGGTATGCCGGAAATAATTTGCCCACTCGAGGTCTACCCCCTACAAAAATTCCGAGCCGATTTGATCATTTTCGTATTTTCGTGTTACGGTAGGTTACTGTAGCCGGGAGTACGGTAGATGAGGTGCGGTATGCCCCACACACTTTGCCTACTCGAGGGTCATCTTCTATTAAAATCCAGAGCCGATTGGGACACTTTTGCAAATCCATCTTACGGTAGGGTTACTGTAGCGAGAGTACGGTAGATGATTACGGTATCCCCCTCAGGCAATGACGACTCGAGGTCTACCTCATGCAACATACCAGGGGTCTGTATTGTCAATTTCGTATTTCCGGGTTACGGTAGCATGGGTTACGGTAGTCTTTTTTCGTTGCGGGACCCCCGCGGTGAAGTTACAGTATACCACTTTGACTTTGGTGGGACCAACCCAAAACCCATTTTGGACCATGACCCCCTATACGTGACAGCCCCGAGCCCCAAAAATCACCATGAAGCCCCGAGCCCCAAAGACTGCCTCCACGTCTGGTGAGGTATGATTCGATACCAGAAAACTATCGAGAGAAAAGTTATTGAAATTCGACTACGTCGACGGACATCCGTTTCTTGCCCCATTCACAGTTATTTTTCTTGTATGCGATACTCTGACGGAATAAATAATGAATGAATGAATGAATGAAAGTGAGGACAGAAATAAGTTCTTCCGTTACATGAAACGCTGTGTCAATAAACAGAAGGGCGTAGAAGGTTTGAAAAATAGCACCGGAAATCTAATTCTAGATGACCAAGGTAAGGCAAATTTGCTTGCTGAAACCTTTGCAAGCGTTTTCACAACCGATAATGGAAAATTACCGACTACAGTGCGTTCAGCAATACTAGGATATCAAGAGCCCCTCTTTTTGAGACACGAAATTTGCGCTCTTATTAGTAAATGGAAACGATCATCCTGTAGAACTCCTGAAAACGTTGATTTAAGCTACATTAGAAAGATAGCAGTCCCGATATCAGAAGCATTGGAAATAATCTTTCGTCACTCATACGAAACAGGCACCGTGCCTAGTCCTTGGAGGCACTCGATAGTTACTCCCGTAAAGAAATCTCCTCCTTTTTCTGACCCCTTAAACTACAGGCCGATTTCGATTACGTCGCTTTTCTGTAGAGTATTTGAGCGCCTTTTATGCAAGTCTGTCATAGACCACTGCGAAAAACAGAACATATTCCCAGATGAACAATACGGTTTCCGAAAGAAGAGGTCCCGCGAATTACAAATGCTTGATGCGCTTGAATATTGGACAACATCCATTAGTAACGGAGAACCAGTGGACGTTATATGTTTTCGATTTTGCGAAGCGTTCGATAGAGTCTCCCATCCCAAACTAAAATTAAAATTGGGAAATATTGGTCTCTCCTCGAAAACAGTTAGTTGGATATCAGGATACTTAAATGATAGGACTTTCCAAGTCAGAGTACGTGAAAAAAACTATCAACCCCCCATCCCGTCTCTAGTGGAGTCCCACAAGGTTCTGTGCTTGGACCATTACTTTTCCTAATATACACTTCCGAAATACCATCCCTCGTACAAAACAATGGTGTCATTGCACGAATGTATGCAGATGACATAAAAATATATCGAGCATTCAAAAAGAGTGATTCCTCTGTCCCACTACAAAATGCTATTGATAGTATATCAAATTGGTCTGCAGAGTGGCAGCTCCCCCTAGCATCACATAAATGCAGCTCACTTCACTTAGGACGAGCCAATACCAAAAAGGTATACAGTATCGGCAC
>BTSY01000002.1:225378-260463 GCA_036245785.1 Pristionchus fissidentatus | reverse complement strand
GAATTGGGGAACGTCAGGGAAGGACGACGCCCTGATGAAATGTCTGCTAGCAGCGACTCCCGAGCAGATAATCGAATATGACTTTGTGAGTTTGTTTACTTGATAACCCGCTGGATCACTGATACACTATCGAAATATTTTGTATAGCCTTTTGATGAAACTTATTTGCTCATTGAATTGTATTATATTTGCTGAGTGTTGAGTCACCCAATTTCAGAGCACCTCCAAATCGTGGCAACCCACGTTGGACGGCGCTTTTCTGCCTGATTATCCAGCGAATCTCGCCAAGCAACGACCGCACTTTCCCGTGCTAATGATTGATATGCTGGAGGAGTCCGCAATGTTTGGTGGGTTTCTCTTGTACAATCACTATAATTTGATATACGGGTATGTATTAGGGGATTCGAACATTCTGTACGCGGGTCGATTGGTGAGAGATTGTGCGAAATGAAGAAAGATGATCCAAAATTTACAGGAAACATGAAAACAGAGTAAGACCAGTGATCAACACATTTGCATAGTAAAAGGTCAAATGCTCAGTGATCTATTGGAAAAAAATAGGGTAGCCTGAGCCTCAGTTCTACATTTAAAGGCGATGCAGCCATTTAGTTCAATCATCGAGTTTGCAGTTCCGGGAATGACTGACAATGACGTGTCTGGAATAGGCCCGGATACTGCGAAAAATATGTTTGCTGACGCCTGGCCAAACTACGATTCGGTAAGACATCAATTTATTTTACAATATCAAAAAACGGAACCGATGATACACAATTTCGACATGCTCCATGATATATAGTTCTAGGGTGGGAAAAATAGATTAAGAAATCAATGTCGGTGTCGGATGAATTGTTCTATGTCGGATGTGAAACATACTTGACATCGGTTAAAAGGTAGTTAAAGATACATTTTTAAAGGATGAAATAGACTTGCTCAACGACTTCTTCATCACCGGGTATTCGAATGGAGTCGTTCCAGATGACGATGATCATTTTGGATGGGCAAAACTGGCAACGGCTGTGAGTTATATGCATCACTTAGTTGCTTTGATATTCGATCATCATCCGCGTTGATCTCAGTTCCCGTGCTTGAATGTATCTCCCCAGTGGCGATATTTTCGTCGGATGATTGAACTTCAGATGATACAAGCTATTGATAAAAGATATAAAATATTTATTTAAGAGTGATCAAAACATGCAATCACTCAATGCAGATAGACACCGGACGAGTATTTGACGCCAACATGGTCACGGACCTGAAATGGTTTGTCCCATTTTTTGCGATTTTTGCGATCCAATGATACTCTAGTTATTCGAACACAGTACCTGGAACATCAAAGTTTCAATCCTGACTTAAAGGCATCAAGCAAACGGCAATAATCAACTGTGGCTCTTCACCTTCGCTCATCGTCACAAGCTGTCCGTGCCCATCGAAGTTCAGGGATGGATCCGTGAGAATAGATTTTATCGATTGATTGTTTGCCTTATACATGGTATGATTTGGAACTAAGACATAAAATTTACATTCTAAAATGTTATTTTATTGAATTTTTGCGCTTTCAGCTGTTTCTCACTGCGCCGAGTTACCTTTCGTTTGGTTCTACCCCGAGATCTGGGACAATAGCAGTGTTACTGTTACTGGTTGGTTAATTAGTTGTTGTTGATTGTTTCATGCATTTATAACTAATTATAAATTAATAATCGCGAATTTTCTCAGCCGACGACTTCACTGTGGCCGATCATATGGGAAAGATCTGGACGGATTTCGCGAAGAATGGGTTAATTTTTTTTAATGTTACATTTTGATTTTGAATTTTTTGACACTGATTGTCCTTTTTTTATATTCTTTTGGCATTTATTTTGAATTCAGGAAACTTGACTACGAAAAGGCCGGGCCAAATCGGAATTATCTCGAGATAGATAAGGAATTGACTAAGGGACAGAATTGGCGCGCGCCTTCTGATGAAGTGTTCAACAAGGTACCTATCTCGAATACCTCCGATGTCGGCTTTATCGATTTTCATTTCAGAAAGTACCTCAAGTAGTAGGAGAGTTTCCGCCTCTGACCATTTCGAAGGAGTCCTGGAATATGCTGAACGAGCTGGGATCGAAGTGCGAAACGATCACTAGTTTACTTTTAAAAATATATTTACAATACTACGCACCCATTGAATTCTTCAGGAACGGAAACCGTTTGTTACAGGACATTGAACAAGTGGAATTCGGCGCAGTGCTCAAATATGGCAACTACCACTCAATCAGCGTCAACCATTGCTGTACTCATCTCAATTTGCTTCCTCGCCACTATGTATTTGTAATTTCGTATTAGTCTATGACGAATGGAGGGAGTGCATCCGCTGCGTGCTTAATTTGATTAGAGAGAAAAAAACTAGCACAGATTGCGCTTCGCGAGAACTCTTGATGTGTATCAAGAAGAATTTCTTTATTCATTCTATTTTTTTAATTTTTGAAATCTGAATTATTGTTTGATTACTTCTGAATATTTTTAAACGTTTCTACCTCGCTCGTTCTCATCGGCGATTCTTTAAATGAAAAAGAAATTTGTACAAATTACTTCGCCAAGCAATCAAGTGAGCATGCATATTTTCGAAAATCATTATTTTATTAACAAATTAAATAAGTCATTATTTGGGATTTGTTGGATCCGCTGATTTTGATCACTGCGTGCTTCGTCTTGAAGTTAGCAGAACATTGACGCACGTATCGGAGTTAGATGACCTGTGTAATCGGAACCAACCAAAGTCGAATGAGTGAATGAGAAAATACAACTTTGTGTACCACCTTATCTACAACAGAATTTACTTTATCGTGTTTTGATAACTAAAGTCGTGGTTAAACTGTGTAGACAACCATCAATCACCAAGAAATGCTTTCTCTAAAAAGTGCAAAAATGCCTATCACGCCAAGCAAACAATACTGGTAAGGCTGACTGACGTGAACGAGAGAATGCGCTCACAGATAGGTTCAATGGAGTATGTATTACATCATATTTTATCAGAAAATCATAATCGAGCGTGTCGCGAGTAAGATATTTGTTAAAGTCACATCTTGGAAAGGATCAGGTGCTGAAGTGATCCAGATAGCATTATAATGAATAAGTAACTACAAAAACGATCGACATCGCTGAAAAATCTATTGCCATTTTTGAAGTTTTTTTCTGTAATTTTAAGATTCCATATTAGTGACGATTGTTGTGCACTTCCTTGGATTCCAATTCGCCAGTACTCTGAATTTGTATGACATTTTTTAAGCCAAAAAAACTAAAACTCACTTATCGGTCATGTTTCTTAGCTTCGTCCACGATTCTTCTGATATTTTGAGTGGCGGAAATTCGCCGAGCATTTCGGGAAGCACCTAAAATGGTAGATAAGAATTTGAAACGAAATAATATAAACGAACTTTGTTATAAACTTCATCCGATGTCGCGCGCCAGTTTGAATTTTGCTCGATTGTATCGCCGATTTCGATGAAGTCTCTGGCAGATCCAGATTGTGGGAATGTTAGCTGTCTGAAAGTGAAAAAATATGCAAGGACATGTTGTAGGAAGGTTGTGGTTTTGGTACATTTTCCCGAACTTTTGGGTTATTTATTTGTTGAGTGTAATCGTCGATTATCATTAAAGAGTAAAGATTATTGTCTCACCCATTCTTCGCAAAATCGGTCCAGATATGTCCCATGTAGTCAGCCACAGCAAAGTCCGAGTCTAAATTTTATTTATTCAAAATTTAAAAAAAATAACGAAAAAAGCACCTGAAGCATTGTACGTTTCCCAAATGTCGGGGTAGAACCAGAGATAGGGCAGCTCCGCGTTATGGCCAACAGCTGAAATATCCCTCGACATGCAGAGAATTAAAAGAATTTTTTGCAAAAGGTAAAGTTGTTCTATGTCAAGTGATTTTTCATCAGCTAGCTGCCACGCGAAATGGGACAAGCCGATAACCATCTGCAACAGGAAACAGAAAGACCATGAAAACATACGAATCCATCCGTCAACTTCGAGGCCGAGTGACAGTTTGCTACGATGAGTGAATGTGAACAACCAAGTTTGGTTGTTGCCGTTTTCATTGTGCCTGGAATTCGTGTTCACTCTCTGAGAAACAGACCTTATGCAGCGCAAATTTCATGGGGTGCAAGGTGCACAACAGTTTTATGCACCCTTTCATAACTTTTTTCCAAGTGAAGCTACAACTTCCAAACTTGATACAGGGATTGCAA
The DNA here is from genome assembly GCA_036245785.1 of Pristionchus fissidentatus. Classification (NCBI taxonomy): domain Eukaryota; kingdom Metazoa; phylum Nematoda; class Chromadorea; order Rhabditida; family Neodiplogasteridae; genus Pristionchus; species Pristionchus fissidentatus. The sequence continues at coordinate 256,231 of BTSY01000002.1, read as the reverse complement.
GCCACGATCGGAACATTTTCCTTTTTTATTGGAGAGATTTCGTTCAGTTTGAGCTGAGTTACACGAGTTTTCCACCCTCGGAGGGTGGAATTCCACCCATGAAATTTGCGCAGCATTAAAATAGATTCTTACCATTGAAGATCTCTGACCATGTAGGCGTCAAAATGTTGGCCTGTGAATACCTTAACAAAATTAAGCATTCAAGTTTTATGTTGTAAAGTGCCCACGTCGGTGATCAGCTTGGTCCATCCGAGATGATCTGTTGCATCGGGAAACGTGCCATTCGAAAAGGCGTCATTCATCACCGAGGCCATTTGCTGTACCGTGGCCTGAAAATATGTCTTTAACTTTATATACGATAAGCTCAAGTTATTTATTGGAATGTGTATATGAAGCTTTCGTACAGTGTTCTATTAGGACAATGAAAGTTCAATTACTCACTTCGTCATAGAACGGAAATTTGAAGGTTATGACATCTTGAGTTGATTGTGGGCCGTAAGACGAAAGATCACCCATGTACACTCCGGGAACCGGAAGGTTTTTAATTAAAAAGTTGGATAAATGATAATATGAAACATTATTTCAAGAAACTATTCCCTATTTTCGCACAATTTAGAAAACTAACGGAACGAAGCATACTCCTCCAGTACATCTCCCATGAGAACGGGATAGTTCGGACGAGATTCCGCCAGTTTTTCTGGATAGTCAGGTAGTAGAACCCCATCGATAGCGACATTCCAGACTTTCACGTCGCTCTAAATGGGCTAAGATTTTCACAAATCAGCAAATGTATTACTAAATGACAAGAATTGCTCACAAAAGAAAACAATCAAAAATGGAGCTTTTTTTGTGCAATCATCTTCACTTTGTCATCGCACGCATTATTTTGTGCATCATTTTTTTCACTGCATTGTGAAACATACGAAGTCGAAGGCTGTGAGCTCTTGAGGAGTCGCATGAAGCAAGCACTCCATCAAGTCCTGATCCTTGTTAAATGAACCCCAATCGGTAGAGTTGATTTGGCAGATCTAAAGTATTGACTTCATAGAAACAAATTAGCAGACACTAAAATTGTAATTGAACAGGGGTTAAATTATATGTAAGGAATTATTTCACACTTGAAATGCGCGATCCTGATGTATGGATCCCAGAGGGTTCTCGTTCGTTTCAATCATTTGAATAGAAGAACCAGATGTTTGAATGAGTTGTTGGAATAACCCTGCATAATTCGCATCGAATTGATTGGGCCTAACACTTGACAATACTGATAAAGACATGTTGAAACACAGATCTACCTGTGGCAAGCGGTGACAATGATAGATCGGAAACTGCGATGCCTCCTGAGTTCTGTCCGAAAATAGTGATTCTCAAAATGTAATTATTGATTTTTTGCAAGTTCAACACTAATCTGCACCTGTTTGCATCTCCTCCGAAGCTTGCAATCTCCTCATTCACCCATTGCAAGGCCATAATCTACGAGTTCAATTCAATTCAATGCAATTCATTTATCTCAGCAACTCATAGTAAGAACTTTGTGAGAGTACATAGATAAATGGAGCAATGAGGTAATTGAGCAAATGATGTTGCTCGATATTCAAATAATAGCACGAGCTCACATTTACGACATCATAAAGATAATCAAGGACACCCAAACCTGATCGTAAATGCCGCGATTCGGCGGAAATGTTACGGTGAACGTTGTGAAAAAGCCAACGAGACCAAGTCGATATTGAATTGTGACTACGACCACTCCGCGAGAGACGAGATTACGAATTGTGCCCTACAATAAGACCTAGAACTATTACATTATCAAATAATACGATCTAACAAAGTGCCAATATGCTACTGCGTGCGTTTGACGAAGGCGAGAGAGCTCACAAAAGTGAGAGGGGTACCAAGGTGCCTGTTTAGAAAACAATGCAATTTCTTGTTTTGACTATTTGGCATGATCGTATCATTTTATAAATGTATTACATAAAGCAAGAGGACAAGGGGATATGTTAATCATATATATTTTTTCTGCAAAAAAACTTACCTTCCAGGGGTATTCATCAGCACCTCCCGTAGTGAAGGATCCACCGTGAATGTACACCATTACAGGAAAGCTTCCGTTCACCTGAATATCGTGTTCAACATTAGGTGATTATAAAGCTTGCTTTTAGTGTTAGCAAGGAGTTTTTTAAGCGGGCAAATCATTTCCTTGGTGTGATGGTTGTACTTTTTAAAAGAATATATTTTCCAATTTGCTTACGACTATTTAACTCACGTCGGGTGTGATCACATTGAGATAGAGGCAATCCTCATCCATTATCCGGACTTTGGGATTCATCGTTTTTGTTTGGAAGCAATTTGGCCTTAATATATTGATTGATTTGTTTCAGCATTGGGCTGATTTCAAAGTAGAAGTCATACCTCTTCCTTTTCAGGTGTAGAATAAAAAGTATGGTGGAATAACAATGAAGCACAACCCACCGATAGAATGTTGCATTGTACGCCTCGCATCTGTCGTTGTACTTACAAATGGCTTCCGGTAGCTAGAAATATAATAATAATAATAATAAAAATAATAAAATAAATCGAAAACTATAATACGTACAGTGAATCGCCTCTCCCCCACGGGTGGCTTGGCGTAGGGAATACCGAGAAAGACTTGACCGTAACCATAGAACCGTTGGGTTTTATCGTCCCCGAAATCGTGTTCGAAACCCTTCAAATTAAACATAATTTAAAGGATTACTATTATAAATATACTGTACTTGGACTACCCCTCTCGAGGTTGAAACTTCAATCAGATCCGCACATACGATTACGTGTATTATCGGCGCGAAGAGTGTAAATAGGATGATGATCATCAGATAAATTTTCCAAAAGGCGCAAAGCAGGATGGTTCGAAGAGTCTCTTCTTAATTTATGTTATATAATTAATTTATCGTACACCACAAGAGTGTGTCAACATTTACATAAATTGCCGAATAAAAAGAAAAATAATATATTAAAGAGTGGCAGGGGGGTGGCGAACACGCGGGAGTGAGAAAGCAACGGGATGAGCATTGACAGCGGTGGAGCAGAATTTAAGGAAAAAATACGATGTGTACAGACTCGTGATCGGCACCTGCATCATTGCACAACATTCCACAGGCCTATCAACCTGACAGAAATGCCTTTGGAGTGAGAGATCTTGTGAAATCGAAAGGAACTCTCTCACTTTTGCACACTCTCTCGCTCCAATGCTAATCTGTATGTTTGGAATCATGTGCTTTGAACCGTCCTTCGATCCAAACTACTGATAAGAACAAGTACTAAACGCAAGTGAGCAATGAAACTTGAGTTGAGATTGAAAGTTTAAAGCGCTGCGTCATACAGTTGAGTCCATTTTTCTTAAGAACATCAATATCAATTTATATGCAGCAGTTCAAGTAGTCAGCACGGCTTTTATAATATTAATTTGAACAGTCAGTCCGCATTTTGATAATAACTGGAAAGCATGCAATTAAAGATTTATTCTAGATTCCTTTCTGTAGCTTTGAATTTTAAGGGCGACACAGAAAGTGGACCAATCGGTTGGACGCAACATGCTCGTGCATAAATGACGAGTCGAGTAGTTTGACAGCGGTGCATCAAAACACAAAATACGTCATTCGTTGCAAAAGGACAACTCGGGGATTGACAGGGTATTCACCACCCTCTAAATATGGGCATTGACGTGTGGATTGTTGATGAACGATGTGGGAACATTGCAAAGAACGCATGCGTCAATGTAAAGTAATGCTAGTGAGCGTGGGCCGTCCTCATCTGTTCATCGGATGTTCCCATCTGGGATGTCTTCTCAGTCAGTGTCAGTCAGAGAGTGATAGAGTTTATAAGTGTCAAAAATGAAAGTGAAGGAGGAACGGGTTGCGGTACATGGAAGAGGTGCTCCTTAGGCTTCGGGAGCTCTTGTCGGAATCGGGAGATGCCGACCATTTATGGTGATAATTTGGGCGGAGTCGAAGTCTCGTGATCGGTAGTTGATTGACGCGTACGTGATTTGGCAGCGCCGAGAAAGTTAATGTACAGCTCATTAAAGGCGGAGCACGTATCGTGATCGGTGGGACCTCCTGATTGATCGCGCCTGAAGTGGGAGCTTAGATGTTGCAATCAGAATCAAGCTACAAACACGCCTTCTCTCATCAGAAGAGATTTATTGTTAGGCGATAAAAGATACTGTGAGATCATGCACTATGATATATCTCAGAGAGTGAGATAAATGGAGAGGGCACTGCGATCTGTTGTGAATCACAGTTGACAGAAGCACATGTCTACTCGTGATGATGTACTTGATACGGGGGAAATGTCCTAGAATTTTGTGTTCCTCCTTTTATTCCTGGTTTCTGGATGATTCAGAGAACGCTCGGAGGAGCGTTCCCGGACCAGGAGCCGGCTACCAAGCTCCCCTGGACCGATCTTGGAGCGGGTATTTGAATAAAACGAATCTTCGTTTCCAACTGAGTCGCCTTGCATCAAAGTAGTGCACTGCAATTGATTGTTCTAGGAATGACAATGAACCTGTCAACGTCCGAGTCCACTCATTTTCGAACGCCGATTATAGTTGCGACCTCTCTCGATCAAATTACCGACTTCTCGCCCTTATCTCGCTTGGTTGTCAATTGAGGAAGGAAGAACCCGTGTTTCGTATCTTGATCTAATGAGACGTTTTTTTTCTTCGGAAAAGCATTTGAAAATGCAGTTTGATTTGAATCCCGCGATTTCTTATCTCGATTAGAAATAGGTACTTGAAAATGTCTTGTGATTATTTGGGACTCTCGCAACCCTAAAAATACTTTAGCCAGCTCGGCTGGCAAGAGAGATACGAAATTGTAGATGTTCCAATGATTTTTCAAATACTTTACCGAGAATAAAAACTACGTGAAGGCCAACATTAACTAGGCACCAGAATGAAAGGCTTATTGAAGCAACATTCAGCACCACATTTTGCATACTTGGTAGTAGGGGAAGTTCGGGTCGGCAGAAGCGACTCCAATGAGACAGACGAGAAGAACCACAGTGGGAAGAGTCGAAGTGAAGATCGTGTTGATATTCGTAGTGTAGGGCTTCTTTCCATCTTCGTCGTCTTCATCTTCATCTTCATCTTGGTCTTCGTATTCTTCGTCTTCATTCATTTCTCCATCTTGTTGGTATTCTTCTTCGTCTTCTCCATATTCTTCTTCTTCTTCCAGTTCTTCGTCATACTCTTCTTCTTCATTGAGTTCTTCGTCGAACTCTCCTTCATCTTCGTATTGTTCTTCTTCCTCCTCTCCAGTGTATGATGCAGATGGTTCATCTCTTCCTAGAAGATAATTGACTCCTTGGATGAGGTGATCGATCTTGTCGTCCTTGCCTTCCTTCTCCTTCTTCTGGATGTTCTCCATCATCTGAGCAGTTCTGACGGCTTGGACGAATGTGGACGGAACGGCCTTCCGGACATCGAGACGGATGTAATCATCCAATCCGGCGATGAAAGCCTCTTTGGCCTCTCGGTCGCGGGTGTTATTGATCTCATTGGTGGTTCCGATGAAGGCCTTCTCTGCAGCTCGACGTATCGAGTCTGCATAAGAGTGGACGGGTTGTCCCGATTGTCGAATGGACTTGAGCTCATCTTTCAGGAGATCCAGCTCGACCTCGCTGAAGAGAATTCTCTCGAAGCTGTTGAGTAGTGTGTCCATTGAAACGGCCGGGTTCATTCGCTCTTGAACGGGGAGTGCTTGATAGATGATCCGTGCCTCTCCTCGCAGGAGTGTCGGAAGGAGGCGCTTGGCTGCCTCTTCCGTGCTATCGGTGCAATTCAAGTAGTCGTAGAGAGAACAGCGAAATTCGCTGAACGAAACTATTCCGTGTTTTTTCAAAGAAAGGCGGTTGCACTCTTCCGCAGCCTCCTTGGCCTTGCATCTTGAGTGGTTGGAAGGGGGGCAAGGGGAATGATTATTGGCTAATTGAGAATGTAAGTGTGATGATTAGTTTATTGATTTTTAGTTGTTTAATATTTTTAGAGGTTATTTATCAAAGAAAATAGATGAAAAAAGAAACTTCCCTTCACGTTGAAGAGGACTGACACTCGGACTAACTACTTCAAAACTCACGGCATTCAAACTGTAGTACGGTAAGCGATTTGAGGAAGATGAGGAAGTTGAGGCAGAACTAAGGGAAGAGTGGGAGTCAGAGGAGATGAGAAGATATCTCTCTTCTTGTTTCACTCTCACTGATAAACAACTCTCTCCAGTCGCTAACTGCAATATTTCAGCGTTCGATCGAGACCAACTGCTGTGCTGGTCTACTATTCTAGGTGTAACAGAGGTTGGTGTTTGGTAGAAAGGATTGAGGAAGATCTGGTCTACTATTCTAGGTGTAACAGAGGTTGGTGTTTGGTAGAAAGGAATTCATACAGTTGGGAACGACCAAAGAAATACAGCCTCAGGGTGGGTAACGGGTAATTTCTGCAGAATGGGGAATTGGTCTGAGAGGCTGGGGTGAATTGCGCTCATTGTGATCATGAAGATCACACACTCATTAGGATTGGAGCTATCACTACTGCTCGCCAATCGTTAGTCCGGACTTATCTCTTTTCATCTTTAGATGCCATCTACGTGGACGTCATAGGGGCGTGCGTTTCTCCTTGATCGTCGGCATCGAGCGCTCGAGTGTGAATGGGGAAAGTCGATGGGTCGGGGTCAGGGAAATCGACTGGGAGATGAGCAGACGACTGGGGGTAAAGGAAAATAGTCGACTGATTGGAGGGGAAGGTCAATGGTCACTGCAGAATTAAAAAGAAAGGCAGCGGTAATGAGATAAATGTATAGTGCACAAAAGTAACTCTAAATCAGGAGTTCAACACGGGCCTCCATATGACAGGAATCACGAGAGACTCGAGGATGGCCGGGACCTAGAAAATTTTATTTTTTTAATTTGGCTGAAAAGTTAATACAAGGTACATCAAACCTTCCTCTATCGAACTGCGTTGACAGAATTTTGATTAAAAATTTAGCAGCCGCGTGAAACACAAATAAACCTGGTGAGTTCGGATATTTTTTACAAAACCCAAAGTTTGAAAAATCATAACTGCTTTTAAAATGGAGGTAGAAAATCACTGTTTCGTTCATTAGATACAGGGAAGTCTCAGCTATATAACAAAAATAGTGTATTCATTCCTGGCTTATACTTCTGAGCTGGGCGGTCGGTTTTGTGAAATATGTCGTAATTTCCCTAAAAGTCAAAACTACGAGCCGCCTCTATGCGCGTTCTGATGGGGCAACCCGGGCCTATTAATGAACGGTTAATTGAGCAGAATCGGCCCATGCGTTGTAAAAGTGCACTGCTGTATGTCAATCCGTCTGATCGTGGCTTATTCAAAGCCTAAAGGGATTTCTGTATTTTTAAGTGAAATAGCACGAATACTATTCCAAGACAATATTTAGCTGGTAAGAATCACAATCTAAAATCATTTCTTGGAGAAAAAAATAATTAAAATTTTCAGACATGATTTTCATTTTCGCAGAAAATTTCTGCTTTAACTATCCAATTGTGCGCAGCTCTACTAAAAATAACCGTATATGATGTTTATACAACAAAAAATTCGTGAAGCATGTTGTATTCCACCATTTTCGAGATAAACTTGTATTAGAATTCAATCATTTATTTCGCCCCTTGTTATGCATCTTGTTATGATCATACTCTTTGAGAGGTATCCTCATCATGTGTGGAACATATGCCTTTTTGAAAGTAAGACGCTATCTATTCGTTGGAAAAAGTTACACCGCCAAGAAAATCAAATATCTGCGCGAGAGCGCACGCTCTGCCTTCTCTAGCACTCTCTCACTTGAAAACTCTCTCTCGCCTGGTTCAGATCCCCAGCCGGGCACAAATCTTTTGCTATTCTTACTATTACTCCTAATAAATTTTTTGAACCAGAATAAGCCTACTTCCAATGATTCCAAACTTTATTTGTATGTTATTCATGGCTAAGTGGTTAAAGGGCGCGACATCCAAAACCGACCTACGCAGGTTCGACCCCAGCAGCGGGATATCCCTTTGGCACATTTTTTGAAGCATTGCGAAGACTGCTTAACATGTTTTCAGGTTCCGCGAAACGTGTTCGAGCACGTTTTGACGTATTATAAAGTTAATTTATGAAATTTTTGAAAGTCTTCAAAACGAATCGGGGAGTGTGGGTATCCACGGGAAAAGTGTTTTGCTATTACGCAAACGTGTTCGAACACATCAGGGAAATCAACACACGGTATTCGCGTTTCCGTTGTGAGGATGAGAGCGATCGAAAAAAAGTTGCAACGGAGCCACGAAGGAAATTTCGTTATAAACTTGTTCTGACATGTTTGTAACGTCGCAAAAGACTTTTCCCGGAGATACCCACACTCCCCGATTCGTTTTGAAGACTTACAAAAATTTCATAAATTAACTTTATAATACGTCAAAACGTGCTCGAACACGTTTCGCGGAACCTGAAAACATGTTAAGCGGTCTTTGCAATGCTTCATAAAATGTGGCAAAAGGATATCCCGCTGCTGGGGTCGAACCTGCGTAGGTCGGTTTTGGATGTCGCGCCCTTTAACCACTTACCCATGAATAACATACAAATAAAGTTTTGAATCATTGGAAGTAGGCTTATTCTGGTTCAAAAAATTGATTAGGAGTAATAGTAAGAATAGCAAAAGATTTGTGCCCGGCTGGGGATCTGAACCAGGCGAGAGAGAGTGTTCAAGTGAGAGAGTGCTAGAGAAGGCAGAGCGTGCGCTCTCGCGCAGATATTTGATTTTCTTGGCGGTGTAACTTTTTCCTACGAATAGATAGCGTCTTACTTTCAAAAAGGCATATGTTCCACACATGATGAGGATACCTCTCAAGGAGTATGATCATAACAAGATGCATAACAAGGGGCGAAATAAATGATTGAATTCTAATACAAGTTTGTCTAGAAAATGGTGGAATACAACATGCTTCACGAATTTTTTGTTGTATAAACATTATATACGGTTATTTTTAGTAGATCTGCGCACAATTGGATAGTTAAAACAGAAATTTTCTGCGAAAATGAAAATCATGTCTGAAAATTTTAATTATTTTTTTCCTCCAAGAAATGATTTTAGATTGTCATTCTTACCAGAAAAATATTGTTTTGGAATAGTATTCGTGCTATTTCACTTAAAAATACAGAAATCCCTTTAGGCTTTCAATAAGCCACGATCAGACGGATTGACATTCAGCAGTGCCCTTTTACAACGCATGGGCCGATTCTGCTCAATTAACCGTTCATTAATAGGCCCGAGTTGCCCCATCAGAACGCGCATAGAGGCGGCTCGTAGTTTTGACTTTTAGGGAAATTACGACATATTTCACAAAACCGACCGCCCAGCTCAGAAGTATCGTACGTACTGAAAATATCGGAACGTTTACCGCAACGTGATCAAAATATTCGATTTTTGTAACTTTGCGTAGAAAATTATTTACGACCCGTCAGTAGGTTCATATTTTTTGTTCACCTCGATTTGCCGGAAACTACCCGGACATGCCCGGTGAAATGTGTAAAACAAAGGAGAAAATTCGATGCGAAATCCGACGAAGTTTGCGAATTGTCATCACTACCGTATACATCCGGGAAATGCCAGCAATTCGCGGTTCTGTCCTCTCTTTCGAATCGAATTTGTAGCTTTATTTTACACATTTCACCGGGCATGTCCGGGTAGATTCCGGCAAATCGATGCGGATTAATCGAATTAGCATAAACACAGATCATGATAATGTGTGCTCGCAAAGATGCAAATTGTGATCATTTTGATCACGTTGCGGTAAACGTTCCGATATTTTCAGTACGTACGATATGAGCCAGGAATGAATACGCTATTTTTGTTTTATAGCTGAGACTTCCCTGTATCTAATGAACAAAACAGTGATTTTCTACCTCCATTTTAAAAGAAGTTATGATTTTTCAAACTTTGGGGTTTTGTAAAAAATATCCGAACTCACCAGGTTTATTTGTGTTTCACGCGGCTGCTAAATTTTTAATCAAAATTCTGTCAACGCAGTTCGATAAAGGAAGGTTTGATGTACCTTGTATTAACTTTTCAGCCAAATTAAAAAATAAAATTTTCTAGGTCCCGGCCATCCTCGAAATCCTCGAGTCTCTCGCGATTCATGTCATATAACAAAGCTACCTCCGTGGGGACCCCTTCCCCGGAAGTGCCTGTCATGGGTACCATGTATCGACATGCTACATGGGTTTTAATCTCATCTTTATCGCACTACTCGCTACACGGGGAGTCTCGTGGGGAGTTGGGGGGATCTACTGCTCTCCTCTCTCATCCTACCTACTCTCAATCTATCAGCTGCTCTCAGGCAGGGGAGGGTGTGTGTCAGAGTAATGAAACACAAAGGTTCCGCCTCATCTCATTTTATTATTTTTTGTTGCAATTTTATGAACGTTTGTTCGACGCATCTGTTTCATTTTTGTTCTTCCTGCAATTCAAGTAGATGAATCAATCAGCTAATCAATCAATAAATGTATCGGTTTCAGGAGCCCGCTCTGTTCGCGGACACTATCGAGAACAATCTGCGACTGGGCAGAGAGGACATCGCCGACGCTGAAATGCAGGCAGTTTGCACGGCCGCCAACGCTCATGATTTCGTCATGAATCTGCCTCAAGTTAGTATTGCATAGAAAGGACGCAGTCGCATTCAATAAATTCTCCAATGAATCGGAAACGTTCTGAATTGCAGTGTGATGACGCAATATCTGCGATTTATTGTTAATAGTGATGATGTAACATTACAGGGCTACAAAACGCGAATCGGAGAAGGCGGAGTGCAATTGTCTGGTGGTCAGAAGCAGCGCATCGCCATTGCCCGAGCACTAGCGAGAGACCCGAAGGTGCAATCAGAAAAAAGTTACTAGGAGCAGCGGTCAAAGTTAAAGAAGGTGTCCCATGAATATTTGGTCAACTAAGATCTAACTGTGGGGCAATGGGGATCGATTACCCGATGAGAGCCTCGAAAATCGCACGTTTCAATTTTTAGTTTGAAGAAAGTTATGTTTAATAAACTGTCTAAAACGTCCAGAATCCTTACAGTATCTCACATTGAAACTGCAATCTTTTCGCTGTGAGAGTAGGCATTTTGTGGAGAAGAAGTCAGAGAAAGGCAGAGAGACAAGGGGAAACGAGGAGGGTGCGCGAGGGAAATGCATGCTGCATTTGTGTTTCATCAACTTCTGATAACAGAAATGAAACATCGAACATCGGGGGAAATAAAAGGTTGAAATCATTCGTGGGACGCCTTCTTTAACATGTTGTTTTTGAGTTTCACCCGTTTCACCCCCCCCCCCAGTGAAATGTCTCTTATTTGTAGTGACTGAGTGACAAATTTCACATGGCGTCCTGAACCTAGAGATTTGTTTCTCACAGTATGGTAGCATCGATTCGTTATTCGGTGCAATTGTCTCTTATTTGTAGTGACTGAGTGACAAATTTCACTTGGCGTCCTGAACCTAGAGATTTGTTTCTCACAGTATGGTAGCATCGATTCGTTATTCGGTACCGGGTCATACCCAAAATGTCCCCCCCCTCCTAAAAAGATGCCCGAAATGTCCCCTGAGAAAGTGCCCGAAATGTCCCCTACACAAAATGTCCCCCCATGCCCAAAATGTCCCCTTGCCCGAAATATCCCCTGCCCGAAATGTCCCCCCCTTCCGAGGAGGGGGGGGGAGAATAGGGGAGAGGACCATTTTTTTTCGAATTTCAAGGTGCTTGATCTCAGCCGAGAGTAAACCGATCGACATATTTTTTGGTTTCAGAGGTCTTCTTGCTTATCGCAATAAATTGAACAGGGTCTTCAGCAAAAATATTAATATCGAGTCGAGTTACAACAAGTCAAATATGGCCTTTTTTACCCACATAAGGGTGAGAAAAAAGTGAAATTTTACGTGGCGAAAAAATGGTCCCCTACACTATTCTCTCATCCTCCTCGGAAGGGGGGACATTTCGGGCAGGGGATATTTCGGGCAGGGGGGACATTTTGAGCATGGGGGACATTTTGGGTAGGGGACATTTCGGGCACTTTCTCAGGGGACATTTCGGGCATCTTTTTTAGGGAGGGGACATTTTGGGTATGACCCTACGGTATCGATCGATTGCGTCATCCTCAGGCAATCACCGCATTGACAGATTCTTATTCTCGATGAGGCGACATCTGCGCTCGACACCGAATCCGAGGCAATCGTGCAGGCGGCGCTTGAAAAGGTGACTCAATCGATATCCGACTACCGTAATCCGCGCAATTCCAGGCGGGAGCTGGCCGAACGACAATTTCCATCGCCCACCGACTGTCCACGGTCAAGGGCGCCGACTGTATCTACGTTTTTGAGAAGGTATTGATTATGCGGCTTGGCTAAAAATGAGAGAGCCCTCTCGATTTTACTCACTCCCCGCACTACCACGATCTTTTCCTGTAGGGTTTACCGGGATCTGGGGAATGATTTGCATGTTTTTAACAGTTTTGCTAATATTGGTATTCCACCACATCTTGATCGACCATGCTATTGGGGATAATGCATCGATCGTACCTCTACCGTATCCCTCATTTCAGAGTGATCGAGGCGCTAAACGCCGCTTCAATGGGTCTCGTTTCATTCGGAACCTATTTCCCCGAATACGTCCGAGCCCGTCTCTCCGCCGGACTCCTCTTCAAAATGCTCAATCTTTCGCCCAAGATCGATTCCCAGTCGGAGAAAGGCGCGAAGACGGTGGGTTACGGTACTTTTCGGATCGACAATATGCTTTTCTTCGTTCAGCAGATCAAGGGCGAAATCAAGTTCTCAATGGCCGATTTTGCGTATCCCGCGAGGAAAGACCATCTTGTGCTGAGGGGCCTGGACTTCATCGTCAAGCCTGGTATGAATATCGATTAGTGACGGTTGTCGCCGGGATACGGTAATCAATCGATATCATATTTATTTGTAGGTCAAACAGTGGCGCTGGTCGGCCCTTCTGGTTGCGGTAAGAGTACGGCGATGCAGCTTATAGAGCGTTCCTACGACCCCTGTAGAGGATCTATGGTGTGTTTTCAAGAGTGATGACGCAATCATTTCGTTGAATAGAATATGCGTCGCTTTATAAGTGTCGCTTTTTGAGTGCTGATCAGGGTAGATCATTCGTTCTCTCCAATAGTCCACCTGTCCGAATCCGTCTATTCGTTTTAACTCATAAATCCATCTTCATATCATAGTGATGATGCAATCCAATCCCCTTTTAGTCGCTCGACGGTATCAACACGAAGGACATCAACGTGCGACATCTGAGATCGCAGGTGAGACGCAGACCCTCATTTTAAAGCTGAACCGGAAGTTGGAACAGAATTTAAAAAAAAGGAAGTGAAATTAAATTAAATTAAATTGATACGTCCCGTTTTCAGATCGCCATCGTCGGTCAGGAGCCCACACTCTTTAACTACTCCATTCGAGAAAATATCGCCTACGGATGTCCGAGTAAATTTGCGAAGCTTAGAAAGGGGGCGGAGCTTATCTAGAAAAAGAGGAGGGGCCTACTTTAAATAAACATTTCAGACGCGACTCAAGAGGAGATTGTGGCAGCAGCCAAACTCGCAAACGCGCATGAATTCATTACGAGAATGCCGGTGGTTTGTAAAATAATTGTTCAAATAAAATTGTTTATATTTTTGATAATACATTTTTTTCCAAATATAACAAATATCAAGCAGGATATAAATCTATAATAGTAATCTGCATGTTGGTGATGACCTAAACGTTATTTGGCAGCATGGCACACTTTCTATCTATATAGTTACATCAGTGTTTCATGAGCACATCAAAAGTATTTGTTTATGGACATTTCCGATGTTATGTGCCATGTGAAATATACAAACAACATAATTAAAAATTCACGTAGAACTCAGCGCTGGTTCTGATTATTTTAATTATTTAATTATTTAATTGATGATTTTAGGGTTACGATACGGTGGTTGGCGAGCGGGGCGGACAATTGAGTGGCGGGCAGAAACAACGCATCGCCATTGCGAGAGCTGTCATTCTCAATCCAAAGGTAAGCATGACGTCATCAACCTCCACAAAGGGGTTAGGAGAGGAAGATATGCGTAAAACTGCGTAAAATGCGTAAAAGTGAAGAACTTACTATACGGAAAGATGTCGGATTACCTTTTATTATTTTCTGAATATAAAAAATAAAACTAAACAAATAGCTATATCCCAGATTCTTCTTCTCAACGAATCGACAAGTGCTCTCGACAGTGAGAGTGAAAAGGTGAGGCAGTATTTTTTTCATATTATTATTTTCGAAATAAACTATCTTTATATTTGTTTGTATATTTAATGCTGTTCTAGTTGCGCTAAATTCGCTCAGTAATCTGATTCCTAACTCATCGGGCAACTGCATTAACTTCATCTAGCTCCCTCACCTCACTGCAAACAACAACCTATCTATGCACTATAATGGTAAAGGTAAAGACATCCCCTCATCTAGGCCTCAAGTCCTGAGGGAGTCACTGCTAAGGCCAGCGCATAATAGGCCAGTTCAATCCGGAGAGTCCAATCTCTTCTTCGGATCTAATTACCTTCGTGGTTACACCACTACCAATCTTTACTCATTCGAGCGCCTTGGTGAGGCGGTGGCGGTATGCGCAGCCGGGAATCGAACCCCGGTGTGGAACGGAATGAAACTGGAAGGGCGCCTTAGACCACTACACCACTTCGACCACTATACAGTTTATATTATATTAATGTTACTGAGATCAATTAACATATTCGAATTGAATTGAATTTGAGGTCGTCCAACAAGCGCTCGACGCGGCCCGAGAAGGCAGAACTTGCATCGTGATAGCCCATCGACTCTCATCGATCCAGGTTAATTTATTGGTCGAGAATGCTCATTTAACATTCCCGAAATCTTCCATTTATTGTTCATTTAGAATTCCGACGTGATCATCGTCTGCAAAGACGGTCGGGTTCTTGAAAGGGGCACTCATCAAGTGAGCAATTACAATTAATTAATTAACATAATTAATTAGAATCAGACGAAGCTAAAATTTATTGATCCGACCGGAATGTCGAAAAAAAACTCTAAATCTAAAAAAAATCCAGTCTTAAATCAATGACGCTTAGGTACTCTATGTACACTGATGTTTCAGCACTAGTTCAATACCAATGCAATGAATATTTTGTAGTAGTAACCAAATTCGACAGCAATAATAGGAAATTACAGGAATTGCTAGCAGAGAAGGGTCTCTACGCGGGTCTGATCGAGCGGCAAAAACTGGATTGTTCTACCCCCATAGTATCAAAATTCTGGATTCGCATTATGTATTAAGTTTTAATGGGTGAAATTTCACCTACAACTTTTGTTATTGTTATTTCTTCTTTTTTCGTAAATAAACTTGAGTATATGAACATTGTTTATTCGCTTAAACTTTATTTTACAATGCTACACACAAGTGATTTTCCATTACCTCATAAACAGTAAAGTACTATAACTACAACTACCATTCAAAACACTACACAATCCATCTTTGTGTTATTGTGGAGTGAAGGGATTAAGGGGTGGGGTGGTGAATACGCCGCTTTCAAAAGCGCAAACGGTGATGGCGAGGTTGCTTGGGAAAGATTTTGGATTTGGGTGTGTTAACGAATGGATTTGCATAGTTTACTTGCTTATGCATTCCTTCACAATGGTACGCACAAGTTATTTTCCCTATCTAAGAGTAAACTACTACTATCACTAGTACGTGTGATGCCACCACAAGTGATTAAACGACGGGGGGGGCACGATCCGACTTTTCGACTCTTTTACCCTACTTACACTGTTCTTCTTTCAACTTTGTTCCTCTTCCGATCCCTTCTCGTTGCCATGATTTTAATCAAACTTTTCCCTCCCTTGCTCTTTTCTCAATACGGCATCTCCTTCTTCTTCTGTAACGCGTCTCTCTCTTCTCGTTTCCCCGGATCCACAATTTCGTCCACATCAACAGTAATATCTCTCTTATATTTACTCATACCTTCATATATTTGCGGGACAAAACATCCTGTGTTTGCATTGGGCTATTGAGGCTAGCAGCAATCAAACAATCGATATAATCTACCACTGGAAGTTTATAAACACCGGCAGAAGATTCACGATTAAAGATCAACGAACCACCCTGCGCCCTGAGTGTACTCCCCAAGTGCACGATTGCACAATATCGTGAAATGTGAGTGGGTGTACATAAGCGAGTACTCCGTTGGACAAGGAGTTGCAATCAGTGTGCCGCACCCCTTTACATATGCTTTACATTGTTGCCCCTGTCCATCGGTTTACCTGAACTATCCTTTGAGAACATATGCGGCGCACGTTACTTTGATCCCACCATTCTCTTTCTCTGCATCGCACATAATTTCCTTCACTCCAAAAAGTGTACTCACAATTTCGATCACTCGATACTACTCCCCCCTTCTAGGGTTTTCGTGCCGTGGAACAATGTGACCTCTATATTTACACTCATCTTCCTACTCCTATCGTACCCCTATCAAATACTCGATAGAGAGTCGTAATTTAATGATTACCCCGGTATCCCCAATCCCCACTGTTCACTATATCACATTACTTGATTGCACAATATCCTGCAATGTGATCCTCTGAGTATATATGCGATGCACATCATTATACCTCTCTGCTCTTCACAAAATTTCCAACACTCCATAAAAGGTACTAAAGCACACTCGCTACTGACTCATTTCTGGGCAACTTTGTGCTTTAAATCTCTTATGAAATGATGAAATTGTCAATTATTTTTGAAATAACAATTATAAAGGGTCAATGATACAACTACTCTGGCTACTTTCATTCTTTGTCTCATACTCAAGCCCGGCGCTGATCACAGTAAAGACGTCCAGAGGATCGCTCCAGGTTAATCTTTCTTATTATTATTATTTTTGATCTATACATTTAGCGATCACCAACCCATGGAAAGAGTATTTGTCCGATTCGAAAGCCTGTCTCTCACGGGAAGAGAGAGGGCCGCATGTTATGTTTTCACAGTAATCTATTGGAACATCACGACTAACTCATATCTAAAAATTAGAGAAATCTGCTTATGTACCCACATGCTATAGCGCGTTGAAGTTCAGCAGTGCGTACAAAAAATGGTAATTTCACATTTAAAGCGCTCTGCAATCCGTTCTAGAAGAGGGCCGCTACTTTTGAAAGTTTTTAGTGATAAAGTAGCCATCCCTCTATAACATATCCAAAAATCAGACAATTCTGTTTGTGCCCCCCGTTTTTATAGTAGATCAAATTTCACCGTAACATTTAATCTTTGATCTACTGTAGAATGCGGGGGCACAAACGGAATCGCGCAATTTTTGGATATGTTATGATGGGATACCTACTCTATCAGTTATAACTTTTAAAAGTTGCGGCCCTCTTCTAGAACGGTTACTAGAGCGCATCTAATGATGTAGCTTCACTTTTTGAAAAAGCGGGATTTTCAAAATTCGTAATTTACATAAAAATTTAACGTTTATATGACTTTTTCTCTTCAGAAAGGTGATTCTGCATACCACATTGATATGTTGTCATAGTTTTCATATCCTAGTTGTCAATTTGGTTCTTGCGGATGGTGGTCCCTACTATACATTTGCGAAAAATATCGGTTGAAAATGCATCATGACGTGTTCGACAATTTCGGAGAATATATAACTCAGAAATGGGACAGTAATCGAATAATTTTAATGCATTTGTAAAATCGGTTTCTTGTGTTCAAGTAATTTTTTAAAAAATGACATAAGCACCGATTTTCTTCAACTGTACTTACACTGTTTTTTTTCTCAATAAAATTCCATACAGATGGAGGATTTATACAGTTCCCTACCCCAATCCCAAGTTCATTTCAGGGGTTCGACCACGATTTTGGAGGAAATAAGAGCAAGCCCTTTTATGGCTATGGCCAGGTGTTTCTGGGTATTCCCTACGCGAAGGCGCCGTTAGGCAAGCGAAGATTCTCCGTGAGTAATTTATTATTATTTTTAATGTGTAGTACACATTCTTCTTCGTGTGAAACGCCTGGTGAGAGAATACATGTATGGACCCCCCTCGCGAACAATTGCTCCAGTTTTGGTTGCTTAAAGTGATACTTTAATCGTGGATGCTGTTGGGGCTCTGAAAAATATGTTTCACATAAATTTTAATTGTTTCGAATTGCAGCTTCCCGAGGACATTTGCCAATACAGCAAGAATGGAGAAGTGTACGATGCTAAATACTACAGGTTTTACATTTTCGTGCCCGGCTCTAATACTGGTTTATCATGGAATTGAGAAAAAAAGAGTTAAAATTAAATCAGACCCCGATGCCATCAAATCTTCGACGTACTTCAGCCAGCGTCGAATATGTCGGAGGACTGCTTATACCTGAATGTCGTCACGCCCAATGTAGGTTTTCCATAAATCTTATATTTAGAAAAAAAATTCAGATTCCACTCAAAATTAACATTGTTATCTAGTCGATTATCGGATGTACGAACAAATGCGTCACCATGGCTCATTTTTTTCATTCAGCACTCACACAAATCCTTATCCAAAACATCAAAATTCCAATCTTCTAAAATATTGAGATACAATATTCCCTTTGTAGGTCCATGGCAAATATCCGGTAATGTTCTACATACACGGAGGCGCTTTCACCGCGGGCGGAGCAGATGTCTACCATTGGAAGGTAGAGACAGTATGAAACACGGCCATGACCTTCAGATCCGACCCAGGACTACTTTATCAAACTGGTCCCATCATACCATATGGCATTATTAATCCGGAATCAGGAACGGCGTAATAAGATAAGGTGGAATTTTCTAGAAATTACATAAAATGATCAAAGATATCATATCATCAGGGAACGATTCGTAATCTAGTCTCGCGCGGAGTTGTCGTCGTGACTATTCAGTATCGAGTTGGACTGATTGGTCGGTGTTTTTGCCATCTTATTCTCGAATATCGAAAAAAAATCTTTTTTTCTAACAATCCATTTTCCCATTTTTATGTTACGCGGCCAATTTGGCTGATCGCAAAGCATGGATGAGAACCGATTCTAATTTATAGGTTTCTTCACAACGTATACTGAAAAGTTTCCGCCTAATCGGGGCATGTTCGATCAGGTAAACGCATCATTTTCATACATGCACACATGCATTTCGATCAGATTCTCGCCCTCAAATGGGTCAATGACGAGATTTCAAACTTCGGCGGCGACCCTAAGAGGTGCGACTAAATTAAATATTTTTTTTCATTTATGAATTTAAAAAAAAACATTCTAGAATTACCATCTTCGGTCAGAGTGCGGGAGCCATGGCCGTCTCGCACCTCTCAATGTCGCCCCTTGCTAAGGGTGAGATATGATCCTGAAAAAAGCTGACCCCATCATATAACAATTCGTGAGATGGGTACTACTGGCTGAATCCAGCTATTTCCATAGACTGTTCTCCCGTGAACCCATTGCGTGCACCCAGAATGAATACACTCACTATTGAGTGTATCATACACTGAGTTAGGGCATCAAGTGTATGATACACTTACAAATCTCTCGTTTTCGCACGCTCTCTCGACGCGCGAATGCACTCAATATTGAGTGCATCATACACTAGATGCCCTAACTCAGTGTATTCATTCTCTGTGCAGGAAGCGCCGTTGCCTGTAGTTGACCTGACAGTATCTG
Source organism: Pristionchus fissidentatus (assembly GCA_036245785.1). Lineage (NCBI taxonomy): Eukaryota > Metazoa > Nematoda > Chromadorea > Rhabditida > Neodiplogasteridae > Pristionchus > Pristionchus fissidentatus. Next base: position 236,485 of record BTSY01000002.1, on the reverse strand, counting down.
TAATATCTTTGAGAAATATCTTTGAGTTCCAGGCCTCTTCCATCAAATCCTCCAGACCTCGGGCTCGTCGCTATCAGCAATCGAGACGCCCGAAGACCCGCGCGGATCCATACACAAGGAGCGCGCCCGGCAGGTAAGATATTTAAAATTTTCAAATTTAAATCTTTTTCAATGTAATTGTAATAAAACCCATCGCGTTATTCCTGAATTGACTTTGTGGGAGAATTGTGCGGAATATGTTTCAGCCTCTTTATATGAAATTATAAGTTTACTCTGTGCAATTGTGACTACATATTCTTCTTTAAAAGATGAAATCAATTAGACATTATACAAAATTTAAATATGTGCATCACTCTGAATTTTTTGTTCATCATTTTCAACCTCCTGGGAGAAACGATCCCTTGAGCAAGAGAAATAAAATGAAGAACAACATTTACACTGAAATATTGATCCCTGCAATGTCCAAAGGGCCGGGAGTTTTTTTTTTCATTAGAACTGACCAATCAATCAATCAATCAATCAATTTATCATATCAGGCGATAATCGCTCAGATGAGGATGGGTCGGTAGTCTTCATAAGTTGCATTCCACCAGTTCGCGCCGATTGCTCTCCTTAGGTCATCTCTCCATCTTGCTCTTGGCTGGCCTGGGGGACGAGTTCTGCTGTAAGGGGTCCACACAGTAGTCGCTCTGCACCATTTCTCCGTATCCATACTCCTCACTTTCAATGCCCATTGAGCTTTTCGTTTTAGGCTTTCCTGTACCCAGTCTTTCACTTTGGTGATTTCCCGAAGTCTTTCATTTCTCCAGCGATCTCTCAAAGTCACTCCAATCATTCTTCTCTCCATTGCTCGCTGTGTGACGTTCAGCCGATTTCTCTCATTTCCTCTCAAAGCCCACACTTCACTCCCGTAGAGTACTGTAGACGTGATGCAGCTTTCAAACAGTCTTCTTCTGGTCTTCATAGGTAAAAGACGGGACGAAAGAAGGTGAGACAGTTTGCTCCATGCGAACCATCCGAGTCGAATCCTATGTTCCACTTCTTCAGAGATATTTAGGGGAAGACTAATTGTCCCTCCTAGATAGGTGGCAGATGGAATGAAGTTGAACTTGTTGTTCTCGATCACAATGGGAGCTCGGGTCGTGGTGCATGAGGTGAGCAGATTAGTCTTCGAAGCATTGACTTCGAGACCAACTCGAGAACATGCATCCATAAGTTTCTTCAGCATTCTTTCCAGCTCTGGACGTGACTTTGCAATGAGTGCCACGTCATCTGCGTATTCCAAATGGGTCAGGTTCCTCCCATCGATCCTAAGTCCATCCTTCTCCCAGTCGATGTCGTCCATGGCGAATCGAAGCACAACATTGAAGAGGCGAGGGGATAAAGTGTCCCCTTGGCGGACTCCTCTTCTAACGTCGACTGGAACGAGATCTTCGTTGACTCTGATGAGTGTTGAAGATGACTCGTAGATACGGCGAAGAAGATCAACGAGGGTGGGATGGGCTCCGGAAGTCCATAGTGCTTGCCAAACAGCGCTCCACTCCACGCAATCGAAGGCTTTCTTGAAGTCGACAAATCCGAGGTAGAGGGGGATACCGTACTCATGGGTTCTTTCTGCTACCTGCTTGATGGCATGCAGGTTGTCGAGGGTGCTGTGCCCTTTCCGGAAACCGGTTTGGGTGTGCGATTCCGCCTCTTCTAGCGAGCCCTCGATTCTTTTCAGAATTACCCTTGTGATGGTCTTGAGAGTAACGGTAAGCAGCGAGATGGGACGGAAGTTGCCGATGTTTGTAGGAACTGACCAATGGTGTATAATTTCGGGTTTTCCTGGCCCATAGGGCATTGCATGGATAGAGTGCTTCGATGTGCTTGTTCCGCAACCTTTTGTTTCTGTTGTTCCTGGCAACGCGCAAGGAATGAAAAACTTGAGCAGATGTGCAACATTTCCGACTCCAACTGGGGAACGCCGGGCAAGGACGACGCCCTGATGAAGTGCCTGCTCGCTGCGACGCCCTCGCAACTAATACAGTATGATCGTGTGAGTTTTTTTAATGCCCAATTCAACAGAGAATTAGTGTATCACGACAGAATCAGTTTTGGTGTTTTGATGAAACATATTTGGATGTTTCAATGCTAATCAGATTTATTTTTAAAAAGCCGATAAGAATTATAGCTAATTTTCCGTAGCAAATTTCAGAGCACGACGAAATCGTGGAACCCAACGTTGGACGGCGCGTTTATGCCCGATTATCCGGCGAACCTCTCCAAGGAACGACCGCATTTCCCAGTACTGATGGTTGATATGCTGGAGGAGTCGGCATTGTTCAGTCAGTCAGGCTTTTCTGCTGCTCACACAGAAAACTCTCTCTCTCAGATTGGACATTTTTACATACAAATATATGCCGGATCAATAGGGTAAGCAAAACTGTAACTGAAAATTGCTGTTGTATATTATCATTACAGTGTAATTACAAGATCTTTACCTTTACTTTACAAGATCTTGTTGCAAGTTGCAGTGAACGACTACAACTTGTCTATGATAGGCCCAGATACTGCGAAGGACTTCTTTGCGATGGTGTGGCCCAACTACAATTCGTCGGTGAGAATTATTTAAACCGATCGATTAGAACTCATGACTTATTTTTTGTTGTCAACAATTATGTAGACAACCTGGACAAAACATCATTCTTGCCGAAGATAATGACATCGGAAAAAGACAAGCTCGTAAAGTTTTTTTCCAGGAAACTATGAATAGGCTCAATGAATTGTTCCTTGCCGGATATTCGAATGGAGTCATTCCTGATAACGATGATCACCTTGGATGGGCGAAGCTTGTAACTGCTGTGAGTTACATACAATACTTGATCTTTATAGATACACTCAGAGAAAAAGCATGGGAGTTAGCAAATGAATTACTTACTTTTTGTAGAGCGTAAGTTTTTTTACTAGCACGCATGCATGGCGAAGTAATTTTTCTCTGAGTGTAGTTGGGATGGCTAGTCACGCAAGATGGCATGATTTACATCATTTCGTTTATGCATCATGTCCCAAGAACTATGCGGGTGTACCAAGTATTTTCGATACAACCGAAACGATGAAAAACTAATATTCAAAATAAATTAGCCACTAAATTAAGATTGACACGGGACGATCATTCGACGCTAACATGGTCACGGATCTCAAATGGTTTGTGCCTTTTTTTATTTTTCGTTTGCTGTGGTTTTACGGACCTCTAGTTTGTAGTACTCCTGTCGCTAGAGTTTTTATCCTGGCAATTAAAGGTATCAAGCAAACGGCAACGATCAACTTTGGCTCTTCACCTTCGCTCATCGCCACTTGCTTTCCTTCCCCATAGAAGTGCAGGGGTGGATACGTATGTTCTATTATCTATTGTCCATATCCCATTATCGTTCATGAGGAATATCATGATATTTTTGTGGTTATGACTTCTTCAATTCTGTGTTATAGGGATGCCGATTTGGTAGCCATTTTAAGGCATTCTGCGTTATCGGTAATACTGCGGATAAGGCGCATAGGTTCAGATGGGGAAAAGAGACAAATACATATTTAACTCAATTTCAGCTGTCTCTCATTGTGCCGACTTGCCGTTCGTTTGGTTCTACCCCGAGGTATGGGACAATAGCAGTGTTACTCTCACAGGTATAGCAAATTCACAAACACTCGTCCAAAATAATACAACGTTCCGCGGCCAAACACACGTGCAACTGGCGAGAGAGCATGACAAAGAAAAAGACACGTTTTTTTGAAAAAAACGTGTCTTTTTCTTTGTATTATACTGTATAAGAAGAGAATAGACACACCAGAAGTCCATACCAGCCAACAATTTTAATTTGTGATACTTATTTTTGAATAATAATCCTATTAATTCATATTAGAAAATGTTTTACACATAAAAATTTTAAATCGTGAATTTTCAGCCGACGACTTCGCAGTTGCCGATCATATGGGACAGATCTGGACGGATTTCGCGAAGAATGGGTATTATACTTTTCCTAATTATGTAAGAAAACATAATTTTGAATTCAGAAAACTAGACTACGAAAAGTCCGGGCCGAATCGAAATTATGTCGAGATTGATAAGGAATTGACTAAAGGTCAGAACTGGCGCTCGGCCGCAGATGAAGTGTTCAACGAGGTAGCTTGAATATCTCCGAAATGGGTTTTATCGATTTTCAATTCAGAAAGTACCTCAAGTAGTGGGAGAGTTTCCGCCTCTCACCATCTCGAAGGAGTCCTTGAACATGCTGAAAGAGCTAGGATCAAAGTGAGATATTTTCATTTGTTTTTCAACTGATTTTCCTAGGTAACGCTACGTTGCAGCAACTATTACTATGGTTTGTGTTTATATCTCAACAACTCACATATTTTCGTAATGAACGGACTCTACTTTTATTTTTTTCCAGGACCTTGAACAAGTGGAAATCGGTGCAATGTAATTCCTCCACTAGACAATCAGCTTCAACGTCCACGGTTCTCACTATAATTTGTTTCCTCGCCGTTCTTTATCAGTAAATTCGTCGTAATCTGTGATGAATTGCGTGCGAGCAAACACCACGCGCGCATTTAGATAAGAATGGTCTCAATCGGAGCACAGCTCATAATTTTTGCACTAATTTTTGTTGTTGTATTTCTTCGCGTTTATTTACAATTGTTTACAGTAGTTTAATTACAATCGTTTTGTGTGCTGCAAGTCTTTCGTAGAGTTTGAAATTCGGGTAAATAATTGAATTAGCTCTCTTCATTTAACACACTCTCTAGGCCGGTCGATAGGCGAGAGAGTGTGTGAAATGAAGAGAGCTAATCCAATTATTTACCCGAATTTCAAACTCTAGTCTTTCGTTGTCTGGAATACAGTTGCATTTGTTCCCATCGGCATTTGTCGGGTAATAAAGCGAGGCTTGGTAAAATGGTTGGAAGACACACGTTGCCGACCTGATCTCTTCTTGATTATTGGTAGGCCCATGATTCGATGGCAAATATTGGACCGCCTCTTGGGGCTCCTACAAGACATATTTTCCGTGTGTATGCCTTCACGTCGCTTGTTGTCGGACAGTTTTTCGTCGATTATTTTATTGTCGTTCTCTAGTTCGTTCTGGCCGAGACAGCTTCTCATGCGTGCTCTTATCAGTGAAATTATGTACACACTTGTAGTCGTGGTATCTGCTCGTCCTGGTATAAAGATTGCGCACAAATCAAAAGCTTGTCAACTCACACGAATCTATTATCGGTTCACGTCGCGTGACCGCGAGAATGGTACTGTCTTCGATATTTGTGTCATTTCTGCTTCTCGGCGTTGTTCAATCAGAGTTTATTACTGTGCAAACGTCCCGTGGCGCTGTTCAGGTTTGAATCGCAATTTTAATAATGTATAACTAACGGGACATTTTCTCCTGTACTATCTGAAATGATTTTGAAATCTTCCTGCGCTCCCAATGCCAGAAATACGATAGAAGATGCCTTCGGATAGAGCTTACAAATTGTAGTGATTCCAATACATTGTAGAAATATACACTCAGAACGAATTGTTTTATATTCTCTTATTTGACTCAAATATCCTTCCTGAAACATAACGGTGAATGGTGTTATACTTACTACTAGTATTTACTTACTCAGGGATTCGACGCAGATCTGGGAAGCGACAAAACTCAGACATTTTTCGGCTATGGCCAGGCTTTTCTCGGAATTCCCTACGCAAAAGCGCCGATGGGCGAGCGGCGATTCACGGTATTTTCTTTTTCGCGATATTTTTTATAAGGTTTTATATCTTTTATTTTTTTAAATAATGTTTTATTTCAGCTTCCCGAAGACATCTGCCACTACACGGACGATGGGGAGGTGCACAATGCAACCTACTATCGGCGAGTTACAATTTCGAAAGTCTATTTTTTATTATTCTTTAAAAATATTTATCCAATTCAGACCTCGGTGTTGGCAGAACCGAGATATTCTGCAGCCGGCGGATGACATGGACGAGGACTGTCTCTATCTCAACGTCTACTCTCCAGATGTGAGTAGGAGCTACTTATGTTTCACGTATAATAGATATCGACATGACAAAGAAAGATTAGGTAGTATTTGGTATGATTGTTAGAGGTGATCAGTCGGAAAGCCGGAATGATAGGGGGAACAAAGGAGAACAAAGGATTGAACCGGAACGAACCGGAACGGAACCTTTGTTCTTCATTATTTCAGACAATAAAATTTTACGACTGATCGTCTAATAAACGTACATAAACCGATTATCCATTTTCTAAAACAGGTAAAAGGCAAGTTCCCGGTCATGTTCTACATTCCGGGTGGTGCGTTCGTCACTGGTGGAGGGGACGTCTACCACTGGAAAGTGCGATACTTGTGTTTACCCACAAACAGATAACCCTCCAAGTAATGTTTCGTTTGCACCGAATATGTAATAAGGTGTCCCGAAAGTTTTGTCCAAATTTTTCTTATTTTTTTCTCCAGTTTATGTGGAGACTAAACCACACACAATGTTTTGTAGAAATTGGAGCCATAGCTGAACTATTTTTTCTCATATTAATATCCCGCGAATATTTCGTTGTGATGACGCAATATGCGAAAATGATTGATTTTTCACTTATGTCTAGAAATTTCTTTCTCGATTGAGGATGCTTGCTGCAACCACAGACTTAAACCACAATTGAGAGACACGATGTACTCTTTATTGAGCTATTGAAATTGTGTCTGAATTTAGTTCTTCCAGAGCTACATCCGAAAATGTCAAAATTGGGGGAGCAAAAAATCACTATTTTTCTACTTAACCCGTTTCTTGAAGGATTTACAAGACCTATATAGTGGTTCTAGTCTACAATAATTATTTAATAATTTTTGACATTATTGCCGGAATCAATTTCGCTAAAAAAAATAAAATTTACGTGGAAAAAATAGTATTGCGTAGTGATGTTGTAATGTGTGGGCGGAAGTCGGGCTGGTTTTCAGTTACTTCTCGTGAAGAATTAACTCGATTGGCAATATATTCAGTTTTTTCCCGGTGCTCAAATTCTCAAAAAAATATGTAGTGAAAACAGTTATGCCGTCCGAACACTACATTTAACCGGAAGTGCGTTGATGAAATCGGTTCAAATTAAATATTCAAAGTGTAAAGGTTGCTCTATAGTGTAGTTCACTTTATGGAGCTCGATTTCTGTAAACTGAAATATTTAATTTACAAACAAAATGGACAAATCTTTCGGGACACCCTAATATTTGCTTGTTCAATCATGGATTCACTCTTTATTGATCGGTTTTTTAAAAAATTATTTGTTTTTATTCAATAACGATGTTTACTTGTCCCAGGGAGCCATTCGTAATCTCGTTTCTCGCGGCGTCGTCGTTGTAACCTTCAATTATCGATTGGGAGTCATCGGATTCTTCTCGACTTACACGGAGAATTTCCCGCCGAATCGAGGAATGTTCGATATGGTAATATACAATTATTGATTTTTTTATAATTGCGCCTCATTCAGTGCTCTGGAAACGATTTTCACTAGTGTGTATTATAAAGTGTAAAATAATAATATAATAGTGTGTATAATGTTCACATATTATTGTATTTGTTGCATTTATATCCAATGAATGATTTGTCAACATAATGAACGAATTGACATTCAGATATTTGCATTAAAATGGACGAACGAGGAGATTGCGAATTTCGGCGGTGATCCAAGCAGGTATTTCGTTCCAAAAAATAATTTACTAGTTTTTGATGTTCTTTTTCCACAAAATTACCATGTTCGACCTTCATTATCGTAATGATATTTTGTATAATTACCTGTGTTTCTACAAATCGTTCAGAATCACAATCTTCGGGCAGAGCGCGGGTGGATCTGCCGTGTCCCATCTATCGCTTTCCCCACTATCACAAGGTATGTAATACTATTTAATTTTATATATATAACTCACTAATTGGTTAATTAATTTATTAATTTGCTACCTTCCAGGCCTCTTCCAGCAGACCATCCAGACTTCGGGAACAGCGCTGCTCGAAATCGACACACCCGAACCACTTGCCGGTTCCATTCACAAAAAGCGCGCACAGCAGGTACACCGTACTTGTTGTTATATTATATTTTTCAACGCGTATTCTTTCACTAAAGAGCACCAGGATCGCAGACGAAATTCAATGTTGACTTGTAACTCCGATCTGCCTGTTTTCCCTATTTCATTCAGTGCACCTCACTATGAACCTCCAGAATTAGTCAATGGGAGATACTAATGTATTTTCAAAACCCCTGCCCCGTTTCTGGAGCATTGACTGGGCGGTAGAATAATGTTATTCAGCTTTGCAACGTTACCGATGAAAACTGGGGTTCGGCGGAGACAGATTCCGAATTGATGGACTGTCTCGTGCAAGCGACTCCTCAAGAACTCATATTTTACGACCAGGTGAGCGTTCCAACATCTATTGTTTTATCGATTTCTAATAATAATCCTAAAGCACATGAGCGCTTGTGCACATCTTTGGATCTCGTATTAACATGGTAGTTATTCGCTGATATATTAGAAACACAATATAATGAAAAAAGCCATTTAGACGTCATCGATTCAATGGAGTCCCACGCTGGACGGCTCGTTTCTGCCCGATTACCCGGAGAATTTGGCCAAGAATCGGCCGAAATACCCGCAATTCTGATTGATATGCTGGAGGAAATGGCGTCCGCGGGTGAGTTTCACGTCAATTATAAATTTGTGTATTTTCATATCAAAACCGTTTTAGACGATGTTCCTTGTGTGAAGTAGCAAAAAATCTTGATAATTTGTTTATAGCGTAAATAGTTAATAAGCGCGCGTTTCAATATTACATTAATCGATTCATTAAAGTGCCGGGTGTGGTCACTGGCAATCTCAACCACACGGGCCCTAAAGATACCGGAATTCTGCTCCAACTCTACTGGAAGAACTACAATAATACGGTATCTATACACCTACTCCGAGAGCAAAATGACTACTCACAAAACAGTAGGACCAGGACACTAAGTGTTCAAGGTGTCATGTAATAAGTCAACAAAAAAATTAGAGACACTTCATATATTATGATCACTTGGTGTACTGATCCAAATGACTTTTTTTCTGCGTATAGCATACTGCAGAAAATGGATAGCATTTGAATTTTATTCCACACTAGCATCAATTGACAACACGTCCGTATTTTTTTACAAATACAACAAATACAAATTTATCAGTGTCCCTTTCGGGGCGCTGATCAAGATGGGGGCATCATATAGGTTTCAGACGTGGTCGATGGTCTTCTTTAGAATGATTCATTTAGTCCAGTATTGAGCGTCGGGATCGGTCTTCTTTCCATATCACAGACCCAGAATTATTGGCTGGAGAAAGAATAGTGATCTTGCGAGCTTGACGTTGAAGATTTTGAGTTCGAAGAGAGAAAGATAGTGCCTCCTTTCTTGAATCTGCGTCAACCAAACTCAAATCATCAATCTCAGAAGGAAAGTCATCGAGTCTAGAAACTGAGGGACCAACCATCTTATGTAGTCATACCCATCACACGGTGACCAGTCCGGCTTGGATGGGGATTCCGATCTTGTTGCCTAGTCGATGGCATAGACGAGGGAAATTGAAGGAACATTCCCCCCTCTCCATCAGAGAGAAATGGAGAGGGACCGCTCGCGACGACTGACAGACTCGGGAATGTATTTCAGTAACCGTAAACTATATGTCTATATCCATCCTCTCATTCCCTTTCACTATCGCAATTGCAGGAAGCGGTCAAGAACATCACCCAACTAGCAATCTCCGAATTCTCCAACGGAAATGTTCCTGCTGACGATGATCACATGGCGTGGGCCCAACTAATTAGCGACGTAAGCAATATAATCAATTCTAATTAGTGACGTCATCAAATTAAATAATGACTTAATCGATATAGATAGATAGATATAGATAGATAGATATTTATACATGTTAGGACATGTTAATTGATGTAGAAAAGGGTTGTATTGGAATGAATGATATTCGTTCTCAATTAATTTCGTCAATCATCCTTTTGGTAAACTCAGAATAATTAGTAGGAAGCTTGACTTTCTGCAATAAAGATAATAGTAGTTTAGATATTCGATGCGCGAAACTGTTTTCGCGCTGTTTCAACTTAGCCATGTCAATAACGAAATCCGGCATAACTTCGGAAAGTCTTCCATTCCCGAATATCATTTCATAAGCTATTTTGATATCATTAACATTTCTCCTGTATTCCAATGAAGAAATATTTAACATTTCATTCCTAGTAGAATAATTAGGGCGATTGTCATAAGTATAATTCATCGTTCTATACAAAATTCGGCGTGTTACTGCATTCTGCACTTTTTAAATTTTTTCCCTATCCGTAGAGTTTATCGGACGCGCAGCACTGGAATTCGATAGCTTATTTTCAGATTTGGAGCACTCTCCTAATAGAAACGTACATGCTCCGCGACCTGAAATGGTAAGTTAAAGGTGGTGTCCCACGAACTTTTGGTCAACTGAGTTCTCACTGTCGGGTTATGGTAATCGGTTTCCAGATAAGAGCCCCGCAAACCGCATGTTCAGTCGATAAGTTTGAACAAAGTTATTCGCGTTTGGCTCTGTGCCAAACTGACCCTGAATGCAGGGATTCAAAAATGATAGGGAGGGATAAGGGGGAATGAGGAGAAAGCGACCGCGCCATTGAAACATATGAGATGAGGAATGAGGGAGCAGGAGATTCGTGATACTCCTTCTTTAACGTTATCTGTGTTCCGATATTCCTCGCCACCCGCGATTCCTATGCTTCACCGCTCTTTGAATAGAATGAATGATTGCATATGAATGTTTGCTTTTCTTAATTTAGTTTCTAAAAAATACATTTTATTCAGGCACCAGGACAACGGCAACGAAAACATATGGCTGTTCACTATGGCTCATCGCAGCAAACTTCCCTTCCCGTTGCAAGTAGAAGACTGGATTCGTGAGACGTTTTCTCTTTTCATAGTAGTTTATTTGATTTCAAAATGCCATCCAAATACCAAATTGAAAAAAAAACTTTTTTTTCTTGACAAATGATGGGCTTAAGTCCTGAACATACTGCTTACTTTAAACA
>BTSY01000002.1:200745-224878 GCA_036245785.1 Pristionchus fissidentatus | reverse complement strand
TATGATATTTGATCTCTGATCGACTACCGTATCTTGATCTTTGATCTTTGCAGGTCTCTCTCCATCTCTCAATTCTCTAGATGATATTCGTCGATTGGAGAGACCAATCACAACTCCGAAAGGACTTGCACAGGATATTCTATGGGCGGATCCCCAGGTAGAAAGAGACTAAAGATCAAAGATCATTCATTTAATTTCAGCACGGAGTACAGGGATTCAAGCACAACAGTATGAGAGCTTGCTCATTCAATTTCGGTAAATTTGATTATCTCATTTCTACTTTCACATTTTAATTGCAGGAGAGAAAGATGTGGAAGAGAGATTGAAGAAGATGGGATTGAGCAAAATGATTCGAGCCCATCAAGTTGATCTTTGATCTTTATTCCCCCTTCATTCAGTATTTGAAGGTCGTTCAATTTGGATGGGAAGCATTCGCCAATGGACGAGTGATTACTGTATTCTCTGCAAGTCGATATCAGGTACTGTAGGAAGGGATTCGATCGATATTCGGGTACAGTAGTCGTGTGATGGTTGATCTTCTCAGGAGGAACTGTACAATTACGCAGCGATAATCGATATTCAGAAGAATCTTCGAATGGAGATCATGATGGTGAAATAATAGATGAAAGTTGAAAGATCAAAGCTCAAATTGTAGATCAAACCTGCTGATTTCGAAGAGACTTTGAATGGAGTAGTGAAAGATGAATTGACGAAAGACGCCCCACAGACTCCGTCGACAAAATCGGAAGATGAGAAGAGTTTGAGGTGGAGTGATCTTTGATCTTTGATCTCTAATGATTATTGTATCTCAGAGGAAAGAGCGAACGAGGAAAGACATTCGAAGAGAAGGACGATTAGAAAAGAAGAGTGCCACCTCATACTTAGTCCCCATAAGCTCAATAAAGAGGATAAAAGAAATAATTATGATATTTATTGAATTTTCACCAAATAAGAGCTTGCTCTGAAGCTACGAGTAGAGTGCGAAATTTGGACGACTTTAAAACGCGTTCTCTGTAAGAGTGCAGTGAAAGCTGAGATAAGCGGCACAACTCCTTCAAAGTGATCGGTTCGGGCTCAAACTTTTTAAACAAACTGCTTCTAGGTGAAAATTAAATTTTAAAAGTGAGAAATACAGAAAATGTCAACTTTTGAAAAATCGATAATTTTTTTACGAAAAAAAATTTTTTTTTCAATTTTTTTTATTTTGCTATCATGTTATATATCACGCGACTCACGAAAGGCTCGGCCTATGTCCGGCACAGACCGAAATTTCGACATGCGGTTTTTTTTGCAGTTTTAGATGCCAGTAGGTCTAACTAAGATCCCCGATAACAATTATGCCACACATGTCATTCTTCGCCGAGATGCTGCTACTGTTAGGTGCAGCCCTCGAACTTTGAGGCTGTTTTTCGATGTTTCAACGCAATTTCTATGAAAACTTTTTTCTTGGAGCTAGGGTCCGTTTTCAATGCTCTTTCAAACCCTTTTATTCGTTTTACGATACACATCTGTATTTGCATGATACTAAATTTTGTTGATTTTTCAAAAATCCGCTCGAAAAGCAGAAAACCTTTCTTTCTAGACAGCTCCGATACATTATAAGGATTCGAATGATATACTGGAGCTCGCATAACTCGGTGGCTCGGATGATTTTCGTCGAAAAAAACGTTTCATTTCCTCATTTAAGACAGGTATCACCAGAGATTGCATGAAAACGTGACCTCGGGGAAAAACTTTCAAAAAAGTATTTCTGATTTCGATCAAAATTTATTATACCACTACCCTATGGACAAGAATTTCATCAATCGATGTCCCAGGTCTCAGAGCCGGCTTTTAGGAAATTCCCGGTTCTGAAGCCGGAATCGTTGTAACTTCCCTCAAAATGGTGCTAGAAAGTCGTGCTAGTGCTTAAAAAATGCAGAAAAATATGGCGAACATTTATTCTGTTGAACAAAATTTGTGAAATTAATATCTGAAAAAGTTATTTTGAAAAAACATAAATTAAATATTTTCGAAATTAAAAAGTGCCTTCAAGTGGTCGAAGTGAACAAAGTTACTACTTTATTTTTAAAGAGCAAGTCATATTGTGTAAGAAAAAAAATTAAAACTGAAAGATTAGGTAGGCACCCGATACCGAAAAACCGCTTCGAATGTGCAAAAATAGAAATTTTCAGTATCCAATTTTGAAATAAACCGTGAAAAATCACCGAAAGCTGGTCTAAAGAATATCAAATAATTGTACTGTACATTATTCGGGAGCCAAAAAATATTTTGTTAGGTTCATTTGACCGAGAACCGGAAAATAGGAAAAATCCGGTTTTCCGGCTGGCATTTACATATCTCTGCTCAATATTGTAATACAATGATGCGGTTGCGCTCAAAATGTTTCGATGGATATCCTGAACAACTTTCATGTTGATAGCGTTCTCATTAGACGGCTAATTTCAAATGCAAAATTAATTAAAGCATACGGTATTCCGAGAATGTCACAAAAATATATAAATCTGTTTAATTTTTAATTCCTCTCTTTACATGTGAAATTAGCCGTCTAATGAGAACGCTATCAACATGAAAGTTGTTCAGGATATCCATCGAAACATTTTGAGCGCAACCGCATCATTGTATCACAATATTGAGCAGAGATATGTAAATGCCAGCCGGAAAACCGGTTTTTTCCTATTTCCCGGTTCTCGGTCAAATGAACCTAACAAATATTTTTTGCTTCCCGAATAATGTTCAGTAGAATTATTTAATATTGTTTAGACCAGCTTTCGGTGATTTTTCACGGTTTATTTCAAAAGTGGATACTGAAAATTTCTATTTTTGCACATTCGAAGCGGTTTTTCGGTATCGGGTGCCTACCTAATCTTTCAGTTTTAAATTTTTTTCTTACACAATATGACTTGCTCTTTAAAAATAAAGTAGTAACTTTGTTCACTTCGACCACTTGAAGGCACTTTTTGATTTCGAAAATATTTAATTTATGTTTTTTTCAAAATATCTTTTTCAGATAATAATTTTACAAATTTTGTTCAACAGAATAAATGTTCGCCATATTTTTCTGCATTTTTTAAGCACTAGCACGACTTTCTAGCACCATTTTGAGGGAAGTTACAACGATTCCGGCTTCAGAACCGGGAATTTCCTAAAAGCCGGCTCTGAGACCTGGGACATCGATTGATGAAATTCTTGTCCCTAGGGTAGTGGTATAATAAATTTTGATCGAAATCAGAAATACTTTTTTGAAAGTTTTTCCCGGACTCATGCAATCTCTGGTGATACCTGTCTTAAACATCATTCTCAGAATACAAAATGAGAGAATTGATTGAGAACAATGAGAGAGGCCGAGTCATTCCTCGCGAAACCTTGAAATGACCGGTGTCAAATGCTCAGAATGATGTTTAAATGAGGAAATGAAACGTTTTTTCGACGAAAATCATCCGAGCCACCGAGTTATGTGGGCTCCAGTATATCATTCGAATCCTTATAACATTGTGAAGCTTTTTAGAAAGAAAGGTTTTCTGCTTTTCGAGCGGATTTTCGAAAAATCAACACAATTTAATTTCATGCAAATACAGATGTGTATCGTAAAACAAATAAAATAGGTTGAAAGAGCATTGAAAACGGACCCTAGCTCCAAGAAACAAGTTTTCATATAAATTGCGTTGAAGCATCGAAAAACAGCCTCAAAGTTCGAGGGCTGCACCTAACAGTAGCAGCATCTCGGCGAAGAATGGCATGTGTGGCATAATAGTTCTCGGGGATCTTAGTTAGACCCACGGGCATCCAAAACTGCAAAAAAAAAATTTGGTCTGTGAAGCATTTTTATCATTCTGAGTCGAACCTCTCGTGAGAGGCGTGATATCATTCAAAAGAGCATCAAAAGTTATGCTTATATTCACAATTTCATGAGAATTGAACCACCTGGAGGGATAATCGATGATCATATTCCCAGAAATTTGACGCTTCAGTGAGTATTTTTTAATAAAATTGTTCCCATGATTTCTACCTTGTGGATCCGATATATAATATGTATTTTTCATCGTAGAATCGCATGGTCACTATTTGGTTAAAAATCTAGTGAGTAAAAGTACTCGTACATTCACTAGACCGTCACAACCCAGACATGAGATTCAATTTTGAAGTGCGTAGAAAACATTTTTTCAAGGTTCAAAACTAAATCATAGATACCCCATTTGAAAGAGCATAAAAAATTATACATAAATTTACGATATCAGGAGGATTGAACAGCTAGGAGCGCCAATCGATAATACCATCCCCAGAAATTGAAAATTTTAGTCATGCTCACTATTCGCTTATATTTTCATTTAAAGTGATATATCAAGCCTTAAAAATTTTTAACAAGCATTCTTATGTCTAATATGAATTTTCATCGTAAGAAAGTTATGAAAAGTTGAATTTTGAAAAATCGATAAAAATATTTTTCGAGAAAAAAATAATTTTTCATTTTTTGTAAAATTTCCTGTCGTGTCATATCTCATTCGAAAGAGCATCAAAAGTTATGTATATAACCACACTTTCAGCACGATTTCGTTTCTTACATTAGAAAATGGTGACTGCATCCTCAGAAGTTGATCGTTTTTTCGCGGTGACATTTTTTTCGCTCCTTGTGTCTCAATCGTCATGAAAATACAGATTTATACATAACTTTTGATGCTCTTTCGAATGAGATATGACACGACATGAAATTTTACAAAAAGTGAAAAATTATTTTTTTTTCGAAAAATATTTTTATCGATTTTTCAAAATTAAACTTTTCATAACTTTCTTACGATGAAAATTCACATTAGACATAAGAATGCTGGTTAAAAATTTTTAAGGCCTAATAGATCACTTTGAATGAAAATGTAAGCGACTAGTGAGCATGACTAAAATTTTCAATTTCTGGGGATGGTATTATCGATTGGCGCTCCTAGCTGTTCAATCCTCCTGATATCGTAAATGTATGTATAATTTTTGATGCTCTTTCAAATGGGGTATCTATGATTTAGTTTTGAACCTTGAAAAAATGTTTTCTACGCACTTCAAAATTGAATCTCATGTCTGGGTTGTGACGGTCTAGTGAATGTACGAGTACTTTTACTCACTAGATTTTTAACCAAATAGTGACCATGCGATTCTACGATGAAAAATACATATTATATATCGGATCCACAAGGTAGAAATCATGGGAACAATTTTATTAAAAAATACTTCTCACTGAAACGTCAAATTTCTGGGAATATGATCATCGATTATCCCTTCAAGTGGTTCAATTCTCATGAAATTGTGAATATAAGCACAACTTTTGATGCTCTTTTGAATGATATATAACATGATAGCAAAATAAAAAAATTGAAAAAATAATTTAGAAATGACATGTGTGGCATAATTGTTCTCGGGGATCTTAGTTAGACCCACTGGCATCTAAAACTGCAAAAAAAACCGCATGTCGAAATTTCGGTCTGTGCCGGACATAGGCCGAGCCTTTCGTGAGTCGCGTGATATATAACATGATAGCAAAATAAAAAAATTGAAAAAATAATTTAGAAATGACATGTGTGGCATAATTGTTCTCGGGGATCTTAGTTAGACCCACTGGCATCTAAAACTGCAAAAAAAACCGCATGTCGAAATTTCGGTCTGTGCCGGACATAGGCCGAGCCTTTCGTGAGTCGTGTGATATATAACATGATAGCAAAATAAAAAAAATTGAAAAAAAAATTTTTTTTTCGTAAAAAAATTATCGATTTTTCAAAAGTTTACATTTTCTGTATTTCTCACTTTTAAAATTTAATTTTCACCTAGAACAGTTTGTTTAAAAAGTTTGAGCCCGAACCGATCACTTTGAAGGAGTTGTGCCGCCCAGTCCTGCGATCTTACAGAGAACGCGTTTTAAGAGACCGTGGTCTCACATTTGGCACTCTAGGTACGAGGATCTCTACAACATATTAGCTGTGAAACATGATTGCTCAACTCTAATTAGGTCAATTACGAATAACAATGTAACGAATGTTTGGGGCAGTTCGACCTCATACAGAAATAAGTTTACGGTTTGTATAGTCTAATCCACGAAGAGTTGGAAAAAATGGTGATAGGACGTTTTGGAACCTCCCGTTTAGGAACCTTCGATTTACGCCGTTTAGGAACCCTTGTTATGATGAGAGGTGCCGTTTAGGAACCCTTGGTCTGATGAGAGGTGCCGTTTAGGAACCCTTGGTCTGATGAGAGGTGCCGTTTAGGCACCCTTGGTCTGTTGAGAGGTGCCGTTTAGGAACCTTCCAGAGGCTGTATCGGTGCCGTTTTGGAACCTTCCAGAGGCTGTAAAGGTGCCGTTTTGGAACCTTTCCAAGGTGATTTCGGTGTCATTATGGAACTTTTTCGGTGCCATTTAGGAACAATTTCGGTGCTATTTAGGAACCTTTCGCAAATCATCTCGGTGCCATTATGGAACTTTTTCGGTGCCATTTAGGAACAATTTCGGTGCTATTTAGGAACCTTTCGCAAATCATCTCGGTGCCATTATGGAACTTTTTCGGTGCCATTTTGGAACTTTCCAAATTCTTTTCGGTGCCGTTTAGGAACTTTTTCGGTGCCGTTTTAGAACTTTTTCGGTGCCATTATGGAAAAAAAATGAGACGAAATGAGGGCTTTCCCTCTATTAGAACTCAACGGTTTTTCATGAATTAAACTACCAGGATCCCCTGAAAATTTACCAAATATGGGCGAATCTGATAGATATCAACTGTATCCATAACATATCAAAAATCCAGCTATGTTTTTTGCTTCGTTTTCGAGAAACATGAGATCAAAATTTCATGAAATATGCAAATTTCGGAAAACGTAAAATTGAACGACACCAAGTTGTCAGTCTCATCTTGGTGATCCTTTTTCATTATCTATGTTAATGATTATCTATATTTTGACCCAAATTGCATTCGGAATACTGAAAAACAGCTCAACTTTGACAGGCTGTAATTATGCAAATGAGTTCAATCAGAACATGATACTATCAGAAATCGATAGACCAGCCATAGGGTAATCTGAAGCTGTGAAAAAAACGAGGGTGTAAATTTGCTGTACCGTGAGGGGTGCGATTCTTACGCGAACGCACTGATATAGTTATTCGTGTCGATAACCAATTTCCGTTCCGCTCACAACCTGATATGTATAATTTGCTAAATTTTAGGAGTTCAAAGTTCAGTTGTTTTTCATATTTCTTCGAGTACAGCTCTTACTAAAAAGATCTTAGAGTTAATAGCACGGAAATGGCTCCGGAAAGGTTCCAAAACGGAACAGGTAAGTTCCAAAATAGCATCGAAAAGGTTCCTAAACGGCACCGAGATGATTTGCGAAAGGTTCCTAAATAGCACCGAAATTGTTCCTAAATGGCACCGAAAAAGTTCCATAATGACACCGAAATCACCTTGGAAAGGTTCCAAAACGGCACCTTTACAGCCTCTGGAAGGTTCCAAAACGGCACCGATACAGCCTCTGGAAGGTTCCTAAACGGCACCTCTCATCATAACAAGGGTTCCTAAACGGCGTAAATGGAAGGTTCCTAAACGGGAGGTTCCAAAACGTCCTATCACCGAAAAAAATAGGCTCTCGAAACAGGAAGTTTACAAACATAAACTTGTTTCCCTGTGACATTTCACCGACGTTGGCTCGTAATGTATATTCAAAAACAAATAAAACAAAAAAAGAGTTGCCCCCATGCTGGAATCGAACCAGCGACCTTCTGTTTACAAGACAGACGCTCTGCCACTAAGCCAATGGGGCGCACATTGCACAGCGATTTCCGATCATTCTCTTTCGATTCAGAGTGAAATCGAGGGGAATAACAAACAGTTCCCGTTATTATTGTACACAATCGGAGATCATATTTATTTCGGGATGTACAATGGAAGTCTACAGGCAGTAGATGGAATGAAATGAATAGTTTAGAAGGGAGTAACAGGTCTCTTGTCGATCCACTCCTTCAATTTGGGAAGAGAAGTCGTCTTCTTTCTGATATCTTGCACTGTGGGGAAAGCAGTGAATGCATTAGGGACGTGAGTCTCCAGAATTCCCATGTGATCAGAGACGAGAAGATCGACCCAAGTGAGAGAAGAACCCACGAAATGACCATTAGAACCATTCTCCTGCAATGATTGCATAGTTATAATGCAAGATTCTCTCTCGACACACCATTGTCGCCCTCCACCCTCCAGAAGGGATTTGAAGTGAGAGATCGCGCCAAATCGAAATAGACTCTCTCACTTTTGCACGCTCTCTCACTCTGACCCCTTTCTGGAGGTTTGGGATGATGTGTAGATGGTCTCATACCTTGGCCTTCTTCTCGAGGATGGTGAATAGTTTGTTGATGGCAGGTTCTGCCACTTCCTTTCTCAGTTTGTCTTTGTCTCCTTCTCCGAATCCATAAGCAACCATGAGGAAGGGACGAATCTCAGTGGTGTAGTCCTTGTATTGATCGGCCAGAGCATCGACCCACGCTGACTCCAAAGGAGTCTTACCAGCGAATCCTGCAATCATCTTCAATTCATTCGAATATCTAGAGACTAGGGTTGTTATATCGTACAATTATATTCTCGAATAACAATGCATTATTCGCGAATAGAATTATTCGATCTAGCAACGCTATACTCCTTCTTCTTCTTTAAGTCTTCCAAGATTGAGAACCTCTTCATCATTTTCCCATTCGCCCTTGGAAATTGTGGGAACCCCTTCTCTAGATGTGTTTACTTCTCTTTCGACCTTCGACCTCTCTCAATTTCGTCTCTCTCTCTACACACACGCGTCTCTTCACGTTTCACTCAATCTGTGAGAGACACCGAGAAGTTGCACATAAAATCACACAAAACCCTCTCCACACTAGAAATGATTCACACGTTGCTCGTCATTTCGATATTTAAGTCAAACTCTCAGAGGCTCATTCTTGGATTTCGTTAGTTACAGTAACTGATGGAGATAGTTATTCTCAATCTGTTCTCTCACCGAATTGATTCGCGAGATAACGAGCAATGGCGAACGACTGGGGAATCTGCTTGCCATCCACAGTCAGCACCGGCATTTGACCGAATGGAGTAGCTGTAAGAACAACGAGATTATGGTAGTTCGGTGGGTCGAACACTTGACTCACATTCCTTGTGCTTGGGCCAGTCGTCCATAGTAATGCGATTGTCTTCGAAGGGAGTTCCTGAGAGATGGAGCATCTGACGAGAGACCTGACAAGAGTACGGTAGGGTATGAGGGATCGATAGGAATACTGTAGATGGAAGTGATACTGTACCTCTCCGAGTCCACGGCCGGGGAAGTAGGAGAGCTTGTAGGTGGGCATAGTTTTTGTTGATCAGTTAGACTGAGGAGAGAGACAACGTGGGGGGTTTATATAGGGAGGAATGGAATAGAGAACACAAGGTACAACTGAAGGTAGAGACTACGATAGAGGATAGAAAGAGGAGAGATTAGGGAGTATTGATAGAGAAGAGAGAGAAGGAGAGGGGAGGGGAATTGATAGGAAACGGCAACCAAGGTTCCCGAAACTCCCCCATGTTAGTTTGCTCAATTTGATCTGTGAGTGATAGATGGGTTTGAATGATCAATATTTATGCCATCGGTAATGATAGTTATGACAATTGTAAGCATTATTCATGTTCTCTCCATTGATCATTGATACACTTGGTCCCATAAGCTCAATGTGTGTTTACGTGTGTATTTCGTACAGATAAGATAGAGACTGATAAGATGAATATTCTAGAACGTGTCTCAACATGTCTGCTCTCTAAATAACGACTAAGAAGTCGACAAAACTTCCGGTAGAATCTTCACTTCTTTTGGTCGAAGAGATTTGCAGCAAATAATTCGAATTCGTATCTGAATTATGCAATTCGAACTTTAAAAATATTTTAAATAGGTGGATACATCTCTGAATAAGATGACGACGACCCATGAAGTGACACTCCAATTCACTGCATAGCCTATTTTATATAAGGCATAGAACATTTCCATTGGGAACAGCTACAATTGAGATGAATTTTAGAAGAAAGGGAAGAAGGGAAACAGACATCTTCATGGCATGCATGGCCATAGTAGGAAGAAACGGCCATCAAGATTATGAGAAACCAACCACCTCAAAGTTATTTCTTATTTTTTTCGAAAAATCTCTGGTTCCTTCAATGTCCTGATTTTTCTATTTTTCCCCATTTATTGTAGATCTCGCATCCTCATGGTATTCGTATTTTTTCTAGAATGTAGTATTGAAGCTTTAAAAAATTTCCTTGGAATATTCTCACCAGTACACATTAGCATGGATGCAATCGTCGTTCGAAAGACGATCGCAGTCTATAAATATCAAATTTATCTTTTGCAGTGCCATAAACATGCCTTGTATTTCCTCGCATTCAAAGCAATCACAAAATAAGTGATAAGAATTATCAATTCGAGTAAACTTCCAAAGATCACTGCCATTCCCTCAAAACACATTCATTCTTGTATATTTATCTGCTTCGAAAAGATATGTAATCTGATATTCCGAGATTGATAATCACCTCACCTGGTATAATATATTTTCTCGTCCTGTCAAAATAATGAAACTGATTCCTCTCTCGCCAAAAGGCGAATTCACATATTGGAAATTCCCTCGAACTGGCCAAATCAATGGTAAAGAACAAATAAACGCAAAAATCCAGCCAATGAAATGAAGAGTTTTGATCGTTCGTGCAGTCCAAATCTAAAAAAAAAGTACCTAGAAAAAGCTAACGTTGAAAGGATACGGTTCGATGATGCATTGTGAAGAGCATTGCGGTTAATCGATTCAACCCAATTATCGAATGGAAAAAGACTCCGAGAACACAAAGTGGAGAGGCTTGGAAGACCACAAAACGAGCGATCCACTCTGCATTTTCCTGTAAATTTATCCCTTTTCTCATAGTGACAATGTGTGATCTACCTGGTAAAACTGACGAAAGATACCGTGAGTTGCAGGTTCAATGAAGATGAGACTAATGAATACAGAGAGAGAATCAACTAGCACTATATTGAGAGATGAGTGAAGAGAATGAAAAAAGACAGCTTACAAATTTGAGTGAGACATCGGTAGAACTCTGATTCTATTCCGATAGAATCTCTCCTCTTGAATAAAAGAATGAATAGGAGATTCAATTGGAGGGGAAAAGAAATTATAAGAATGATTTCAGAAGTGATCGTTAGATATGGGGATATGTCGTACACCATCGAATATAACTCTACGAAAGCCGAGTCGTCACTAAATCTTACGCTTATAGGCACATTGCGGTGTGAGAGTTCATCAGAAATGTCCACAAATTGAGAAGGATTCATTAGCGTGCATTGAAGGTAAGGGGAAACCAGGTACGGACTACTTTTCACACTTTGAGTTGAAAGGGAAGCAGCCTTCACGAAAATAAATACAGAGGTCGTTGCGTTCATTTAATCGAAACACACAGAATTACAGAATACATTAGCATGAACTTCCACCTATATGCCACAGCCTATATAAATCAAAGTGTCGCATAACTTGTCAGCAGGTAGTTTTGCAATTTGCGAAATAGGCGATAAATTAAAATATAAATTTTATTAAACATTAAAGGTTACTGTACTTCCTCGAAGAAAATATTCCAGCTGACCGGCCGAACTCGAGCTGCAACGCGGAGAACACGCGTCGCGGTTCTCCAAATGAAATATACACGGCGGACAGAAACCCGACCCGAGGGTAAAAATCGAGGCGAGGATTTGTTCAACCAAAAGTGGGTGGAGTTAGACCACAGAAATGCGCAACTTACGTGCGGGCATGCGCGAAATTTTCCCGCAATTTTCAAACTCGCTGCGCGCCAGCCGAAATTTAAAATATGAGCTCGAATACCCTTATTCAGGGATACATTCCTCAGGGATTCAAATTTGAGAAAATGGCGGGCGTTTGAATAAATTGGCGCGTATTTGAATTTCAATAAAATAAATTGGCGGGTATTCAAACTGCATTAAAAATCAGGGTTTTTCAGGTTCAATTGTTGCGTTTGAATTCAAATTTTTTCCCGCCCTCGAAAAATGTCTTGCCTTGGGATCCTTGAGGGAGTCGCCTTTCTGTCCGCCGTGAAATATATTTCATGAAATACAAAATTTCTTTCAATTGATTTACTCGTTATATTTGTTGATAGGTTGTTTATTTTATATTGTCCAGGTACCGAATCGCAATGCCGACCGTTGGCATTCAGAAACCCGACTTGGACAAGCATCTGGAGAAAGTATACAGTCAGTTTCTCTGTTTTTTTCGTGATCAATGATTCATGTCAGATCAGGAACAATTCGAGGAGCTCTGCTTCGATTATGGACTCGAGTTGGATGACATTGTGCGTATTTCTTGCACGTAATGGCACTGTCCCATTTGCTTCGTACATAACCGCTTTTGAAATGGTGTAATTTTCCTATCGCCATCATAATTTTGTAGACCTCTGAAAAGCAAAGCGCAGAGAAGGAGAAGGGAGTTGCTGCTGGAGAGAAACTATCAGATGTAGAGGTCAGTGCAATATTCATCATTTCACAATTGAGTTAGAAGTGGAGAAATTTAGCATCAACAGTTATTGTTTAGGTGTACAAAGTGGACATTCCCGCTAATCGATATGATCTACTTTGTGTCGAGGGACTCTCCAGAGCCATCAAGATCTTCCAGCAGAGGTATAGATTGCATTACGACATTGTGCAACTGATCTAGTACCCTCAGTATGCACATTGTAGAATGCCCCAGCCCGAGTACAAAGTGGTCCAGCCCAAGAGCGGTGTGCTGGAGAAAATCATCGTTAAGCCACAGGTCTGATTAGTTATGAATGTTTCTACCAGCGTAATGTCTCAGTCTATGCGATAATATATTGCCCAGTCTTCTAATAGATAATATTTATATAGCTGTTGTATTGCAGACGAAGAGCGTTCGTCAGTTTGTAGTCGGTGCCATTCTGAGAGACGTGACTCTCGATGATCGATCTTACGCTTCATTCATCGATCTTCAGGTCAGATTCCCACTCTCACTTGTTATATTCGGGGTATTCTCTTTTATTATGAACCTCGATCATATCAATTTCCAGGACAAACTGCACCAGAACATCTGCAGGAAAAGATCTCTCGTCGCCATTGGAACTCACGATTTGGACACTGTCCAGGGTTCGTTTACTAGTTTGATGTAAACTATTTAATTGGGAAAAAGAGGAACAAGGGAAGAATATACTTTTCTCAGGTCCCTTCATCTACAATGCCGAGAAACCGTCCGAGTTCAAGTTCATTCCTCTCAATGAGACGAAGGAATTCACTGCAGAAGAACTGATGGTGCACTATGCAGTGAGTAAATTGGAGACTACGGTCCATTCCATTTATTACATTTGAGGGAGAGTCTCATCTGAAGCCATATCTTCCAATTCTTGCTGGTCAATCTCATTATCCCGTGATTAGAGACGCTTCTGGAATCGTCTGCTCCATGCCACCAATCATCAATGGTGAGAGATCGAGAAACGACGATTTATCAGATTGAGAGAAAATTAAAGCATTTGTATCCTTCAATTGAGATTGATATAACTCGATAAACAGAGTGCTTACTGTTTATTGAGGACTAATAGTTCTTTTTCATGACTAAAAACTCTCCGCACTTGCTTTTTTTCAAATCATACTTGGTCAAATTTTATATGTTGTGTGCAGGTGACCACTCTAAGATCACTCTGAAGACGAAGAATATCTTCATCGAAGCGACTGCTACGGATCTTCAGAAGGTAATTCATATATAATTGTTGTCTTGTTATGACATCGTACTATACATGAAGAGGATATAGCTGTTCCCATAGATGGGCAGCTAAAATCCAATTTTTTTTGCAGAGGGTCGTCCATTCACAATATGGCCCTGCAGGCGGTCGTCATATGACCCCTTTTTGACGTGTTTACCAGTGAAAAAAGCGATTGATTTTTGGTATTTTGCTTGCAGGAGGTAGACATACCCCCTGCAGGGGTCGTCAGGGTACCCTGCGACCACCTATGGCTGTTCCTATCGGACGAATCGAGAATTGTTCCACACAGTACTAATCGTCTCTTATCAGGCCATTGTCGTTCTCGACACGATGGTCACAATGTACTCTCAGTACTGCAAACTCCCCTTCACGTGAGTCATTTCTAACTATGATTAATGGAGAATATTGTTTTTCAGTGTGGAACCGGTCGAGGTTCATTATGAGGAGGACGGAAGAGTCGAGACTTACCCCGTATGTTTAATTTATTGTATTTAGACCAGCATGATTTCTAGGCAGTTTAATCAATGCAGAGAGTTATGAAAGCAGTTGTATACGTCATTGTCACAGTCTTGAAGTGTTCCTTCTTGCAGAAATTGGCGTATCGCGAGAGGACCGTGAAGGTGTCCGAAGTGAACATCAAGATGGGAGTTTCTCTCAAGGGAGAGGAGATGGCAGTTCTACTCAAGAAGATGTCTCTCCAAGCTAAGCTTCTCGATGAGGAGACTCTCCATGTACGTAGATCTCTACATTTCTTTTCCATTATTTGGATTTACTGATTGAATGAAAAGACTTGAAAACTCTCCAGGTGATCATTCCTCCTACTCGTCACGATATTCTGCATGAGTGTGATATTGGAGAAGATGTAGGAGTCGCGTATGGATTCAACAAACTCGAATTGAAATTGCCCCAGGTATTACTTTATTATTTCATTGTTGTATACATTTGTTATATTATTTTTATCATTGACATGGTTATAACCCATGAATTAGAACAAGAGAACCAAATAATGATGTGCGCGTGTCGTGTCATGAATGAGCATTATAATGATATCCTCAGGCTCACACAGTGGCAACTCCTCTTCCTCTTAATTCTCTCTCTGATCATCTTCGAATCAATCTGGCTGCTGCTGGATTCACTGAGGCACTCAACTTCGCCCTCTGCAGCAAGTGAGAATCAGATTCACTTTTT
Organism: Pristionchus fissidentatus; assembly: GCA_036245785.1. NCBI lineage: Eukaryota > Metazoa > Nematoda > Chromadorea > Rhabditida > Neodiplogasteridae > Pristionchus > Pristionchus fissidentatus. Next base: position 209,909 of record BTSY01000002.1, on the reverse strand, counting down.
CATACATGGCTATCCATTTCGGAGCGTAGGTCAAATGGGGTTATCGCAGAAATTTTGCTCAGAAATGCCTAAAGTCTAGTGCCGAAGTCTATATTGCAATATTTCGGATAAATTGGGTTAGAACTGGTCGTGTAGATGTGCTTTTCCTCGTTAGCGAGAACCTATTTGACCTATGTTTCGGAGTGACATACTATGGTTGTGAGTTGTAGTATGTCTATTTTATCTCCCCTCCCTTCAGAGATGATTCGTCCACTCGTCTCCGTCGTTCCCTTGATAACGCCGTTCACATTGCAAACCCCAAGACTCTCGAGTTCCAGGTTTATCAATTCACCGTTTACTCGTTGTCTGTTACAAGTTGTAGTTGTACTATTGGCAAAAGAGTCAGCTTCAACTGATTCACGATGGCGTACCTTCGATTTCTTGTAATACAAAAGTGCATACCATATTCGTTCTGATTGTAGATTGCTCGTACTTCTCTTCTGCCGGGTCTCCTCCGTACTCTTCAAGCCAACTCTCACATGCCTCTTCCTCTCAAGCTATTCGAGTTGCAGGATGTCATTCTCGCTGATTCCACCCATGGTATGATGATGAGATATGAATAGAGGATGTTGATACTGGTCACAGTAAATAGATCAAGTTGATGAGCTCAAAGTAGAATGACAACGTGATTTATTTCCTGTAAATGAATATAAAATAATATGGAGATTTTACTACACATAAAATTATCGTTGTGTAATTGCAGAAGTGGGAGCTCGCAACGAACGACGAGTGGGAGCAGTCGTCTATGCTAAACAGGCTGGATTCGAGAGTGTCCACGGATTGTTGGATAGGTAAGAAGGGAAGGAGATGAGCAGTCAAAAGAGAAGTTATTTGTATCCAGATTGATGACTCTTCTGGATGTGAAGATGAACAAGGATGGCAGTGGATATCACATCGAGGCTGAAGATGGTGAGGGGGGAGGGAGGGGTGAGGAGGTGATAGCATGCAGTTGGTAGATATCATTTGATACTGAAATTGTACTATTACACGTGTTTGTGATATCAATTATTCTTCGTTCCATAGTTAAAGGGACCTGGCACTGCAAAATAAGTTATTTTTATTTTAAAATTATTTTCTGATTAGAATGCAAAAAATCGCATATTTTTACGATTTTTTTGAAAGGAGTTATGATTTTTTTAAAGATACTCACGTACCGGGCATTACTGTGTTTAGCGCGCTAAACACCGTAGCGCCCGGTACATCAACGCCATTTTCGAACTTTGAAAAATCATTACTCCTTTCAAAAAATCGTAAAAATATGCGATTTTTTGCATTCAAATCAGAAAAGAATTTTCTTTAAAATAAAAATAACTTATTTTGCAGTGCCGGGTCCCTTTAAAGCCGATTCACTATCTTCCATTACTCTGAAAAGTGTAGTCTATGAGTGTTCCATCATGCTTGATATTCCATCCCATTCCAGACCCTGCCTATCTTCCTGGTCGTTGTGCAGCCATCATCGCCCCTGGAGGAAAGAGAATCGGCCATCTCGGATGTCTCCATCCTGAGGTACATATTCATTGTATTAATAAATACGCAATTAGTCTAACAAAAAGTTGGATAAATTAGCTCTTGAATGTTGGTTATCTATAAGACCAGAGTGGGACTAATGGATTAGATGATGTGTACTGTTGCTTCAATGAAATGGTTAATTCCCCTCGCAGGTCATCACAGCCTTCTCCCTCTCTCTTCCCACTGCAGCGATTGAATTCTCGATCGAGCCTTTCGTCTGATCAACAAATCTTTCCTATATTCAATTCTCCTCTCAAATGGACTTGTGATAACGTATCGCCTTTGTTGTTTTTGTGCTTTATTCCATTGTTTTTCCCTCAATTTCCATCTGTTTCTTTCCGGTTTTCCTTGTTGCCTTTCCAAATTTATCTAGAGTAATGTTTATGGATTATAGATAAACTATTGTTATTTCATTGAAAGCAGTGCTTTTTATATTGTCAGGGTTGTGAAATCCCTTGAAATATCGTACTCTTAATTTGTCTTATATTGGATGCATAATATGTGTTATCAGATGTTGGCGGATGCCCTTCTCGTGGTTGCCATTGCATTCTGCACTGCACTACTCGGAGAAGGACTCACCTGGGTTATGGTGTACAGGTACGGTAATCGTCAATCATAAATTTTCGTCCCACGGACAGTAGAACTTGCGAAATCAATAAACGGAGCAGATTTCGGATGAATCTGGTCAGAACTTTTGGCACAAGTTCCGTAAAACTGGTCAGGTATCAATTGATTCTCACTAATCTCATCCTCTCGCGCATTCCTAGATGTTCCAAAACTGCCTTCTTCACAAAAAAAATTTCCACGAACATTGTCCGTGAAAAATAAGCATGGATGGAATGTGCAACTTGGTGATGCATCCATTCAGACACGACGAGTACAAGAGACTCAAATCGGAGATGGAGAAGAGACAGAAGAAATTGGATAAGAAGAAGGAGACTGTGGTGGGAGATGACAGCAAGACTGGAAAGAGGAAGATTGAGAGGGAAGAGGAGAAACTAAAGGTGAGGCGGAACAACAACAAAAATTGTTCAATGCTGTATTTAGGATCTTTTTTTTAAAATCTTCAGCATGGGTATAACACCTGCGCATGTTCCCAGGGACATTAACAGTGATATCTTTTTTTCTTTCTTTTTTGAAATGGTCAACAATTCAATTTGATTAATAACATCGATGTCCTGAATTTTCGGTTGTAATTGTAATCAATGGATATTTGCAGACGACGAACCGTGACTTCTCGATGTTCAAGATGAAATCAATGTTCGCCATCGGTCTGGTATTCACTGCCCTTCTCTCCACTTTCTCATCCATCTTCGAGGGAAAGGTACACTTTTCGTACAGCACTTATTTTGTATTGCAATACTCTTTTAATTAAAGTTTGAAAATGTATATAGTAATTGTTTGTATTGATATTGCAGGTAGTGGCGAAACTTCCCTTCGTTCCCTTCTCGATGATCCAGGGATTCAGTCACAGAAGTCTCGTGAGTTGGAAATTGAGAATTTTTAATAATTATTAGTTAGAAAATTTTCAAATTATATGATACTTAGATTAACGAATAGAGATAACGACTTCTTCTTGATTACATGCTTCAATCCAAATATCCTATACCGTTCTCCTCCTTACCGTATATTTCATAATTCCAGACGGGAGATGACTACACGGATTGCTCGTTCATCTTCCTCTACATCCTGTGCACGATGACTATCCGTACGAATCTGCAGAAGTTGTTGGGAGTGGCTCCGTCTCGTGCTATGGCTAAACAGCAGGGAGGAGGATTCTTCACTCCTCCTGCAGCTGCATCCAACTCGCAGTTCTCTTATCTGAAATAAGATGAGACACAACCAGGCACTACAGCAGTGTTTGGGACCAGCGAATGAGTAACTAGATCACAAATCCTTCTCATTTCTGGTCTATTCACTCATTTTGTTTGCGGCCAATCGAGGTTGCATAGTCGCAAACACTGCAGTAGTGCCACAATCACATCCATTTAATCCATTGGAGTTCACATTTCATACCATTCAATTCGATAATATGTTTGTCTCCGTTTGCGCAACACAAATGTATTCCCATGATGGTTCTTTTCGATTCTCCTATCATCTTCTCATCGTTTTCCTCTGTCGTGTCCATTCAAATGTTGTTTCTGTTCCACTGTAATAAGCTTCTCTCCCTAGTTTAGTATTCAGATGCTACATATATCCAAATAATGTTAATAAGAGTCTCACTATAGGTATTCATTAATTTCTGTACTGTCTTTCTCATTTTCCAACCTGTCGATAAAGTGTAGTGCGAAAAAAATGCCACTGGCCTCATTCGATGTCGTTTCAATCGATTTATTACTGAACACAACAACACAATTGAGAGAATGAATAATGTATTCAAGATGGAATGGAAAGTGGACAAGGGAGAATATCGATTGGAGTTTCTACCATCGACTACTGTATTGAGTCATCCGTTAGAAGAGAAGAGGAGTAAGAAGAAGAAGGTTGAAGAGGAAAAAGAGAATGTGAAACAAGAAGAAGAGGAGGAGGAAATATTCCATCCACTGGGTACGGTTTCTTATTTGATTTCGGCTATTGCATTGTGATGACGTTATCTTAGGTGACTCTCATCCCCTCGCTTACGAATTCGACTATCCAATTAAGACAAGGGACGAGGTAGATCAATTTGTAGTTTATCTATCAATCTCCTCGTTTTCAGACTGGTCCATTGAAGAACACATTGAGAAGTGATGCGGTCGCTCCCACTCACGAAATGGCCCTTCCCAATTTTGAGGTTGGTTATTTGATCAATATGGATTAGTTACGGTAGGATCAATTTGTTTGATTTTAATTTACTTTATTATTGCAGGGTTGGAATAAGATGAGATCGAAGATGATGAGGGAGAAGAAAGAGGAGAGTGGAAAGACGGGAAGGAATATGATGGGAGGAAGGGCGAGATTACGGTATGTCAGGGAGGGGAATATGGTAGAAGATGAATGATCGATCGTGTGCATACACTGACAATTCCAAGTTAGAACAGTAAGGCCAACATATATTAGTAGGCTTTACTTAAATATTAGAAGGAGGGTAAACTAGAGAGCCTGTCCTTAGTACGATTTCTCTCAGTGTGCAATCGGTTTGGCTCAGTTTATCTGAGCATTAATCGATATTGTTTGCAGACTTGATCTACTTGAAGATGTATCGGGACTGAAGAAGATGAATGTATCGAATGAAGGAGAATATGTGAATGTGATGGGAACGATGAGAGACACGCTCATGTATGCATGGAAGAACAACAAAAGGATCGAGAGTTTACGGGTATGGTACTAATTAGAATAATTAGTTCATCTTCATACCATTCTTCATAGGAGGTTGTAATTTCTATTTTAAAGACATCCGTTCTGAAATACGGCGAATCTGTTTTTTTTAAATTAAAAAACGTATATAAATGTACTTTAAAGACAATTCGGAATGTTTTGAGTTAATCGTTGAAATGGTCTCCACCCTTTCTTCTCTCCCTTCCTCTCCCTCCTTCTATCCTCTTCAATTCGCTCTTGTCTCTCAAGTCCTCGATGCTTTTGGAGAACTTGTGTATGAGAGATTACTCAACATGGCTAATCAGGTACTATTTAGAAAGATTTTTAATTTGCATTATCCGCTTATCGATGAATACCGTAACCCATCTTTCCATGCAGGACCGAGTTTCTCGTGGAGAGGGCAAGTTGTCCTCCTCCTTCACTTCCAATCAAGTACCTGAATCTGTGAGAGGAGTGGCGAAGAATTGGTTCATAAAGAGTCACGATGTGGCCGATCCATTCGCAAGATTATACGGTACGTAACCCGATTCCAATTGTCCAGAAAGGGGTCAGGGGCTAGATAGTGTGCGAAAATGAGGGTGTTTATATTTACACATTGTCTAATCTTTGACCCCTTTTTGGAGGTTTAAATGTGTGGTCTGCCATCGATGCATATCGTACATTGAATATGTTCAATTGGACGAATCAATTTTGTGATAATAATAAATCGATAATTGTCTTCTCTACAGTAACCGCCGCCCTCGCTAAATGTCATCGATTCTACGATTCTTCTCTGCTCTCTCAACAGTACACTACTCTTTGCAAATGAGTGCAATTCCATATCCAATTCAGTTATCGCCGCATTCGCAAGAGCTTATGTTGCCAAGGAGGTACGGTCACTCGATGTCGATTATCGATTACTTTGAAAATATATTGTATCGATTGAATAAATAATTATCAGGCGATGTACTCTGATCCATCGGATCGAAGTGTCCACTGGAAATTATTGAATGACTGGATGCAGAATCTCAATCCTGTTCAGGTGAATCTTAAAAGGTTTTCTTCGTTTTACGATTGTCTTTAACAAATTTTAGCATTGGGTATGAAATATTGGCAGTATTTTATAAGAAAATCTGCGCAATTTCATCATTTTCTTGGGCATTATCCTATAATTGTGTCTTGTCTTTCCCAGGAAGCAGTAGTCCGCTCTCCCCCTTGAATGGATTCTCTCATGTGTCTCATATCAATCTTCTACTAGAGAAGATCTCGGCCCACTCTGGGAATATGCTGCACATCCAGGTAATTTGCACGAAATGGAAATGTTGCATGAACTGAAACATATCGGAATGATGGGTACTGATACCATGGTACAATGTAAATGTATTGCAGGTAAACGTCCGTCTCTTTCTCCTTCCATTCCTTCATTCTCTTCCTCCTCTTTATCTATCTACTCATGTACTCGACGCTTGTCATATAGTAAGTTGAATGATATTACATTTTCTTGTACATGGAGTGCAATATGGATATCGTGTGTTCTACAGTATCCCCCCCCCTCATCAGGTTTGTTCTCCCCTCCTCCTCTCCAACGGGGGCTGAATTGGCTGCATTGAGTGCTCCTCTACTCGCACTATCCACTTCTGCACACAATCGGTATGATTAGTCTACGAATATACGGGGAATCGGTTTTGTACGAGTATTTCCAAACTACGCACTGATCGGTGAGCGTTCTGCACTAATTCAACGCTGGTTACAGAAGTAATAATGGGCCATAAGGTTTAGTATTATCTTTCAATTTGAATTAACCCTTTCCCATTTGTGATGGACCTTGATTGCAGTGCTCTTGTTCTCCGTTCAGTGTGGAGATCAACGATGAGACTCGAATCGACAATTGAATTCGTCGAAGCTGCGACTTCTCTCCCCACTCTTGTTGCTACTCATTTCACTATCGATGAGGTATGTGCAACTGCTATGCAAATTGTCGGAACGACATTTGCGACCATAGTTAGGCCACGTATTTCAGCATATTTTGTTACACACGATGTACAATATAACATGCAGTGTCATACACATTTTTGATTATTTTCATTTCTCTCCAGATCACAGTTCTATGCAAGAGTATCTACACTCGACTCAGCTCCGATCCTTTCCTCATATCAATCTTTCATCTCCAATTCAATTTCCAGCTTTGCTCAGGGTTTATTATAAATATAATCGATAAGAATAGACCAGTCCCTAATCTCTCTCTAATTTCAGTCCGCTCCATCATTGATTCCCTCTCTGATCACTCACGATATCTTCCATTCTCTTCTTTCTCTTCTAATCGATTCCTTCGAATCTTCTCGTTGTTCTTATTCTCTTCTCACTTCTTTTATCTCTCACACCATTCAATGGGATCAATCAGAGATGTCACAGTCAGTAATCAGGTAACATCGACTACTTTAATTTCCTTCCTCTATGTAACGGGTGTTCAAAATCCCGATTCCCTAGAACATACATGCGCGTGAATGTCCATTGCTTACTACGGTATTGTTATGGAACTTGTGGCTGCATAAGGTAGCAACCGTAGTAACTGCATTTTATCCTCAGAACACTTTTTTTTTTTCACCTTTGAACCCCCAAATTCCATTTTGATTTCAGCTTCTCTATTTGTGTACTCTTCTGAAGCAGTCGAATAGACTCGGCGAGACAGATTCCTCTCACAATTCTCTCATTAGGCTACGATCGACAGGTATATCGACTTCTTCTTCTTTGATTATCGATCGTTGCTCATATAAAATGCCTGATCGATGAAAAGCCACACGCTTTCCTATTGATCTAGCCACCTATTAATCGATTTATACTGTAGAGTGTCTCTCACGGATGGCGAATCAGTTCTCGATTGGCTCGTTTCCGTCAGATCAAAGATGTCAATGAGAGAGAGAGTGATTACGGTATGACCTACCATATCGTCAATCGATAATCAATCGTATTTGTAGCACGTCGTGAATCATGCAGCAGCATTAGTGATTCGATTATCTTCCAATCAAGGTTTGATCTACCGTTCCATCTTTCGTTCAATAGTTTTAATGATTCATCACCTTCTATTTCTGGATAAAAGAAATTCTTCTCTTATCCTCCCATTTCCATCAATCTTCTTCTTCTTTCTCAGGTCGTGAGAAGGGAAATCTTCGTTTGACTCGATCTTCTCTTGCTTTCATTCTCATCACAATTCCATCAATTATCGATCCATTCCATCGACTTGATTCAATCCAGAGAGGAATCTCGGCTGCCCTCTCAGTAGCCGCACTCCCACAGGTACCGTACTCCATCTATCGATTATCCAATTTTCAGTATCAATTCGTTCCCTATTCTACCATATCTTTATGTCAGGCAGAAGCATTGGCTCGTCTTTCACTCGAGATTCTATTGGAAGTTCCTAGTCTCTCCTCTTCTCTTCCTTCTCTTCTTCCTCTTCTTCTTCTCATTCCTGATTCTCCCGACAGACAACCACTTGCTTTCATCAACGCCCCTTGTGAATGTGATCGACAAGTAAGTTTATTACAAATTCACAAACACTCGTCGAAAATTATAAAACGTTCAGCTGATAATCAACGGAAAAATCAAAGATAGAGTGGGTTCATGTAAGATAATCAGACAGTAAACGCACCATAGTATTTTAAATTTGTAATAAGGGGTACGGTAGAATTGCAGTGGCATAATGGTTACTGTATGTCAACCCTAATAAATTTGTCTTGCAGACGTGATTGGAAGGGTAATGAGGGAGTGTTAATTGAGTGTCTTTCCCTTCTTCTCGATGCTCTCAGTTCACTCTCAATCAATAATCTACCAGTGAGAATGGCCAATTCATGGAGTAATGATGAATTGTATGGAGGAAATGAGGAATTGAAGTGAGTGGAGGGGAGATATTGGAAGTGACATTTGAGGTAAAAATTCGAGATCGAAAATCGGATTTTTTGGTCAATTGCTACACGGAGAATCGATCTATAAAAAAAACGGGAATTCACATCTCTGTCTTTCCCATTACCTTTTGGCCTAGAACTAAGATCACATCACAAATGGATACAGTACCTAATAAATACTGAGATCTTTAGATTGATAATCTTTGCAGGAAAGCATTATTTGATCTTTCGTCTCTCCTCGTTGACCGACTATCTTCTCTCTGTAGGAATCGTCCACAGGACTCGCATGCATTTATTTCCCATCTATTGATTAGATGTGAACCCACTGGTGAGGATTACGGTAGAGAGTAGTGAAGGGACACGATTGTGTGGGAGGGAGAATACTGTCATCTATGTAGATGATGTAGCATTTGAAAATTTTAGTTAAGCACCAAATCGTTA
>BTSY01000002.1:159191-200245 GCA_036245785.1 Pristionchus fissidentatus | reverse complement strand
TAATAGGCACAGGGGAACGAGTCGATTTGACTTTGAAAGTCGCAGCCCAGAAGTCAAGTCGTTGATTTATTTCCTTCTGAGAATTGTTTGTAGAATATTTCGTAGAAATTGCGATGTGGCAATATGAATATCATCAGGTGGTAACAATCTGGGAGTATATCGACGTCGCTTCCTTAGAAAGCTATCAAGGATTCTATCTGTTCTCTGTTGATCTTGTCTCCCTTCTAACGGTAAGCAGCCAATTCGAGAATGTCTCTTCATTCCTTTCTAATATCCTCTCAAATCTCTCTCTTCCACAGGTCTTCGCTTGTTCGCTTCGTCTTCCAATTTATCTCACTTGTCAATCCCAACTTCGAAGAGAAATCGTCTCATTTTTCACTGATTTCATAAAGACTCGACAGGTTGACCCCGCCCCGTTTGATCTTTGATCTTTCCCTTTTTAAAGGATCGATTCACCGATTCGACAATAGTCACTCATAACACGAAGATCGATAAAGACGACGATTCTTCATCTTCTAATCTTCTCACTCCTCCTTCTCCCTCTCCCAATAACAATAACGATCGATAATCCACCGTAATCTACCGTAGTCTCTCCCCTTTTGGTTTCACTACTAGTTCTACAAGTGACACTCTCAAATTCCCACGTTCTCTCAATTTCCACCAGAAGTATATTCTACTGGCCAGCAACATGTGGAAAATGAGAGTATGGAAATTTGAGAGAGAGTCAGTGATAGTACTGGTGGTAGACAAAAACCTGACCCCTACCTATTCTTACTGGTCTAACCAATCAACGTGTGTGTATCGATCCATTCGTGTATTACTGTATCTACCGTACTCATAAAGCAATTGCGAGTTTGTTGAGTGTTTGTGCGTTGAAGGTTCGAGAATTGGCAAGTGAGGGATAATGGAAGTTCCATTAGGGGAAGACCCTAACACTATTTCAGTCACTCTACCCAGGATTTCGTGAGAGAATTGAACTCACGAGAGAAAATAAGCGAGAGGACCTCATTACCTATTGGTGACGAAACGGAAATGAGATTTGTGAGCATAAAGGTTGGAAGAATAAATAGAGAGGGAGAGAGATTGACTATGTAGACAAGGGACTCAATTCTGTCCATTATTTATGCACAAGAATGGTGTGAGAATGGAGAGAGAGAGAGAGAAATAGAGAGAGAGAATTGGTTGAGATTCTACAGAATAATTAATGGTTTATCTGAGCAAAACAGCGGAAGAAACTAATGAAATCACGGAAGGGAAGAATGTAACGAATTTATTGCGTGTTGAAATCCTCTAAGATGGGACAGGAATCCGTAATTGTGTGCTGTGTAGATTCTAAACAATATCCAAATAGTTCTGTTATTTCTTCAAGGAAGTTTCTCAAATAGAGAATTTTTCTCTAGAAATTCGATCTCCTTTTCCCCTCTCCTCATATTTTAATCTCTATTCGAATTGTGCATTGGAGTTCGTTCTGTTTTCGATGTAGAAATAGAAATTGTGAACTTGAACTTCCTAATGGTTGATTCCATAGGCTGGCCAACCATACAGACAGGAGTTTTGAATGAGAGAGTGTGTAAAATCGATATCAATCTCTAAATCTGATCCCTTTCTGTAAGATTTGTGGTTTGGTACTCAAATCGTCTCTGGAAACTCTAATTCAATCCATATACTACACATTGGTATGTTTCCCACAGAAGAATTCCATTCTGAGCCTCCATCAATAATTATAAATTTATTTCGGGAGGAAGGGGAAAACAAAGCAAGGAATGCATCCAAAAGTAAGAATGTGTCAGGATAATTAGATCACTAATTAGTACCGGTTTTACTGCCTAAAACTGTCTATGAGTCTCGTAGATTACAGTGAACGTGAGCGTGGTTGATGGTACAAGTACTGTGGAGAGTACGGTATGGGTCGATCGATAACTGACTACGATGGAATGGGTGTGGATGCTACGTACTCTTGTGATTCCTCCAGAATTCTCAGAGCTCGCAGAATATCTTCGTTATCGAGAGAACTGAAATGAAGAATGGCAATTTTCGAGGAAAAAATCGGAGAGATAAAAGACAATTTTCCCTTTTTCGGCAGAAGAAGCGAAGAATTATTGCATTCTAAAGAGGGGATGAAACATCTCAATAACGGGGAAAGGGAATGATAATATCGACGATATCATTCTATTTCTTTTCTCTCTCAACACGATCGATATAATACTGCGCAAATTTCATGGGTAGAAAGTGGAAAACTTTATTTGTTTTTTTCACTGAAATAACTTTTTCCATTGTCTTTAAACAGGAATGGCAAAACACGTTTGAAACGTTTTCCTTTTTGATTGGAGAGATTTCGTTCATTTTTAGCTTAGTTGTAAAAATGTTCCACCCTTTGAGGAAGAAAACAAGAGGGTAGATGACTAACGTCGGAGGTCCGAGTGAGGGCTCCTCATCACTCTTTTCTTCTTCCACATGACGATCTAATTGGCGGAGAAGAGTCGCCTAAATTTGATATTGAGATATGGAAATCGGATTGAAGACATTTACAAATACTACTCAAGCACACAGTGAAAGAGTTCAACGAGGGAGTGAAAGTGAGAAAGTCCCTCTAATTTTATCCCTTACTAGAAGTTTTGAGATTCTAAATTAACAATGTCCTCACATGATTGACTTCTCCCGATTTCTCGTCTGCAATCACAACAACTGCGTGGACGAATCTGAAATACATTTAAATATTTATTTTAATTATTTTTTTGAATTTTTTGAAATTTTTGAATTGCGAGGTTCTCTACAAAATCGAAATGGGTGCTCGACTGTTCCTAATTCCAACCATAAATTAGTCATTTCTCTCGTTCCTTTTCTATTTCCAAATACCGCGAGAGAAATCTCGGAACTGCAGAGAAAAGCGACCATTTTAGTGTGGGAAAACACGCATTTCAGAGAGGGAAAACAATAATAAAAGGGGGAGAAATAAAAGATGTGACCTGCAGCCATCGTTCCTCAAATCTACCGTAGTCGAGTCCAATTGAGTCACAAACTCATCCAGAATTCTTCTGAGAGGAAGAACTTGTTTCATTCTGAAATGGAGTGAGACAAAAGACATCATTACACTATACATTCTTACTGCCCACAATGGTAGAATTGCCAGGAAAGCGGCCACGTGTGTTTCCCAATTGGGAAAAGACACTACAACATCGCTTTCATGACAATCCTCCAGGCACAGACACATTGTGCACTGTAAAGGGGCATGAGGAGAGATATCCATAAAGTGATGGGAACTCTCTCGTTGCCCCAAACTCTCTCGCCTATGACCCCTTTATGGAGGTTTGAGATCTGAAGAAGAAAGGAGGAATGGCGCCAGAATGAAAGAAATGTCAAGGATGAACAAGGAAAGTGACAAATTGATGTGAGAAGAGAGGAGAGAGTTGAAATGAGTTGACATTCACATGGACTGTCGAATAACGGAGAGAGAGAGGTAGATCAACGAGGATGAAAGGAGGGAACAAAGAGAGAGAGGGAGAGGGAGGGAGGCAGGGAGGGAGGGAGGGAGGGAGGGAGGGAGGGAGGGAGGGAGAGAGAGAGAGAGAGAGAGAGAGAGAGATGACACGCTGATTTAGTGGGTGTAATCAAGTACAAGTGAGGGAGTGGTCGGATCAGTGGATGAATAGGAGTGGATCGGAGGAGAAAGAAGAGAAGAGGAATGCTACGTTTTGGAATTCGAAAATAAAAGTTCCCAGATGTTCTAAAGCGGAAAAAAGGAAAATAATATTTTGAGGGCTCTAAACGGCAGTTCCAAAACGTATCAACACCGAGAAGAAAAGAGAGGGGAAGGGAAATGGTGATACTACTCTGATGGTCATCCACATGAAAGGAATGTGGTGAGAGAGAGGGGAGAAAGAAGTAGATGTGATTGACTACAGGTGTTCTATCCAAGAGAGAGAGAGGCAAAAAGGGAAGCAACGGGGGATGAATAGAGAAGGAGGAGGAGGAGGAGGGAGATTGAATCATTCCTCCCCTTCCTCCTGTTCTACCATCTGAACATGATTGGAATTATCGATTGGTGAGTGATCTACCGTAGAAGAGTACAGTATTCAGTAATCGATCGATGCCAATCAGGGGATGAAAATGTTTGTGATTGAACCTAGCGTGTGAAGCAGTCGACGTCCTCTCATCTCTCATACAAACAGTAGTCAATCGAGAGAGAGAGAGAGAAACAAGAGAGAGAGAAACAAAAAGGGAGAAGAAAGAGTTGTCAGTTCGAATCAACCATCACGAATAGAACTGATGAGTAAACAATGGATCGGGAGGATATCACTACAGGCGATTGAACGAAGATAGATTGGAATGGGGAGAGAGAGAGAGAGAGAGAGAGAGAGAGAGAGAAGAGAGGGAGAGAGAGAGGGGGAGAGGGGAGAGGGATAGGTATGGATAGAGACCCTTGATACACACGATAACACATAAACATAACTGGAATGACTTTATTATGGATTGTATACAGAGATCGAACTACGACGAGGAAGGGATCAAACTACACGAGATGTCTTCCTTGTGAGAGAGAATCAATCAAATGCCGTTGACAAATTCTGAGATCTGCTTCTTTTTCAGTAATCGACCCATTCTCAATCAATGAGACCTGGAATGGAAGAATGAATGAGGGGAAGAGAGGGAAGGAGGAGAGAGAGAAAGAGAACAAAAGTGATAAGAGAGGGGAAAGGGACAAAACAATCAGAGATATCTATTTCACTTTCATTATTTATTGACCTCGTGAGTGAATCACAAAGAGGAAACATCGGTTCCTGCTTTTGACATCCAATTCATCACGTTTTATGGAAAGATTCGGATATCCTATGGTCACAATTGGGGACGGAATCATTCATTCTCCCTCAGTAGTGTGTCAAACTGGACAGTAACGCTTTAAAAAGGTGTCAATCGCTAGTTCTGCCGGATTGGAAGGGAGGAGAGAGAGAGAGAGAGAGAGAATGGAAATATAATTGTACCTGCTCTCTGATAGCTGCCATTGTTGCATTCGACACGACAGAATACAACTCAGCACCCGACATCACCGAGGGACAAGAGGAAGCCTGCGAGAATCATCTTACCGTTTTGGCTATTTTTTGCCCCCGATGGGAGAAACATCAAAATGAACAATAGCAAAAATGTCGGGAAGCTAATAGGGAACATTTTCTCTCAATGGAATCCCAAAATTTCTCTCATGGGGTCTCCGAAGCGTCTTTGATGTTTCTCCCATTGGGAGGCAAATTGGAATCACATTGGGCAAAAAAACAGAGATCTCATCAGGAAAAGTGATCATGCATGCGGCTTCTGATCTACTAGACTACTCCCCCTCCCCACTCACAACTTCTCCCATATCAACATCTTCGTCCACTTGCACACTCCTCGAAACAGCTTCTAATATTTTCTTCTTCGATTCAATATCTTGACCAGGGGCGATGTTGATGATCTTGTCGAATCTGCAATGGAACTCTCACTCACTTTCTATTTTACATTCACTCCTGAACTAAACTCACAACTAACTAGTATTAAAATTGAAATTGCACATCCATCAAATTAAAGCTTTCAAATTTAATTTGATGGAGTATCTCTTCTCATTACCTCCCAGGGGATAACAATGCCTGGTCGAGTAGATCAGCTCTATTAGTCGCTCCCATTATGAATACTTGAGATTCCTTTCGAGATTGAAGATCGTCGAGTTCAGAAAGAAGTTGAGAGACGATTCTGAATGGAGAAATACATTCAAACACTATGAAAATCCAGATTTGAGATGGTGGAAATTATGGCAATCTCATTCCTCCATACATTCTCTACACAATTTCACGGGCCGACAAACCAAACAGAAAGGGGTTTGGAGTGAGAGATCGTGTAAAATGAGAGGGACTCTCACACTTTGCACACTCTCTCGCCCTGACCCCTCTCTTTAGGTTTGGAATGATGTATCTCTAACCTATCCATGACTCCTCCAGAATCTCCATGTCTTCCTCTATTGGGAGCGATCGAATCCAATTCATCGAAGAATATGACACAAGGAGACGCCTCACGGGCACGGGTGAATACTGTAATTGCATTTGAGCAGACGAATTACTCAATTTATAAGTTCTGAAAGTCACTTCCATTCACAATTTCGGAACGATTTAAAGATAGTGCCAAATGCAAAAATTAAGTATCCCGAGAAAAAAGAATTGTTCTCACCGTTTCTCAGATTCTCCTCACTCTGTCCAACATATTTATTGAGCAATTCGGGTCCTTTCACACTCAGAAAGGCAATTTTGTATTGAGTCGCAACAGCTGAAATAGATGAACAGTAAACAGAGGAACGTGTTCACAATTATTCTCGAAGAGAAAAAACTGATCTCATCTCTCTGAAGTCTCTCTGACGATTGGAAACTAAGAAGTAATTCGTAAGTCTCACCCTTTGCCAGTAGAGTTTTTCCACATCCGGGAGGTCCGAATAGAATGATTCCACTTCTCTTTGTTCTACTTCCTCCCTTCAAACAAGCTGCAATACTCTCCTGTAGAATTCTCTTGCTGTCTTCCAATCCTCCGATGTCGTCCCATGAAACTGACGGAACCTAAAAAAGACCATTTCACGAGTTCCCATTTTCATGTCTTCTCTATTGAAATGCAAAGTACGAAACATGCATTGTATCTCAGCTAAACGAAATGTATGTAATCATACTTTGATAATGTGTATTTGACAGTATTTAGGATAGGATTTAGGATTGACAGTATTTGACAGTATTTAGGATAACATAGATATAAATTCCTGTATTTCACCTTGGCAGTTCCAACACTCGAAGCAATCGATGAATTTCGTCTCTCAATCGCCCCTTCGAAATCATCCAATGAAATTTCTTTCCTGCAAATATTCTTCCCTTTAGAATCAATTCGTTAATTGAAGTTCAGTTAAAAATTGAATTGCTCACTTTCCCTTCTCATCGGCGGCAAATTTAGCATCGGAGACGAGATCGAAGAGTTCGGCAACGACGAATCCCTGCAAATAATGAGTATGAGTCCAAAGATCAAAGATCAATTCGACTGTCTAAAACTAACCGAAGTGTTCTTGGCAACACTGGAAGCGATTGATTCCGATTTTATCGATCTTGAGAGGAAAGATTGACGATCGATTGGAGTGAGAGAAGGAATTGAGAACTCGTAGAGAACTAATTCACGAAGAGAAGAAGAAAGGGATGACAACTAAAACACAGAGGATCGATACAATACTGATACAATATCCCCTCATCCTACCGTACCTGTCTAGTGGTGCATCCGAGCACGACTGTGATCTGCTTCGATTTGCTCGCATCTTCCAACGTAGCGCGGAGAACAGAGAGAACTCGCGAGTCTGGAAACCAATTCAATAGTAGTTCAATTATTTATTTGTCTCACCAATTTCTCTCGTGTGAGTATCGTATCCCAATGCATCGATATTCGATAGATACAGTACACACGGATGAGCAGAGATCGCTGAAAGTATCGACTGAATCATAGAATATTGATTGATTTTTGAATATATCTGCCGTACCCTTCTGAATGGCCGATTTGAGCTTCTGCTCGCCTTGAGATGAGACCTCGCTCCAAATATCCACTGCATTCACCTGATGGATTTATGATCTTTGAATTATCATCGGTGTCATTTTATGTAATTTTCTAACTTAATAAAAAGAGTGATTGTGTGTATTCACCTCAACGATGTTTTTGTGAGACGCAGCGGCGAATTTATGTGAGAGAAGTCTCTTTCCTGATCCAGATGAGCCATCGATGAGAAATGAGAGAGGAAGACAAGAGGGAACCTGCAGATGGACTATTGATGGATGAGTTGAATAGAGTAACCAACCTGAGAGTGAGCATACGAAATTGAGACCATCTTGTTGAGTAATAGATTGATTGAATGAGGAAGAGAAGGAAGAGAAAGAGGAGAAGAACCAAAGGGAATCGAAGAATGAATGGACGATGTCTCGTAGACTGAGACTCGAGAATCAACCAAACACATCGAATGAGGAGAACAATCCAACTGAAGAAAGATCAAAGATCAACTCAGACAAGACAAGAATGAATCCACCTTATACGTTACTCTCTCCTTCGATCCCTCCAATGGATTTGATATCGTCATCGAGACTAGATCCCCGTTGTAGATTATTCTGAAGATACTTTTGTCGATCGATATTCCATGCCTACAGTATACCTTGGCGTCTCCAAAAGACTGGCTATTCCTCCGTGCTCATCGATCGATACCGTCTTCGTCTGGATTACTGTAGCCACTTTGAGACGCTCGGCCAATTTGAGATGATGAGAGTCGTGCAGGCGAGAATATGGAGTCATCTTCTGAAGGAGAGAAATTACGATAGGCAGATTTATTGATCGATAATGTGGGTCTACCGTACTAACCTTGATTGATATTGAGATGATCGGTTGAGGACCAAATGCATTGAAGAGATCGTGTGAGGAAAGAGTAGATCCATCGATTGGAAGAGAGATCTCAGGACGAACTCTCAGTAGTCGATCGATAGTGTGGAACTGGAAGATACGGTAGATATTATAGATATGATGCAGAGCATACATTTTATGCTGCGCAAAATTATGGGTGCAAATGCACCAAGGTGCAAAAATCTCGGGGGGTGCAAACGAAAAATATGAATTCCCGCAATTATCGATTTTTGTTTATATCTCGGCTCCCGTTGAAGCTAGGGGTACAAAACTTCGGATGTAAATTACTTAACACATTTCGAACTTGCAAACGAAATTTTGTACTGCTAGGTTCACCGGGAGCCGAGATATAAGCAAAAATCGATAATTGCGGGAATTCCATTTTTTTTGTTTGCACCCTTTGATTTTTGCACCCCCAATTTTTTTCTTGCACTTTGCACCCCCTGATTTTTGCGCAGCATTAAACACGGACAATGTCCGTCAACACATTTTTGATGGAGGCAGTTTTTACAGTCGAAACCTATCCGGGAGGATGAGGGCGAGTCAATTTAAAATCTAACCTGTTTAAAGGATTTGAACTACTGTTCTGATCAGTTTTATTCGAAATCTGACCATTTTGTAAATTTCGCAATAAGCTGTATTGTCCGTTATACGAAAATGTATGATTCAGACAAAATGCGACAATATGTGCACACTGACTCACTCTGTTCACATCTTTGGCAACAATGAAGGACACTTTGCAGATTTGACCCGGAGAAATACCGTAGTGGAGAAGAGTGAGAGGATGACAGAAGAGAACACTGGAATTAAAACACATTTGAAATTTAAAAATTTTTTAATTAACACCATTAAAATACATTTAGATTAAATACTAAAAGAAAATGGTTGTTAGTTTTTGACGATGACACCCACCGTTCTCGCAAATTCTCACAACTATTTCAAATCGCGCCAGTGAGGTCCTTACTTTGGATAGCGGAGATAAAACAGAGGTAACTTTTCGAAAAGCGACTGCGGTAGGTAAGAACAAATACCGTACCTGTACTCATCATGGGGATTTGCATGAAGGACTGATATCGATCGTCTTTTCCACACGAGAGTTCGGAATACTCGAAGATTTGATCGGGCGAGAAGAAGACGAAGAATGAATGAGAGGAGAGAGGAAGAGACGGAGAGAGACATTCTGAAATGACCGAATTATGATATGTAAACAATGAGAGCCTAGAGGGAAGAGAGAGAGAGAGAAGGAGAATAGATTGATACGAGTGTTGATAAGAGAGAGAAGAGTGTAGAGACAGAATCGAGGGAGTCGAGTCATACCCTCCCTTCTCCTTCTTCTTCTCTACTCATTCACACTCATTCCTTCCCTATCACTCACTACTGAAATGGTCAAATTATCATTGATCTACTTTGATTTCTTCCTAGTCGTCAATCAATTCTTCGGTTTTCTCCTTGTGGGAATTGCAGGTTTGTTATCTCTAATCCACTATGCACTTATGATCTCTAATCAGTTCACTAATCACCACAATTTTCGTGTCTAGGGACTCTTGGATCTCCGTTGGTAGTTGGAATCCACTTCTAGTTGCAATTCTTTGATCCAAATCGTTCTTATCTTCGATTCATCGTCGTTTTACGATTCGATGCATGGAAGAGGAATGTAGTGACGATGCAAGAGAAGAAAAGAGTAGAAAGGCGCGCCCAGGAAGTAGGAAAAAAAGTATAGTCAAGTACAGTAATATCTCGAACTAATTGAGTTTCTATCGAAAACTGATCGCCCGTGGAATCTCTGATGCTTATCATTTGAGGATTCTTCTTCAATACAATCGACAAGGGATGGCAGTGGAGCGATGCTGGGAAGGGAAATATGGGCAATCTCAATCTACACGCAATGTTCATGACTACCGGATTCGTGTTCCTCCAAGGAGAAGGTACGTTCCTATCAGATTATTCCTGAGATATGAACAAAAAGCAGAGAAAACAGCGAAAATAGAGTGATTCAGAAGGAATTTAATCCTAGTGAGTCAAATCGATTCCACACAGAATCCAAAATGGTATCGGCGAGATCAAGTTAGAGAAAGATAGAAAAATCGAGAGAGTACGCGAAACGAGAGAGTCAGACAACGAAAGACATTTTTGTCATGGTGCCAACTTGATACTGTGTTCCAGCCCTTCTCTCCTATCGAATGTACCGAAGAGACGCCAAATTGATAAGTAAATTCATGCATTTCATCCTCCACTCAATGGCTCTGGGACTAGCTGGATGTGGTGAGTCGATCGATACAAGGGGGAGTACAGTAGTTATCGTTGTAGGACTCTATTCTGCCATTCGACACAAAGAGACTCATAACGTGGCTCAGTTCCAAACTGTCCATTCATGGTTGGGACTCGCTCTGCTGGGAGCATACGTTGTGCAGGTAAGGGCAGATCAATAGAAAATCAATAATCTCGATTACAGTATGCATTCGGACTGATCAACTTCGGACTCGGGATTATGCCAGCTAAGGTGAGAATTCCAAAGAATCGGAGATTAGAGAAACTGATCTCTCACTTTCACATAGAATCATTGGATCGCCAGATAGAAGTGTCTACTCTGGTTCACAAATCGTAGTGGAATCCTAGTATTTTTTTCTAGTAACATTCCACTAGGAAAAACGTTTCAGATAAGATCCTACAAGGATTTCTGAACCTATAATAAAGTGTGACCTACTCTTTCTCTCCTTCAGACCCGTGCTTCTTTCCTTCCTCTTCATCGAATAATTGGTTGTATTATCTTCGGAGTGACGTCAGCTCAAGCTCTTCTGGGACAGATCACTTACACTAACTTCGCCACTAATCTCCCCGAGTGAGTAATAATAATAAATCAATTTCCCCTATCAGAAGTCAAGTCTACCTAGAGTTTGAAATTCGGGTAAATAATAGGATTAGATTTCATCATTTCGCACACTCTCCACTCCAGCCGATAGGTTAGAGAGTGTTCAAAATGAAGAGATATTATCCCATTATTGATCCGAATTTCAAAATCTATTCAATTCTACCTACCGCAGTGGTTCTAATGGTAGCTCCCACTCAGATTCAACTGCTATAAGACTCTATCGTGTCTCAATCATCTCGATTGGGTCTACAACTCTCAAGTGATTTCACTCGTGATCTACTCCATCTCACTTCTCGTTCTAGTCACTCCATCTGCATGGAAAAGAGCCAAAACTATCGACGAATTAGAATAATTACTATATTAGACTAATCAATAATAATATGTATGAGATGACTATCAATATCAAGTTCACTGCCAGAATAAACGACGGGTTACGGTATGATGAGTGGCAATAATCTACCAACATGTAAACACGACAAATAATATAAATAAAAGAGATCTTTATTCAATCGAGTATGGCAAGCGTGTAAAAGAAAAAAGATGCGCGCAAGAGGAGAAGAGAGTGTGAGATCGAATGAGTTGACTACAAACTACGAAATGGAAGGGGAACATGGAGATAACAAGAAGGGAGAGGACGGATAAACGGTTAGGGACAGGGCAACAAACTTAATGAAAGTGAGTCTATCTACAACGTGAGACATCAAAAACCGGAGAAGTGGTTAGTGTGACAAACACAGTAATTAGTACTATTTGAACTGGAATTCGGGTAATCTGATATCAAAACTGATTGTGCTATTAGTACTCAATATCTCACTGACATCCACAATCTTGCACAATCATCTCTTGATATTTCTTGAGAATTACTTTGTTGTTATTGCTTCCATCGTCACTCGCAACGTAAAAGAGAACCTGAAAGCATCGAAAAATAATTTTTAGATCTTAGAATCATCGAATGTGTATTGATTGTGGCATGAGAGTTGTAACCGATTTTCCAATGTTCTTTTCCTTTCAAGAAATCGCGAAATACTTCACTATGACCGTATTCTTCCGATTTTAAATGGATCTATTTTTCTGATAATGAAAACTATAGCTCTGTTATATTTCCGGTTCTTTACCCGCACGTCAAATTCTCAAGCGAATCGTTCAAATTTTAAAACAAATTGTTGAAGTTTCACTTTTTTAAAAATTATTCGTTACAGTTTTGAATAGGGTGAAGTTTGCAAAGTCTCACTTGCATTCAGACTCTACTACTAAATATGGAGAATTTTCGGAAGTACTCCAAAGAAAAATTGGACATACATTCATGGGTTGAAGATTGAGAGGAGCACATTTGGATTCACTCGTCTTTCTTCGATCGAGGAGATGAGCAAGAGTCTGCAATGGGTAGAGATTTAGATTTATACGAGCGTGAAAGAGTACTAACTGCCTGCTAAACAAATAAATGAACAACTGATTCCTGGATTTAACGGAAATAATAATCGCTTTGTTGTTATCATCGGAACAACGCCAAGTATATTCATAATAGAGAGGGACGAGATTTCAGAAAAGGAAAATACGAATATTTATAGTTTGCATACGATTTGTAGTTGTTTTACTGCACAGTCCACTACCATAAAATACCGTAGATAATCAAGTAGATCAAACCTGTACAATCGCGTGATTAGTTGCATTCATGGCCGACGAGAGAGGGAAAGAGCACGCTCCAGCACAGTAATACGCTTGGAATCCAGCAGGAGACACCAACCATTCCTGCAAAGATCAAATTAGTCTCAAATAAACTGTTCATACAAATGTTTCGCGTTTTAAAAATATATTGAAAGGCAAACATGATTTAATAAATTAATGTGGATAACTCGCTATAGTTTGCGGATTTAACTACTGCTCAAATTTTGTGACTATTAGGATAATTACTGAGAAAATTAGAAGAATAAACAAACACTCCAATTGAGATCCTTGAAATCGACATACAATCCGTGTCTTCTACATGCAGCCCTTCTCCCTCCTACAATCAATAATATTACATAGTGATGACGACATCGACTATTTGCATCTCTGTCCCTAGCATGTCCTCTATGTGAGATTGAGTCGTTTGGGTACCCCTCTCCCAGTGTCTCTCTCTTTCTCTGGGGACTCATTCCAGAACACTCGTCCTCTGTGGGAGGAAATGCACAATTGATTGTTATGCGCAACCAAGTCGCAAAATACAAATGTTCTCAAACAATCTTTCGAATTGGAGATTTATCTTCTAAAAATGCAAGAATTTTGCTACCGTACCTTTCGCCTTGAATGGATTAGGTCGAGGTGATTCACGCGACGGAGAATTATCGATTGATCGCTTAGCTCGCTTCATCGATGCCGTCTCCTACAACGATCATATTGATTTAAGTCAGTACAGTAATCGACAAATTAATAGATACAGTAGGTAACAAGTAAACAATCTCACCTTGAACACTCTGGGTACGGAAGTGAATGTACCGACGATGAATACACTCCATTCAGTGGGAGGAGAAGGAAGACCATCTTCTGAATTATAGAAACAATTAATTATTCATATTTCTTATGCAGAATAGGGCAAAGTTGCGTATCTGCATTTGACACATACCCCTCCCCCCTTCCGACAAACGGCAAAAAAATCTAAAATCGTATCCTCGGAGACACTTTACAACACTTGTGATCTCAAAGAGGTCACAATTTTTCAGCCAAGGTTACCAAACCAAAAAAACAACGAAATTTCAGAGAGAAAAAATGTTTCAATGTAAATAAGATACCTGTGAGTATATTGAGATAGATGCGAGGAGATACGAAGGAGTTTCTCCATGTGAGAACGAGTGAAGTTATATTGAGAGGAAAATCGTCCAGATCAGTGAAGACATCCCATTCCGAGAATAAATTGAACTGTCCTTCACTGAAAAGATGAGTTATCTACCACACTCTATGTACTTATTCCATCACCCTGTTCTTGATATAATATTACATAAATATATTCCATCTCAATTCACTCACATGTCGACGAAAACTTGAACTTTAGTCAATTTCTTCTTCAGTTCTTGAGATGGAATAAAGTGGAGAGTTGCTCCCATGAGATCTCCCTCAGTAGAAAGAGACAAAGATGAGAACTCAACCTTCCACAGAGACCCCTCCATCAGCATACGCTCTGCAATGAGAGATTATTGATTGATATCACATCAGACTACAGTATACCTTTCGGATTGATTGCCTCCACTACTTCGGCCTTTTCCGTCTCTTGATTTATCTTTCTCTCGCCAGTTGATGGACTGAGATGACCGTATCATAACATGAGAGAGTATGGGGGAGACTTACTCAATCGATTCGAGTGCAGTGTAGAGTTGCTGCATGTATTTGAGACTGGGATCGATCGTATTTCGTTCATTTCGAGGTGGTCGATGATCGACTCCCAGTACATTCAGAATATCCTCTTCCAGTTGATCGACACTGCCTCTGAAAGAAGTGAGGACTGAACACGAAAACCCAATTTGATCTGCCTCGAAGCTCCCATCCCAGATACGCATAACCACAAACCTCTGAATGGGAAACGAGAGTGTCTGTTCATCTTCTTCAATAACAAAGACGCTCGAAGAACTGACGTAGGGCAGCCACAAGAACAACCAAACGAGAAAAGGCCGCATGAAAGAGTGTCTCGTGAAAAGCCTGAAAGACACTTTCTATCCCCTAGAATTCAAGCACCGCCCATTGAAATATGATATCGAGAGGTCTAAAGGAGCACATCTAGTGACGAAAGGAGTAAAACGGAAACAAAGGGAAATAGAAAAATCGATAATCAAATCAGTTCGTGATCTGGTGTGATCGGTGGTGCGCTGAGTGTGATTTCAAAAATAGTGATTTCCCTTGCCATTATACGGTTTTGTCTAACGGCTCTGTTTAAAAAATATTTATTTAAACTAAATTTATGCGTTTCGTTTACATTTTAATCACCTATATTTAGTTCCAAACTAGTGAGCTCACGTCGGGTTAGCAATGGCTAGTGAAGAAATCGTGGCTGCGACAACATCGGAGGAGGTATCGCTTATTGTTTTTTTTTGTTTTGTTTACTGTTATAAAATCGTGGCATGGTTTTACACGCTTATGACTTCAGAACGTTGTCGAAGATGCGAAGCAGACGGAAGTCGTGACAGTGCAGATTGGAGAAGAGAACAAAGATGAGAATGCCGTAGTCGAGGAGTTTCGTGTGCAAATCAAGAACCTTCCCAAGTTCCTTGGCTTCAAAGATTTCAAGAAGATGCTGGAGAAGTGAGTAGTGTTCACAAATATGTGCCTATGTGTATTATCTATCAGAAATCTGGGAGTCGAGAACGTCGGTAAGATTCGGCAGATGAAAGATACCGCATACGTCAATGTATCCAATGCAGAGAAGGCTCAGGTAAATAAATATAACAACAACTCAACTAATTGTCTGTTTAGGAAGCCATTGAGAAGTTCAATGGAATGGTCGTTAAGAAGTTCACTCTGGAGTGCATGATTGCTGAAGCCGCTCCGAAAAGAGGAAGAGATCTCCCGGTATTGTTTATTGCTCATCCTCGTGTGACGGACCGGCTTTCTCAATTTTCAATACACGGACCTCCTTTTCAATGAAAAAAAATCAAACTTTTCTGTTGGAAATGCGGACCACCGCTGTAGAAATCGGTGGCCTCCGTTGCGGACCCACGCTCGATATCAAAATTAAAGCTCAATTTGGTCATATCTTTTTAGGCGAATGTTCTTACACAATCACGCTATACAGAAAAAATTCCTACACCATCTCATTATTGTGTTCCCGCACAATATTGCGGGAATTTAAATTCACTTAGATCATACATAGTCTGAAGCTTATTCTTGACTAGTTTGTTAGGGATGTTGTGAATAAAAATTCACAGCGGAAACACATACCCCTAGTCAAATAAGACTATGCGTGCTCATGATCATTGACGAACTACCAAATATTGCGTGAGAATAGAATAATATCGTGCGGGAACCAAATATTGCGTGAGAATAGAATAATATCGTGCGGGAACACAATAATGGGGTGTTGTAGGAATTATTGTGTATCGCGTGATTGTGTAAGACCATTTGCCCCTTTTTTAAAGGAAAAAAAACAATTGTTTCTTGTTCAGAAGAGCACTGAGACGGCTCGAGTGAAGACTGCGAGAGAATCGGTGACTCCACTGGCAGATATGCCTTATGAAGAACAGCTGCAAATGAAGACAAAGGTAATTGGGGACTGAATGGAATATCCATAGTGCTTAAACGTGGTAGGGCTCTCGAAATGAGGCTGACCCCCACCACCAAATGTGTATAGTTTTTTCTCTTCAAAAATATGGTAGAAAAAAATATAAAATAAATTGGTTGGGATTTCGAAATTAGGTTAGAGAATGCTAACATCTTGGGAGAGGTTTTCTACTTTTTTTACTGTTTTTAACACGAATCCCTACTGAATCGCGCGACTCTTAGACATATACGATAAAATTATTCCGGAGATACGATAATTTTAAATTTCTCGGCGAGCATAGGGTAAAAAGTTGGTAGATTTCGACATAACCTGCCAAATAAATAAATGCCTGATCAATTAGACCCCTAAAAACGAAACCTGCCCGCCAGGGTATCCTTGAACACCCCCGAAATGTTGAAACGTGCCCGGTAGACCATCAAACAATCAAAAACCTGCCCGACGAATTTTCCATGCTAATTTAGTTTTTGACCTCTGTCGGCGAGGGATGAAAAAGCCTCCCTAAAAAATTAAATATGAACTTGGATGAGAGCACTGATCGCTGGCGCTTAGAACGCTTCCAGGGAAATTTGTCCGGGAAAAAAATCCTAATTTTTGAGAACGAATTTTTGTAGATCTCATATTTTAGCGTATTTCATGTATATACCTTTTTTTTGGAAAATCGAAAAATGCCTAACTTTTAGTCGCAATATTTATTTTTTTTCTTATTTAAAAAAAAATATACCTAAGTATGGAGCAAAAGGGTGCGTTGGAGAAAGTCGAAAATATGGGTTGGGTTTTTCAAGTAAGGGCATGAAAAACTGATAATGTGAGTTGGTTTTTCAATTTTTTTCTCAAAATCCAAAAATGTGAGTAGGATTTTTTTAATGGCCTTGAAAATGCCAAAGTGTGGTTTGGCCTCGTCGTTTTTACGTACCTTATGTACCTAGGATTTTGCTGTTGTAGATTCATAAAATCTAACTTGTGGGTGTTAATTTTTTTTAAAATAAGGCTGCTAGTTTTTCAGTGTAATTTTTTTGTGTCGAGATGTAGTGCTAGTAAGTGCGAAATTCGGTAGCTATGAGCGAAGATTCATAACTTATCACTTTTAACGCAAAAAATAAAGATCTAAAAATTGTGGACCCTCATTATTCGGGGGAAAATCCGGACAATATCGTCCACTCACCTCGATGTGTCGGCGATCAGCAAGCGGGAACATCATTCGACGAAAAAAATGTGAGCGTGGTTGTATTTTCGGTCATCCTAAACATTTCAAATCGTTTGATTTTTTCTGCAATTTAAAGCTGTTTACTCAAAAATTTTAATTGTTTTTTTTCGGAATGAGAAAAAATATCCTGAAATCCTGGTTTTTTTAATTCCCAAAAAAATTCGTAGGAGTTTTCCCGATAATAAGTAAGAAAATTCCAAAACTTTGGTATGCTTTTTTTGGAAATGAGGCAGGAAAATGCAAAAAATGTTGGTTGGATTTTTCTCGAAATGAAGTAGGAAAACGCCAAAATGAAATGTGGCTTGGTGTACTTTTTGTACTGTGGAAATCTCAATGTAAGATGTGGATTCAGGAATGTCACAGATTGGCTCGACGAATGATTCAAGAGTTTCACATCGCCCACGTTGCAGGATTGAAAGGAGTCACTAACCACAATATTATGAATCCGGTATGCGCTTATTGTATACTTTAGTCGTCTAATTGTTCCTCACAGATCGTTCCCTTCACTTCTACTGCAGTTTTCCGCAACAAGTGCGAATTCACAGTGGGAAAGAGTCTAGAAGGAAAGGTTCGTGAATGAAAAACAACTGTATCTCAACCAGTGGTAACCACTCGAAACTTCCTTCGTACAAAATGAGGGAAGGGGAACAACTAAGCAGAGAAATGTTCCGAAACCAAGTTCAAATGCTTTGTTCTTTTCATTTTCGACTTTTCGAGTATCTCTAAAATCAAATATGAGTTGTCTATCTTTGGAGTACAACCATGCCATCGTCACATTCTGTTTTAATAGATTTAATCTCATAATTGCAGACAACTGTTGGATTTGTGGGTGGTCGTTTCTCTAAGAACGAGCACTACATTCTCGCAGTGGACGAATGTCCCAATCTATCGCCCCAAACTAAGACTATCGTCAATTCATTCACTGGATTCGTTGAACAATCGGGTAGGAATATCGCCTAACCAAGTCAAATTAAATTACTTTAGGAATATCTAAGTTTACCGATAGTACTGCAAAGGAAATGTTGGAATATCCGATATTAAATATCGTGATATGAGGAAGACATGTTGTAGGTCTGGACACATTCAATGAATTCGAGAGGAAAGGAACATGGAAGATGTTGACAGTGAGAGAAATGAGTGGAGATGTACTGCTTATTGTGACTGTATTCCCCATTGAAGATAAGGAGAAAGAAGAACTAGTGAAGAAGGACCTTGTAAAAAGGTGTTATTTTTAGAACATTACAGAAAATAATGGAGTGTGATATTGTGAAAAATCGCATGCGGCATTCCTTTATCTCGGTTAATCGATGTTTTCTGTTTTATTTTTCACTTTGCAATATGTCTCTCTTTCAGTTTCCTCCCACTGGATACGGTATCTCGTGGCTTCAGAGTCACTTCGTTGTATTGGCAAGTGCAAGCAAATGCGAGTGACGAACCGGAGAGAACTCTGCTGGCTGGTCAGCGTTTCTATATTACCAAGCATGTGCATTTATTTAATTTCATTGAAAACTTCAATATGAAATGCACTGAAATCATAGACGAAAAGGGTATGTACCAAAAAGTGGTTTTTTCCCTTCAATTTTTAAACCTTGACATCCTAAAATGTTGCGGGATTTTTCGAAATTTCACCACAAAAAGTCAAAAATTCAGCCAGTGTGTGTATAAATGAATATAGGATGCGTCTCTATGCCACACGATCAATTTAGATAGCCCACTCATCCATTGCATCATCTCTGCGCAGGTTCTCCCTATATCTACGAGACAGTTCTGGATGTTCGGTTCCGTGTTTCTCCCGATGCTTTCTTCCAGACGAATTCTGCCGCTGCCGCCGTGCTGTACAAGACCATTGGTATAATATTTATCTTGTCATGTACTAATCAAACAGAAATTCAAAAATTCTTTCTAGTAAGCGTGCATGCGTGGATCATCCATAGATCTTTTTCAATTATCTTTTCGTAGAATTGTGCTTGGTTCCATACATTTTATAACACACACAATGTGTGTGTGAAAATTTTTTTTGAAGGAGGCAGTTTTATCTATAAATACGCGGAAGGAAGAGTTTAGTAAGAATCAATTCGAATCGGGCCAGTTTTATGGGACTTGTACTATAGATCTGGCCAGTTTATAGCGATTTCTGGCCAGTTTATATATTTCGCAATAAACCGCATTGTGTGTGGGACGAAAATGTATGCTTGGTTCACCGGTCAAATCAAGGTGACGTATGCCAAATCGGAGATTCGAAGAAGACGGAAGAAAAGGTGGAGAAAGAAGAAGGAAAGGAGGAGAAGGAAGGAGTGCCTGAGAAGAGAATGAAAATGGATGAAACAGAGGAGAAGTGGGGAGAGATGACATCTTCACCTTTTAGCATATGCTTTATAGGAAAGATGAAACCGTAGAGAAGATGGAGGTGGAAGAGAATGGAGGAGAAGAGAAGAAAGAAGAGACTGAAGTTGCAATTGAGAAGAAGGAAGAGGATAAGAAGACGATTCTTCTCGATATTTGCTGTGGAACGGGCACTATCGGACAGTGTATCATGAAGAATATTGGGAAGGAAAGAGCGGAGAAGGTGAGTGGAGTAGTCATGATGCAATTGGGAAAGATTACCAAATTATTATGTTTATCGGAGTGGTTTAAGATTAGCTGATTTGTTGTTCTTTGTTTGATTTTCAAACTTGCAATTTCGTATACCATCCGAATCCATATACAAATTTCTTGATGGTCGATGTTTCCTCTGGTCAGTAACTTTCAATATTTATGACTATATATTGTAGACATGCTGTATTGGCATCGAATTGATCGAATCTGCAGTGGAAGACGCCAAGGCGAACGCGAGAGACAATGGAATCAGCGAGAAACTGTATGGAACTTTTATTTTTCTTCTTCTTTTAATATTATTGATTTAGTTGTTAACTTTTATTGATTGATTCTCTCAGATGCTCGTATGTGGCTGGAAAGGCGGAAGATACGTTCAGAGGACTACGGAGATACATTCCTAATGGTACATTAATTATATATTTTTATATTATTTTTATTCCACGATTGTCAGATTTCTCACTGGAATCATCTCGAGTAATCGGTATTCTCGATCCTCCCAGACGGGGAATCCACCACAAAGTCGTCGTTGGATGCAGAGAGGTACGGTAGACGACATTTAGCGATTGAGTAATGATGATTTAATTCACAGTTGAAATCGCTGCAACGACTGATCTACGTGTCGTGTGATCCGGCTGCAGCCATAAGGAATCTGACTGAATTGTGTCGACCCGAGTGAGTAGGAGTTTATCGAATTTTTAATTTTCATTAGACTTTTTTTAACATTTAAACAACTTTATCAGCTGGTTTTGGGTGTTTGAGCAGGGTTGCCATTAGAGACTTATATTTATTGCGATTGTTTCTTATTACATTTGCTAAAAATATTTTATTTTCTCGATATTTGCAGGTCAAACAAATTCAGTGGCTCTCCATTCAAAGTGGAGAAGATCACTCCAGTCGACATGTTCCCCATGACTGAACACTTCGAATGGGTCGTCTCTCTTGTGAGACAATAGATTATCGATAGGAGAGGTCACAGAGTTGTTATTTGTTGATTTAATTGTTCTTGTTTCACGCATGTTCCACACTTTGATTGTTCGGGAATAAATAATTTCTTATGCAATGCCGGTTATGGTTTTAAATTTCGTTGCAATCGAAATTGTACTTTTCTTTTTTTATTTTTATTTTTTTTTCGTCTCTCTCTTGTATTTGGTCCCTCCTCTTCCCCCAGAGGGTATACAGTAAAACGAACGCGTAACAAAGGAACTCTCATCATGTAACTTGGTCACTCAATGCCCTCTCACCTCGTCATCTCGCGTGTAGTCTTTTCTTGTTGCACTGATGAGGTCCACCCATCTTTTTTTCTATTTATGAATTCAGAGCGCCGATAATTAATTTGGCTATTTTTTAAGAATAAAAATGAGCACCGTTACACTTTAAATTCAGATTTAGACAAAAAAAAGTTATTGCAGGCCGCTCGTGCAGTATTTTTTATCGGATCCCTCTGTCCGATATTACAGACCCCGAATGTATAGGCAATGTCAACTAGAGAATTAGCTATCCTATTGTGAGAGATGTGCAAATCACTCGTTGTTTTCCCCAGTCGTTCTCTTCTCTTGCAAATCTCTCCACCCTACACACTCACTATAAACCTTTCGTTACGGCATTGATAACAGTCTCGCCTCTCTCTCTCTCTCTCTCTTCTCTCCATCTCTCTTTATCTTATCTCGCTCTGACCCCTCCACTCTAATCACTCTACCCTCTCAGATCACTCTCCAATCGAACCAAAGATGGCGGATACTGCTGGAAAAGTTGGTTACTCACATTGTTATTCTTTTTTTGTATTGTTATCTTCAGATCTATGCAACCTTAATTTATTAAGTACATAATCAAATTTCTAATAGTATAGCAGTTTCCTGAACATAATTTGAAGGGAAGATGGGATGTGTCGATGTTCCATTCAACTCACTCATTGCAGGTGATTACATGCAAGGCAGCGGTTGCATGGGAAGCGAAGGCTCCTCTCTCAATTGAGACAATCGAAGTCGCCCCTCCGAAGAAGGGAGAAGTGAGAGTGAAGGTGAGGAGATACCAATTGAAGAATCAGCATACATTTTCGTTGGCCGAGATTCTCGGTTTACACTTTTTTTGAACTAGGCAGTTTAGAGACTCAAGACCCATCTAGGAATGCG
Organism: Pristionchus fissidentatus; assembly: GCA_036245785.1. Taxonomy (NCBI): domain Eukaryota; kingdom Metazoa; phylum Nematoda; class Chromadorea; order Rhabditida; family Neodiplogasteridae; genus Pristionchus; species Pristionchus fissidentatus. The sequence goes on along the minus strand of BTSY01000002.1, from coordinate 177,779 downwards.
CTGAATGTCGAGTTTAGTAAGAATTACCCCCTATCTGACCAGTTTTATCGAACTTACGATAGAAATCTGACCAGTTTATGCCAGACGAGAGAGTGTGTGAAAATGAGATCTCGGACGGGCGAAAATGTGTGTTGAGAATCAGGCAAAGCGTATGAAATCTGATCGGAGAAAAGTCGGAGTCTGCTACGAACATTTTTAAAATTAGTCTTTAGCTAAATGAGATTCCAAAAACCTTCCGATTGGATTCCAATTTTCTGACAAATTCAAATTCAAACAAAAAACTCGAGAATGATAGGATAGCTTTGAAAGTGTTGTAGTGAAGAATTGATTGATTTGCATTCACGGATTTTCTGCACGGCGGGCAGAAACCCGACCCGAGGGTAAAAATCGAGGCGAGAAAATGTACGAGTTGTCCATCGAAAAGTGGGCGGGACTTAGATCATGCATGTTCCTCAGGCAACAAAAATTCGCTGTGCATCAACCCAAATTAAAAAAAAGCACAGTATGATTTGCTGGTTGCACATCATACTGTGTATCAGGCATTCAAATATCAGGTTCAAACATGCTGTTTGAATTTGCCGCGACTGCGCGCCGGTCGTCGTTTTTTTGCCACGGATTTTGAACTTCAGTCGGGTTTTTGCCTGCCGTGTTTTCTGTCAAGGTGTTCTGCAATTGTCAATTCCCGGATTGAAAAATCGAAAATTGTCCTCAATTTCGGCAGTCAGAAATAGTACATCGAAAAAAGGCGAATTTTCCAAAGAGAAAATGTTACCGAACTTAAAAGGGAAAAGATCATATAGAGGGATTCCGAATCATTTTTTAAAAAAAAAACTAAAAGGTAATAATCGATATTTATTATATTATATTGTAGATTCTATTCAATGCGTTGTGTCACACTGATGCATACACACACGGAGGACACGATCCCGAAGGACTTTTCCCCTCTATTCTGGGACACGAAGGAGCTGGAATAGTGGAGAGTGTTGGAGAAGGAGTCACTGAATTCACACCCGGTACGATCGAGAATAATATTTGAAAAATCAGATGGATATGCGTGAATTCTTTTAAAATTCCCAGTCAGTGGCGAAAGAAATCCGTTGCGAATTATTTTCCGGTACAAAAAAGTAATATAATCTTTAAAAAAATTGAGAGCTGTTTTCTATAGCCGCTATACTAAATTATTCTTTTGGAAATCAAAAAAAAATCCCTTGAATTCATTCGGAAAATTCAAAATTCAACCCTCGGAAAAAATTAAAATTCAAGGAACGTTGACCAATTTTATCAGCCGTGAATTTAAAAATTTAAGAAGCCCGACATATTTCCGTGCCACGTTCATCACGTTCTCATTTAGAAGATTGCAAATACCTTTTTGTCTTATTAAATAAAATTTTTAGGAGACCACGTGATTCCCACCTACGTTCCTCAGTGCAAAGAGTGTGAATATTGCAAGAATCCCAAGACAAATCTATGCCAGAAGATTAGAATCACACAGGTAACTATTCTAGATATATTTAATATGGAATGTGACGTTTCTCCCATGTGTTATATAATTCGTTATCATTTCAGGGTAATGGAGTGATGCTCGATGGTACATCAAGATTCACCTGCAAGGTACGGAATAATATTCTTTATGATATGAAACTCTGTCCCTGTTCCTCCCCCCCTCACTGTTCCTTTATCACAGGGCAAACAGCTGTTCCACTTCATGGGAACCTCCACCTTTTCAGAGTATACGGTAGTCGCTGAGATCTCACTCGCAAAGGTACTATCGATATATTTAAAAATTAACATGTTGAATAATTCTACTGTACAATTCAATGAAGTCTCAAACCGTCTATTTTTTAGCTACAATATTACAGTGGACAATTTGCAGATCGATAAGTCTGCCCCTCTTGACAAGGTTTGTCTACTTGGATGTGGAGTCTCCACTGGATATGGAGCTGTACTCAACACTTGCAAGGTCAGTTAATAACTAACTGACAGTTCTACATTCTAATTACTTTAAATTTTAAATATTTAAATTATTTAACTTGGTACATTCAGTCTTTAGCTTATCATATCATGCTTCTCTATTTCGATCTCCATGCAGGTCGAATCTGGTAGTACAGTGGCAGTATGGGGATTGGGTGCCGTCGGTCTCGCTGTTATCATGGGAGCGAAGGCCGTCGGAGCGAAGAGAATCGTCGCTATCGATATGCTCGACAAGAAATTCGATGCGGGTGAGAGAATTTAATTGATTGAACGATGGGAGTGATGGGGGCCGATTAAGCATGCGGGATTGGTTAGATCTCACTGTGTCGAAAACATCAATTCAATTAGCGATGTTGGCGAGAGTCGAAGTGTGTAGTACGGTATCGATAATGAGAATATCTTACGGCAAGTGGTGGAGATGGAGGGAAAATGAGTAAAATTACTGAAACCTTTCGAAAAATGAGTAGAATCTTTGCAAGAGAATACAATCCATTCACCGATCGATTGTTTGTTCATGTCAGAGTATTCTGTGGTTCACATACCTTTACTAGTTGATTGTGCGATTTTGGGACGCTACACTTGATGTGGTATCTAATCTCATTCCTATTGTTCAGCTCGTGCCTTCGGTGCAACAGACTGCGTCAACCCCAAGGAATGCCCCGAGGGAAAATCATTCCAGGTACGAAAATAGAAAAAAAAGTGTCAAGAACCAAAAGCCCCTTTTCTGTTAACTACATATTTTCTAGTAGTCAAGATCTATCAGCGCCATAGATGTTGGCTGATTTACAGATAAATTTATTCAATCAATTGCAGGCTTGGCTCGTTGACAAATTCGACGGAGGTTTCGACTACACTTTCGAGTACGAATCTATTCTCACTCCCATATTTTTTTTCCTTTAAAAATGTATAAGACAAGTAGCCATTGGAATACAGGGTTCTCTCTATCAATTTGAATAAGGGGACCCTATAATTCTTGTGATTGCATATTTATCATATCTCTTTTTTATCTCAGATGCGTTGGTCGTGTGGACACAATGAGACAAGCACTCGAGGCAGCACATAAGGTATCTTTTTTTTGTGGAAATCATTGCTCATATTTATAATGTAGCAAAATATTATCCTAGTTTGCTTTGAGTGTTGGTATGTGATAGTGTTCCTTGCAGGGTTGGGGTGTCTCTTGCATCATTGGCGTCGCTGCATCGGGACAGGAGATTAGCACTCGACCATTCCAATTGGTCACTGGAAGAACTTGGAAGGGAACTGCATTCGGAGGTGACCATTCGACAAACAAGGCACAAATGTTGCAACTTGTGATGGGGGCGAAACAGTCCTGCCTTTAGCTTTTTGCCGCATTAAAACTGCAGTACTGTTACAAATAGCTATAATTATTTGTGAATAGATTTAATCATTTAAATATGAAACTATTTTCAGAAAAATCCTATTGATTCTAATACAAGTATATTTAATTTTGCATTTTAATTGAGATCAATAGCAGAAAGTCTGAAATAATATTCTGTATCTTTTGTTTGAGGCTGGAAATCCAAGGATTCGGTGCCTGTTCTTGTGAAAGATTACATGGAGAAGAGACTGAAATTGGACGAATTCGTCACTCATCGATATTCAATCGATCAAGTGAATGAAGCATTCGAGACACTTCATCATGGAGATTGGTACGACATTTTATTTTTTTTTTGGGAATTTTATGGTTCATTTATTGTCACTTGTTTAGACGAAGCCGTCCTCTCAGAATGAAATGATCTCTCAGCTACCCTCATAACAAGTGATCATTTCATTCGGAGAGGGCGGTCTCGTCTAGACCAGTGACACTAAATGCACCATTGTAGTATTGGCAGAATGAAGGGGGAAAAGAGAGATACAATAGATCTCTTGCAGTCTTCGTGCAGTTCTATCGATTGCTCAATGATCTACTCGTCTCGTCTCGTCTCTAAATTCAATGCTGCCACTTTCCATTCCCACACTGAGATACTAGATGTTGTATTTGATTGACATCTGAATAAACGCGTCGAAAGGGAGCAGGTCCATATCACAATGCAGAGAGGATTGAAAGGCGCAGTAAACAATCATGATATAATACTCCTGATCAACAACAAATGTGAAAGAGATCAACCTTGTGAATAGAGATAGCAACAACTTTACTGTAGTGGGTAGATCAAAAAGTAGAGAAGAGTGCAAGTTGCGTGGAAATTGAAAGTTGGGGGTGTTCTAGTGGTGAACATATCGGCACATAATCCAGATTTGAGTGAATTCCATTTGTTCCCATGATTCACGTGTAAACCAGATGGAATTGGTTGGACCCTCTCACTTTCGTGTGCTCTCTCGCTTTCGTGTATTCTCGTTCATGCAGAGTGTCTTTGTGGTTTGGCAGAACGAGAAAGGCGTGAGAGAACAAAGAAGTGACTGACGGCATTGATTGTAAAGGGAAAGTAACGAGTTTATGCGAGATTGATCAAGAACCGTTTAGAGAAGGAGGACGACATGTAATGAGGAAAGATCTGAGAGGGCAAATGAATCGACAACTGACTAAGATCAGAATGTGAAGGAGAATATGAACATATCTACAATGAAGAGGAGAAGAATGAATGCTACGAGATCGACTTTAGAGATCTTCCTGTCATTTCGGAATTCGATCGATGGAGATGGACAACTGAAAAGACAATATAATTCCTTTATTAATTTATTTTCAGAATTTTTTTTATCTAATCAGAGTGTTAAACGAATTTAGCATCAAAGCAAAGAAAAACCAGAAGCTTGTTTAACCACGGTAAAAATTGTTTTGATTGGATTCAAAAGGTGCCTGAGAACTTCTTGAGAAACTTTTGTGGATTGGGAGGAATTCGGAAGTTAGCCCGATCACTCAGACGTTTCGTGTACTCACAATGACTCATTTCACATCTCGAAAGTGAGAAGTTGAAACGGATCGAAATCTAGGGTAAACTCGGGAGAAATGAACGGAGAGAAAGCAACAAAAAGGCGACTGACCAAGGACATTCCGAGTGGAAATTGTGCATTTGGCCTTGTAGAGCAGCACATGAAGACTTCTTCCATCGAGGAATCGAACGAAAGGAAGGAGAAGATAGAGAATACTCACGATTTGATGTCTGAGAAGGGAGGGATACACTTCATGCCACAATTAATTTGCACACGATCTCTCACTTCAAACCCCGTTTATCAGAAAAGGGATTTGAAGTGAGAGAGAGCGTGCAAATTCGAGAGGAAAATCATCGTTTGCACACTCTCTCACCGTTCTGTAGATTTGGAATCATTTGAGTAGGAGGGATTGAGAAACATAAAAGAATCTAGTATTATTTCATAAATAACTGACGACGAGGGAACATGATCGGTGTTTGGTGGTCGATGCAGTGGACAGATGGATAAAAGAGAGGAAGAGAAGGGCCGAAATTGAGAGGAGGGATAACCCTCCCATCAAGAGTTACTATAATACATTATCGATTGATCGAGTTGAGAGGAACACGAGAAAAGTGAGATGAGAACTGAAATGGAGAGCGACTGTGACTGAATTCTCGAACGGCTGAACCACAGATAAAGAAGAGAGAAGAGGGAGGTAGAGAGTTAGAGAGAGAAAGGGATAGAGAGGGGGTGGTCATTTGATAGACATTAGATGGAATAAAGTGGGAAACATCTGCTTCTACCCATTGTGGAAGGAAGGAAATGGCAGAGAAGTGGAGGGGAGAACAGCTGATAGAAGAGAAAGAGAGGAACGACGAATGATCCCCATTGAGAGAAGAGATCAAAAGAGAATGATACACATTCTATCAACAGATGCGGCTAATACTCTCTATCGAGTAACGAGTAAGTTACAACAACACTGTGAGAGAGGGAGGGAAAGAGGCGGGAAAGTGGCATCACTCGATTGAATTGAAGAGAGAAGTGAACAGAGTGACCCTGGGGGGGGAATGAAGGTATCGAGTAAGGGAGTGAAAGTAGTCGAGTCGCTATTGACTCTTGTAGTCTTATCGATGATGGAAGCAGTATCTGATTACACTCGAATAAGGAATAACACGCCCTTTAGAAAACACGTGATTACAAACCTACACTCCAGAGTAATAGATAGATAGATAGATAGAGAGAGATAGAGAGAGAGTGTGCAAAAGTGAGAAAGTCCCTCTCGATTTCACACGCTCTCTCACTCCAAGCCCCTTGTAGGATTGGCCGGCCAGTGGAATGATGTGAAAGAAGAGAAACGTCGATGAGAGAGTAGAACCATGTGAGTGTGCACACGTCGGTTCAAGGAGTACATTAGAGAGAACTGAGCGACCGAAAATTCAGCAATAGCTTTGCCAAGCGGTGGAATCGAACTTCCGACGCCTTGCTCTATGGCTTATCGCATTAGCCACTTCACTATAGGGGACAGTTGCATAATAGGCAATGCGACTTCCTCAAGAGACGAGAGTCTCACTTGTCATGCAAAGTATGCTAATGACGACGTACTCTAATAATTTGCATCAAAGTTTAGTAAATCTCGGATTGTGTAGCAAGGTTTATTTAACGGCTCCGTTCTCCCCTCTATTGCTAGTTTTGAACTGGCCTGAACCGACGTGTGCATCGATGGAAGACGACTCTCAACTAACGGCGAGAATTGAGAGGAATGGACAACAAAGTTGAGAAGGAAGCAGGAAATAGCGACTGTCTCTCAGAGAGAGAACGGACACACAAACATGAGCAGTTTACGATGAAAAATGACACCGTAAACAAAATTTATCGCGATTAAGCCACGATTTTCGACCCGTGCAAGAACAACAAATAAACAAAGAATAGCGAAACCATTTTTTTTAAATTCTAATCTAGAAAGTTTGAAATTTCTGTGTGAAAACTCTATCGCGGGTACAAAGACTACAGATTTTTTTTTAAAAAAGAGCTGCAGCCAAATTTTGTCTTATTTTTCCTTGATTTTTGCGCATTCTCTATCAACATTTGTTGCTTCCTCTATTTTCTTCCATTCACTCTAAGAAGTGATTCATCCAAACTCGTGCGAGATCTCAAGAAATGGTTTGTGAACAGCAGGGCACAAACAACAGACAAAAACAAAAATTAAATATCGAATAGTTGATAGCTGTAAAAATAATTAATCTAAAACGTTTGCGACTTCCATGTGTAAGTTGTACTCCTTTTCGCAGGTACAGAAGGACTGCAGATTCTAAAAAATGAGAATTGCAGGTTGTTTTACATAGTATACTCAGCGAAAATTTGCTAGGAAAACGTTTTTCCACCCTCTTCTCTGTCTCTTGATTTGATGTATTGGAAAAGGTGTACCACCCTCCTCACTCTCGTTTCCAATAGAGAATGCAGAGTGATGAAACCGCTTTCATATCAAATCCACCTTGATCTTAGAACATTCTCCATCCGCAGATTGAATCATTGGAGGGAAAGGAACAGAGTGAATTGTCCCTTCTGCTTCGACTCGAGTTCGAACGAGAAGAAGAAGGGAAGATTACGAAGTGATCTCACTGTGCAATTTGACTCCACGAAGAAACCCTGAGAACACCGAATAGTATATATAACAGAGATCAAAGATCACTTGGGTACAATCTTCTCCTCCATTTTGGCAGTCCAATTTCGTTTGTCTCTCAATCCCCTTCTGACTGACTGTAAGGGGAAGCTGCATCATTGCGCAGCCCGCTCCGTCCTCCATAAAGGGATCACGAGCGAAGGAATGTGTATAATCGAGAGAAATCTCTTACCGTACACTCCCTCTTCTGACCCCTTTCTGGAGATTTGGAATCATGAGAAGAAATACCTGGTGGGGATGGAATAGTGAGTATGTATCATTGCAATGGAGAGTCGTTCCATCGATACACGGAAATTTCTTCAAATGGTCCCTCACTGAAGATATGAGTGAGACCAATGAATGATGGTAGTCGGCCACTGCAAAGATCAAAGATCAACCAACGCTCATTCACTGCTCCATGTATCGTGATCTATCGGAGCAAACAATAAATCATTTCTGATAAGATTACAGAGCAAACTTTTCGGAACATCTCTGAAATTTTGGACGGAAATAATTCAAATGGTTAAATCTCCCACTTTCTATTTCTTCTTTAGTTGCATTGTATTGACATAGACAGAAATTGTTGGGAATCCATGCCTCCATGCAAGTGCGAGTAGTGGGAATCTCAGTGAAGAGACTTCGTCCCCTCCCAATTGATCGTGATCTACTCAGACGATTATCGATTATATCCAGAAGAGTCTCATGAATGTCCACATTCCTGTAAACTCAGTCGATGCAGAGTATCGTAAACTGAACTCACGAGGTAAGTCTATGGACATTTGTCTGTAGATGCGCATAGGGCAGTGGGATAGTGAACTTGGAATTCTTTTGAAGAAGAATCGACATAAGAGGTTGCCTTTCCTCGATTCGACCACCGAATGATTTCTGAACGAATTTGTAACTATTGCGTAGTAATGATGACACCTGAGAATAGTGCATTCGTTGGCCATGGTCACCCATAATGATCAAAAGTGTATTTGAAAGACTGCCTGAAAGTTCAAAGATCATAACATTTCGGGAAAAAAATGATTCACCTGAATTCTTGAGTATTTTCAAACGTTCTGAGAGAATTTCATCGACTGATTCGAGATTGTTGGGTTATCGTGAGAAGGAGAAGTGAGAAAGTTGAAGGAGAAGAAACAACGATCGGCTGAAGGAAGAAAGATCAAAGATCAAAGGGGAGGAAGACTGACCGAGTTTACGATGAGAATGAAACCATGGAACGAGAAGTTCTTCTGATAGAAGTCGACCGTCTCTGCACAATTTCCACTTGTTGTTCAACATCTAAATTCTACAAATTTGTTCAATCATTATCTTTTGAAAGTTTTCATGAAGAGAAGCGATGAATAGGGAATTGTAAACATAGATAGTGTTAGATCATACCTTGTAAAGATAATTGTAGAATGGTCTGTAGTATGATCAGTTGGTTTGTGAGTGAATCCAGGCTTGAAATGTTTGTTCGAGTAATGAAATAATCCTCTTGAAGTGTGCATTATGTCGTCATTGAAAAGAGTCTCACAACCCTTCTCTGAATATTACGGTGATCTCAGAATAAGAATAGATCTCACTCTTCATTTTTTTCCAGATAAAATCAATAGAATCTGGATCGATCTTCTTCGATACGGTAGGAACTTGTTCAGGCCAATATCACCAGTTTCATCTCTGCAATATCTGAATGTCGATTGAATAATTCTATGACCTACAATATATCGTAATCTTCATTCTCCTTGTATGGTTCAGCCAAAATTGGACCAAGATTGGGGGCAGAATTGTCTCCAACCTAATCAAGAGAATTGTTAGATGTGCTCACTTCTTTTCTCTCTACCTTATTGTATCCAAGAAGTGTGACAAAACCCATTTCAGACATCAATTCTTTACTTTTCTTCATGTGACGAGCGAATTGAGATCGAGATGTCGAGTCAAAGACCTGAAAGAATATTGATTTTTTATTAATCTTCCAAGACGTATTTTCATTGAGAAAGAGTGAATGCTTGATGCCTCAATTGCTTTATGAAACCTCACATATTGAAAATTAAGTGAAACTTTTCCTTGTTTTGTGATATTTATCACTGAGTTGATCACTTAGTCGCAAAGTTGATTAAAGAAGGCCTCCCACGAATCACCGTTGCCTGATTTTCAATAAGCCACTACAGTATACCGGACACGAAAATGGAGCGCGCACACTCGTGTTAGGGGCTTTAATGAAAACCGATATTATCCACAGGGGGGAAACAATATTATATTAATGAATACTTCATCTTACGTCGATTGCATGTATTTGTGGTCCTAACACGCGTTGCCTGTCGATTATTAGCTCTTTTGTATCCATTTGAGCGTCAATATATCGATTTAGAGATTACGGTAGATTTTCGGATTCGTTGCAATGTGATCGGGTGAGCGTCCCCCACAGCACTACATTGGCAGTCTATGTGACCAAATATTCGTGGGAGGCCTTCTTTAAATGTAAAATCCAATCACTGACCAGAATAGAAATGGACATCGAATCGACATCGAACGGACGAGAAATGACGTATCCTTGATTATCTTCGCTCTTTTCTGAAATTTCCTTCACTTCTTCTCATCTGTAGGAAAGTTCTCACCAACGATGAGATTTGATTCGTGAGTCAGTTTGATTCCCATGTAAACTCGTGAGAATATCTCCTACGGAGTTGGGAATTCATCTATTACTTCCACTGATTACGGTACCTTTCCCTTCGAGATCTCATCGTGATCAGATAGAGATGAACAATTGATTGCGAAGACGTCTTCGTTTATGAAGAAATGAGTATTCAGTGGAAGCTGAAAAATGGGGAGAAATGATTGGATGGAAGAGAAGAGAAAAATGACCTCGAATGCCTCCGATTTGTTCATCTTTCGAACATTTGGAAAGAGAGTTCCACTCAATATTTGAATTGAACAAGAGAAGGGAAAGAAAGCAAGAGAAGTTGAAATGAAGAATGTTCCATCTAAGGAACGAGATACAACCTGCAACACACATTTTCATTCAATTCGCGTCGTTCATTTTCTATCTACATTTATTTAAGACTTTTAAATAAATTAACAGCATTGCTTGCTTTTGGAGCAACTGGCCTGATAGGGGTAGATGAGATCACATTCTGGTTGACCTGCATGTTTTATCGACTTCTGCAAAGCAAGATTACATGATGATGACGCAATCGAAATACCTTGAGACTCGGATCTTCGTCTTCCAAAATGGGAAATCTGCATGTATTTTCAAACGGATGAGCATCAGGTTGATCCAATTGAAATTTCAAAGACAACTTTCGGTTGCTCTTTCTGACTGAGAAAATGCGAAAAGTAAATCAGAATAGAGAGAAAGATAATCTGAAGAAATCGCGTTATTCAACACATCTATGTAGCTTTCTGATGGAGAGATAATTAGGTACGGATGGTAAAAGACTTACAGAGTAAATGAGACTTCTCCTTCGAATGAAATGAACCATAGAAGTGATGAATGAAGTGGTTACGAGAGGAAAGGATTATAGGGATGAAGGGATTGGATAGAGAACAAAAATGACGAGAGAAATGAAAAGTGATCTACCGCTTTATTGATTAGAGTACCGATGAACTAAGAGAGAGAAGAGAGTGGACTCTGCAGTGGAAGACAAGGAATCTCATCTTCTATGCATGTCAAACGTCCTTTGCATTGGACTGGTCAAGACATTGAGTTTATGGGATTGAGGATACGGTAGAGAGACTACAGTACACTCAGTTGGACTGAGGATACGGTAGAGAGACTACCGCACACTCAGATGGAACAATCAAAGTTGTCGTGCAGAGAAGAGTAGATGCAAATGTAGACAATCGTCTCTTCCTTGCTCTCATTTTTCTCAATTCTTCTTCATTCTTCTTTTCGTCTCCCTTCCCATCGGTTGACAATGTATTTCGAGTGAGTCAATCAATATTTCTGCCTACAGTATCTTTCTGATTTGTCTACCGTATTCTATCGGAATTCGAGATTTTCTTGTCATCCCTCTTCAAACTACAATTCGACTGTAGTCTCCTTTGTATGTTTAAGAGTCATTCTCTCTAGTCCACTCGAGTCACCAATTGAGTACATTCTCTTCATCTCTTCTATTCTGCACCCATTGTGCACTCACTCATTTGCATATCTGTGTATACACAAGCACTGATCAGCCGTGGTACTAAACTGAGTTCATTCGTCAACGAGAGAACAAAGGAATTCGAGAGAGTTTGAACGCATTTACATAGCAAATGAACTCATTTTGGTATCACGGCAGATTGGCCCGCCTTCTGACCCCCGCAGTTGGTTCCCCCCCCTCCTTCCGAGCTACTAACAGTACCACGGTTGGGATACGGTATCGACAGAGCGTCTATCGATTGGGCGAGTGTGTATGTGTGTGTGTCTCTATAGACGCGAGTCGCTTTTCTCTCGTCATCTGCACTCTCTCACTCGCTCACACTCTCTCCCCATACCCTCAGGGTCTCTCGCTCGTTTCTATCCGCGAGACACAACTGCACTTCTCTCCAATGCATGCACACTCTCGCGTCTCTTCATCACATGCGCCCCTTCAATCCTTCTAAATGCGCGATATTTCGTCACTCCACGCATACTTAACCCTTAATTGAATTTTCCATAGTAATGTAAATTTAAAAATAAACAAAATTCGAAATACAATTAGTTTGCGATAAAAGATCGTGGTGCACTTGATAAGCATCGCACTAAAGTTCAAAAAACTGTATTTTGTACTTTCATTTTCCCTTTTTCTTTGTTGTCTTCTCTTTCGCTATAAATCTTGGTGCGTATTGGATTCATTGAGTAACAAGTACAGGGGTGGTCCTATCTATTTCACCTCCTTTCTTCATTGAGCACTCGTTAATCTAATGGCCCTTACTTCTGTCGCGAATTCCTTCCCTTCTTTGTACACTTGTTTCTTTCTCTCTGCACTCGCGCGAGTCTTTCGAAATACTCTCACTAACATTGCATCACCGACGCGAGTCTCACGATCGTTTATTCTCTTTCATCATAGTTAAACCCACTCACTTCAACACCCAATATCACGTGGAATTGTTTGTGCGTTTATTTGCCATAAGCTGTTTAAACAAAACGTTTTGATTACATCGTTCATTGATTTCTCTTTCAGAATCAACGAATAATCGTAACTCGATCGAGTGGGCGAGAAGTCGTTCCAGTCTGCAATATAACCGTACGTGTTTTTGATTGCATCTTCATTCCCCTATTTCCCCTATTCCCCTTGATCTTATTTGTCCTAATTTCGCCCATGAATTCGCTCACGAACGCTTTTTGCGCACATTCCATCGCTCATGCGATCTCCCCGCGTCCATTCCTTCCCCGAATGATTATCGTAAATGAGTTGCCCCCTCCCTTTCTTAGCCATTCCAACTCTTCATCCCCTTCCCTCTCCATCTCCATGGAGTACATCGTGACTATTCCTCTGCCTAGATCCCCTTTCTTCTCTTTCTTCGCTCCAACCTTTTTTTGCCTGCCATCGCCGTAGTTTCCCATTAGAGAGGGAAGAAAGATGGTGAGAGAAGGGGACGAGGGGAGCCTAGTCACATGAGAAGGAAGGACTTCTCGTCCCTCTCCTTCTACCTTGGAAAGTACACGCGTCTTTTGTCTCTTCTTTCCTCTCGTCCCTCTATGGAAGAGAGGGACTCTCCCCTCACGTGACTACTCCTCCCCCCCTCTCTCTTGGGGTATTCGGGAGTGAGGACACACGGGGTAGAGAATCCGTCCCAGGTGTGTAATTTGTACTGTCCATGTCCTTGGCTATGTATACATTCTCGACTTTTCCTTCTCTTTTCTAGTTATCCTTCCGCAACAATTGGATCCCTCCATCCATGTTTCCTCTACATGTTATCTTGTCCACATTGATAACTGTGTCCTCAACTCCTCTAAGGTCACTCTCGTATCATGTGATAGGGTTTCCCCTCTCGTCCCTTCTCACCTATCATTACCTTCTTTCTCTTTCTCCTCTTATTTCCCTCCGAAAGAGAGAGAGAGCGTCGCGAGCAAGCAGATGATTGATGTTTAAAATGAGTATGTGAGAGGGGGGAACTATCCGCTGACAGTCTACAGACTGGTACACATACTCTTCTTCTCCCGCCATGTCTGAAGGGACAAGGAAAGGTATTGAGTTGATGGCAAAGGATGGAGATATTGTGTGAAACGGTAGTCAACCGTTCAACTATCACTCTTGTCTGTTGTGCTCGATGTGATGAAATGAGAGCGTGACTCGAAAGTGACTGAGCTAGTCTGTTAGTCACTATCACGATCACAAGGTAGAGTGTTTCAAAATTGCACAATCGTCGAATAATCCTTGCATGTTTTGTTCGCCGGGACGCGAACGAACGAGATAGGGAAAAAGGAGAGGAATGCGCGAATGGTTGTCCCCAATCATATGATGTGTCCCCATTGGTCGATTCGACCGCTCTCTCTCTCTCTTCTCCCCCCTCTCCCCCTCTCGAGATGGCGTCCTTGCACTCTATGGCCCTTCTCTCTCTCTCTCTCTCTCTCTCTCTCTCTCGATCACCGTCCCTTCTCCTCTTTCTCGTTGTTGCACTCCATCAATCTCTTCTCATGGCTGTCTCCATCTCTCTCTCTCTCTCTCTCTCTCTCTCTCTCTCTCTCTCTCTCCCCCCTCTTTCGAACTTTTCCCTCTATTCTTCACCTCTTCCAAATCGGCTCAGTGACCAAACTGAAAGTGGTATGATCTCTGTGAGTAGTCCTCGTTTGTCGATTTCTTCTCTGATTAGATTGTATGAACGATCTATCAATTGGTGGACTAAGCAGTAGAGTACATTAACTCCTCTCTCTCTCTCTCTCTCTCTCTCTCTCTCTCTCGTTCTCTCCATCTGATTCACTTCTCTTCCTACTACTCACTCATTGTTATCAGGTAGCAAGCATTACAAACCCGTCTCTCTCTTGTTTTTGCTTCGTTTTTGTTTCTTTCTGTCGACTTTGTATCTCTGCTTCTCTCTCTTCTCTCACGATGAGCTCTTTCTCTCGCCTCTTCATTCTCTTCTCAAATATTGCTTCTTCGCACTCTTCGCATCTGCTTTTACAACAGAGAAGAAAGGCTAAGAAGCTCCTTTCTCTCACTTCTCTCTCTCTTCCATTCCTTCACTCTCTCACATCCGATTCATCTCAATATCCTTCAGGTGATCAGTTCATCTCTCTCTCTCTCCTCCTTCTTTATCTCTCCTCTCTTCTCTTCTCCATTTCCCCCTATCACCTCTCGATCATCTCACCTCCTTCCGTCCGTTCGATCGATTTCATCGACAGTTCACTCCCCTTTATACTCTTTCTCTCTCTTTTCTCTTCTTACTCGTTCACTTCTTTTCATCTTTCCTCTCCTTCTCTATATTTAGTCTCCGCAACACCGTCAGTTCTCTCGCTCTCTACTCTCTCTTTTCTCTCTTACTCAACTCGACCTTTCAACGAGTCGTTCATTTGAACCCCGTTTGTTGAATGGTTTGCTTGTTCTTTGTCAATTGCATCCCTGCCAGTCACGTCTCTCTCTTTCTCTCTTCTCCTTTCTTCTCGACTCTAATCACCAATCCCTTATCCTCCTTATCACTGAGCGCAACATGGAATGACATGAGGAAAGAAAAGAGAGCAATCAATTTACAATCTATATCTTTAAAAATACTATCACTCCCCTTCGATTTTGCATCTGCTTTTTCTTCTCATCTCTACTAATTCGAGGTGTTTTCATACGGAGTAAACAGTTTGGGTGAGTTCCGGTCTTTCCCCTTCTCTCTCGTCTCTTCCATTCATTCCAATCTCCCGATATAGTCGACGAATCTCCATTCCTCACTCAATTAACGAGTGGGAAGAAGAAAAGGAAGGAAAGAAAGAATGACGAAAAGACGGTGAGTGAATGGCTGAATCGGCCATTCTCCCCTCTCTCTCTTTCTCTCCCTCCACCCCCTTCTAACCTTTTCTCCCATTCTCCATTCTGATTCGGATGATGTGATATCTCACGAGATGAATTGCCATAGAATGATGGGTGAGGAGAGACCTACCGCTGTCCTCTCTCTCTCTCTCCCTCTCTCCTTCCTTCGTTCCTCTACATTACTTCCCTCTCTATTCATATCCACACTACCATCCCCCATTCATATTCATTCCGAACAGCAGTGCTTTCTATGATGCTCTCCATATCAATGCATCTCTCTCTCTCTCTTCCTCCCCCTCTCTCCCCTACTCTTCTTCCTCTTCCGTGTGCTTTGCTCCCTTCTCCCTTCCATCTTCACTACCAGACTCATTTCCAATCTGTGGCTCAATATTCTCTTTTTGTGCATGTCTCTGTGAATTGAATGGCGCCTCTCTTCTCCCTCTCTCTCTCTATCGAAATGAGCTTATCAGTCGGGAGGGGGGGGGGTACCTTTCCATCCTTTCCCATCTGTTATCCTCCTTCTCCCCACCCCTTTCTCTCCTCTCTTTTAATTCTCTTTATATCACGTGGTTCTGTTCACTTCTTGAATCGCTTCTCTTTATTCTCTCCATCTCTCTTTTTATGTTCTCATCTTCTCGATTTCTTCTATTCTTCTTCCGTCTTCAATCCACTTTGATCTCTCTCTCTCTTCTACTTCCTCCTTCATTATGGCTCCTTTCCATCTCATCGCAACTTTCTCTCTCGGTAGTAAACCATTGGTACTTTTTGTTCCCTGGGTTCGTCTCCGACCCTTCCGCTTTTTAACTTCGAGCTACAAACCTTACCCTTCTATGCATAGAGTGAATAGGGCACTACTATAGTGTTTGGGACCAGCTATTCTCGCAGTGATTTCTGCAAAGCAGAGAGCCCCCTGCAAGGGTTTTTCGCCCTCCCATTTTGGGAGGGCGACGTCCTTGGGGGCGGTGATGCTCCCCTCCCTCTCCTCAATCGGTAGAGGGATGGACTGACCAGAGGAACGAGTTTCTCAGAATTTTATAGTAGAGAGACAATGGCGAGGTAGAGAGTATGAAATTGAGAGAGACATAATCCTATTATTAGCGGGTATGTAGAGGTAATTTTGATGGAAATAAACCTTTGAGTGAATGAGTGAGTGAGAGACAGCAAAAATAGACCGCAAATAATGAGTGAGTAGGACCAGAAATGAGGGCTCTCGGCTTTGCAGAAATCACTGCGAGAATAGCTGGTCCCAAACACTATAGTAGTGCCGTGAATAGTTCCCGACAGATGCGATAGGGTTGGAAAAAAATTGAATTCTGTAATCGTACACTATGTCGATATTTCTAAACAAGTGTTCACTGGTTGGTCCACAACACTTTCGAAATGAGTCTGACCTCACTGGTGTTATTACACGTATGCTCGTGTAATATCTTTGGAATAGCCGTCCTTGTCGACATTTCTGATCATTGGGGCCAATGTGATGTCATCCCATGAATCGACGTCTATCGTCATTGAAAATTGTGTAGTTTGGAATAGCTGTGTCGTAGTTATATTCTCGTGAGATGGACAGCCCTCATTGATATTATTTACCTACCAAGGAGTACGGTAATACACGAATCTGGCACTCTTGATATAAAATAGAAGGCGTAGCACTTAACTGAAGAAGATGCCGTGATTAGCTACTATCGTGAACTCCTATTCCCCTCTCTTTCGTTTTTTTCAACTCACTTATTTCCTCCCTACAGTATCACTTCTCGTTGAGTAGGAGGAAGTAATCTGTGATCTCGTATTCAATATTCAACAATCCCCACTTCCTCCCACCTCTTCTCTGTCTATACTCGCTTCTCTCGCCTCGATACAAAGCGAATTAGTGGTTCGTTTTGGTGTATTGAGGGGTGGTAAATAAAAGAAGGAAGAGTAAGCGGTAGATTGGAATGTGTACTGTGCACGAGTAACAATGGTTTCCCACTAACGGAGTCAATTGGATGGAAGAGTAACCCATATTCCAACCCCGTCTGTCCCTTTAGCCCTCCATCTCCCTCTCTACCCATTCTCTCCCATCACTAATTTACTGCAGCTTGTGATGACATCTCAGAGGCCAAGGCTCTTTCCCGCCTTTCCCCTCCCCTTCTCTCTCTCCCTTTGCCCTCCTTCCTCCCCTCTTCTCCTATATCCCCTCTCCCACTCGCCTCTCTCTCATCTCTCGCGAGAGGGGCGATTCGCAATAGGCGACTGGCACGGTGCCAAGTCTCTCTCTCTTCTCTCGTCTCTCTCGTCCCTTCCCCTCTTCTCTTCTCTTTCCCCCATCTCTTCCCTCAGTCGCGATGGGGGCGTGGTCTCGCCTTCTCTTGCCTTGTCTATTCTCCATTCGCTCCCAGACTGTCCACAATGATTCATAGTCGTTCCATCTGAATCCCCCCCTCTCTCTCCTCTTATCTAATGGTCTCTCTCATTGCAGTGATTGGATGTTCAACTGATCTCGTCATCTCTCATCATCTCTTCTCAATGTGGATGGTTCCTCCATCTCGTGTGAGGTCATCTCATCCCAAGTCTCCTTCTTCTTCCTCCTCTTCCACTACTTGGAGTGCCTCTGTCGTCTCAGTAGTTGGATCTCCTCTCAATCTCGACAATCTCCCACAACGAGCCATCATCGACGTCCTCAAGAGGTACCATTTATAATAATACTAATGTTTGTGCAAGCCATTTATCTCTTTCCCCTCTCACTCTTTTCACGTCAGTGTTCGTACTTCTCTTACTATTCTCTCTCTCTTTCTCTCCCACTTCCTCTTCTCTTCTATAATAGTAGGGTATGGTTTCTGCTTTGATTGATGCTTCTTCTTCTTCTAACTCGCTCTCTCTCTTCTATGCGCATACTCTTGATATATATGTGTGCACTCTTTGTGATCTCTTGATCTCTTCAAGAGGAATTCTCCAATGTTGATCAAGTGGAGTCGATGTATGGTATCTCCACTGGTCATCTCTCAATATAGGAGATCGATCATCCTTTTATGCCCCTCCTATTTTATCAAGCCGAGATCTGCACGCATTCCTTCTCACTTTCTGCAATTCTATCTTCTCGCCGCTCTCTCTCTCTCTCCTCTCTTCGATTCTCCCATGGATTGATTGACGACGTACACTGTGATCGTGATACTCGTTTCTCCTCTTGATATATGGTGGGAGCCTCTCGTCTCT